>VZTF01007679.1:1827013-2107607 GCA_013397755.1 Cnemophilus loriae
TTTTTTGGCAGCCTTGCTTTGCACCCTGAACGTGTGTTGGTGGCAACAGGTCAAGTTGGGAAGGAACCATACATCTGTGTGTGGGATTCATACACTGTGCAAACTGTATCTGTCCTGAAAGATGTTCACACACATGGTATAGCGTGCTTGGCCTTTGATTTAGATGGTCAGGTATGTAATTAATACTCTTTTTCCAAACACTTGAATAAGTTGTTTGTCTGTTAGAAATCTTATCACATAGTTTTTCTTAAAAAAAGAAAGTGTATTGTCTCAGGTTTTATCTGTTTATTCTTGAGTTAAGGAAAATAAAAATTACGTTACTAATGAATGCCAAATACTCACATTTGGCAAAAAATTATAACTTCAAAAGCTTTTTGAATGGAGGTGAGGTGGTAGGGAGGTTCCTGTGGTCTGTGGGCCACAGTTCAGGGTTAGACCAAATGGCTGGAGATAGTGGACCTCCTCTGTGCAGGGGCATGTCTTGTGCCCAGAGTGATGGCAGCCCCATTGGGTTACTCATCTTGGACTCCTTCAAGCAGTATCCCCTTCTCTGTCATGCATTTTGCATGCACTGGTGGCTCTTCACATTTTGATTGTTTGTTCAGACTCATGTATCCTGGGTCTGAGAGTCAAGAAAAAGGTTTAATTGGATTATAATTTTGTTTCTTTTAAACATTCTCTGAGTAGTAAATTATTCTCAGAGCTGCTACCTATAATGGAGATTGTTTTTACCAGACACTTGCTCCTCTGAGTAGAGGCTTTTTTGACTGGTGTATTAGAAATGGAAAATTTAATGGTTATATTTATATGTTAGGTAGCAGCTGAAGAGGTATTAACTGTGAATATACTTTCTGGAGATGTGCTTTCCTGGTCTATGAAGCACTTCTTTCCCTCCCACTCAGCCTTGCAATGCGATACTCAGATTTAGCGATATTCTCAGTTCCTTTTGCTTGCTAAAAAGGTCAGTGTCTGTTAGTTACTGCTGTTTTCTCGAGTGAGGATGTATTGTAGAGACCAGTCGCTGTCCTTAAACACAAGAGGAAAGCCTAGCTGTAACTTGTTTCTGTTAAAACATGTTGTAATTGTTGTAGGAAAGTTATGAGTTTGTTGAAATGACCTCTCATTGTTTAGGAAGTCAGCTTCTAGAGTCAGCTTCTTTCTAGAATATCATTTCTACTTCACAGCAATATTTTTTCTCTATATTGTTCTTATTGAGTAAACTTGTGTCTGTCCCTCACCTGAATGGCCTTCATAATTTAAGGTCAAGATACATCAAATTAGGATTGAAATCCCCTAACTTTTCAAAGATGGAATAGAAAGGTTATATTTTGTAGTATTAATAAATAGGACGCATAGATAGAAATTGTATTTAACTTGTTTATTTTTTTTCTCATAATCTTGGAGTTTTTCAGACATTAAAGGAATTCTGTTACTTGGAATAGGTTTCTGTCTTTGGGAAAAAAGATTATGATTCAAGTTTGGAGTTTGTTTTAGCTTTTCCAAACTCACTGGATAATCTGTGTAGAAATTGAAACTAAATTTGTCTTTAATGTGTGTAAGTATTAACTACTGAACAGTGCAAAAAGCTTTGTCCTAAAGATTTGGCAAACTTTCATTTATCAACATCAAGAGGGCACAATTCATGCAGAAACGGAACAAAAATACTCATTTTCTTTAAAAATTAAACCAAAATCACTCAGCTTTTTTTTTTTTTTAAATCCCGTTAGTCTTTCTGTTGAGAACTTCTATAGGAAAAATAGCATTTTGACTGGTTAATAGTTACAATAGAAGTGGCTAATTTAGTCAATCATTTGTGTCAAGAAATCTGCAAGGTGTCTTCACACTCAGGACAAGACAGGCTGCAGAGCACAGGAAGATCTCAAAATTTTATTTTTCTTGATTTTTTTGGAATAATCTTTTTGTCCATCCTAGTTTTACAGTGTAGTTGGCTTCAAACTCTTTCTGAATAATAAAGACTTCATGAAATTTAGTTTGGGGTCTTTTTGGATTCTCGTTTGAGAAAATATTCAGAAATATTTCCTCTTATGTGTCTTGAAGAATCAATCAAAAGACTTTTAAAGTGTTTAACTCTTTTTAATCTTTTGTTTGTTTCCAAGAAGATTGGATAAAATATTTTTTCTTTGTATCTCTTGAACATGTAAAATAAATCCTAAATTCTGCAAGTTATGTGTAATTAAAGGTGAACACATACAATTTCATTAACCTCAGTGATTATTCCTTTTTTGCAAATGTTTCCTGACTGCTGCTTGCCATGTGTGCTATATATAATTATATGTATTAAACATCATAAATCAGAGATATGTTGTTATCTAAGAAGATCTTTATGGTCATGATGTTGTACCTGAAAAGATGCACCTGTGTAAGCTTTGGCATAAGATATAGCTTGTGTTTTCTTCTATATCAAAATGGAGCTATTGCTTCTATCTCAAATATGTTACACATTTTTTACAACTCATTCAAAATAATGACTTTAGCTTTCATTAATATATTGAGTTATTTGTATTTGTTTAATTTGGACACTTTTAGCGTTTGGTCTCGGTTGGTTTGGATTCGAAAAACACAGTTTGTGTATGGGACTGGAGAAAAGGAAAATTGTTATCAATGGCTCCTGGTCATACAGACAGAGTGAGTATAACTAAATACTCTGAGTGTCAATGTAATTTTAGTTTGCTAAACCATGTCTGTATATACATACTAGACCTATGTCTGACCAAAACCAATTTTGTTTTAGAAATTGAATTTGCATGAAGGTTGATATGCATTAAGACGTGAAGATATTTAAGATGTGTGCATTTATTTCTAGAATAAAATGTGTAACTCAGTATTTATTTGTGTATGGTTTGTTGAGACTGTAAGCGTGGAGGGGAAGTGCAGAATTAATGCACTTCTTAGACCCTAATCCCCTTATGGGAAATCAAAATGCAAATAATTGCTTAAATTTTTCTAGTCTGTAAATGAACCTTAATGTTGTTTTATCATGTGTTTTAATTACTCTAGGGGAAAAAAAAGCCAGAACTATGTTGGCTGTGTATTGAAATTTCAGTATTGAATGAGAGGATAAAAAAATCTTTCCAATAGATCCATTTAAAGCACTTCAGACTCCCTCAATTTGCTGAAAGTTTTTACTGTTTTGACTGTCTTATGCTAGAAGGGCAATCTCTGCTGACATCCTTGGGTTTTTTTTATTCAGATATTTGATATTTCTTGGGATTTATACCAGCCAAACAAGCTCGTCAGCTGTGGCGTAAAACACATCAAGGTAATGAAATAACTCTTAATTTATAAAATATTTAAGCTGTAGTCGCATATACTCTATAAAATATATAAAAATAGAATCTAAAAGGAATATAGAATGATAATATGGAAGGTCCTGTGTAAGGATAATATTAGTTCTTAGAACTGCAGTTGTGGATCACACCTGACTACAGTAGATATTTTAAAAGATCTGTATAGTGGAAAACGGACCTTCTCTGCTCGAACGACTTCATGCCCTGGCAGACGTAATGTAGTAGGAATGAAAGAGTTGTCAGTTGCATTGTATGTAATGACTGTAATATAATTGAAAATTTTGGTTCTCTAAAACACACTGTTTGAAATCCCAAGTAGTGTAAGACAGGATGCAGACATTTAAGGTGACTCCAGGCACTCAAGTTTCTGAATCTTGAGCAGTGAGTGAATTGCTGCACTACAGAGGTGAAATGAATTGAAAAAACATTTCTTACCATTTAGAGAGAGTATGGGGAGACAGTGGAACAGAAAGAACAAGCATTTTCCTTTCTTTTAATTCTTTTCCCTGCTGGTATTAGTACCTTTATCATTTGGAGCACTCTGTACCTGTTACACGATTCATAATTTGGACAGTTCATGTCTTTTTCAAGCATGCTCTGTTCGATCCATGTAGCAAATGCTATGCAGAAACAACTTCTTTTTCAGGTTTAACTTTGTCAGCAGGATTATCAATGATTAGGAACCATGTTTCACATCAGTCAAGATATGAAACAAGAAGGAACCATGATTAGGAACTGTGTTTCACATCAGTCAAGAAGTCACTGTCTTCTCCCGTGCACTGTTTTCTGTCTTACCACATAACAGCAGTAGATGGCAGCTTGAAAGTTCTGTATTGCTGTTATGTGTAGGTTCCCATTGTGGGGAAAATGTGTTGCTTTTTATACAATGAACTTTTAGATTAATATGTATTAATGGCCTACTGGAAAAAGTCTTAAATCTGTTTGCTAGATTGCATAAGTCTGATTTGGAATAGTGTTTAGTATGTCAGTTACAGATTTCCATGAACTTGGTTAATAATGATGGGTTTTTTTCTACTTCTCTAAGACGACCTTTATGCCAATAGCAAGCTAATATTTGCCAGCAGTGATTTATTATATTTACGATGGCTTTATGATGTCATAACTTATCTATTTAGATCAGCAAAAGTTTGTTTGAGCAACTTTTAACGCTCTACAAAGCCTTTCTAAATAGCAACATAATTTTAAAGATAATTGGTGTTTTGTCTGGGAAAAGATTATGGAAGATCGGAATTCTAGAGATATTTAGGCATTTGGATCAGGCAAGAGATTTTTGTTGATGTGTGTTGTTCTTAAACCACACCTTTTTGCTCTTTCAGATATCAAGAATTACTTTCATGTTTTTAATACTATTGTATTTTTTCTCAGATGATATTTTATGCAAATTTTAATAGTGCTTAAGTTATGTAGATAATTTCAAGTGAACTGATATTGAGGAATTACTTTTCTTAGTAATTCCACATTGGAGCTAGGTGTCTGATTTATGCAGTGACTGTGTAGTTGCTTCTCGAGCAACAACATGGTCTATGTCTTGAAATCTGTACTTTAGTTAAAAAAATACTACTGTCATGATTTCACCCTAGCCAGCAGCCAAGCCCCAACTGGGTGCTCACTCACTCTGCCACTAGCAGGACTGGGGAGAGAATTGGAAGGGTAAAAGCTGGAAAACTCATGGGTTGATGTAAAGATGATGTAGTTTAATAGAGAAAGCAAAACCTGCACATACAAGCAAAGCGCACTGAGAAATTAATTCACTGCTTCCCAGGGACAGGCAGATGTGCAGCTGTCTTCACAAGAGCACGTGTAACGGTGACTCGGGAAGACAAACTCCATCACTCCAAATGACCCCCCCTCCCTCCTTCTTCCCCTCACTTTATATACTGAGCACGATGCCATATGGTCTGGAATATCCCTTCGGTCACTTTGGGTCGCCTGTCCCAGCTGTGTCTCTTCCCAACTTCCCATGCACCCCCAACTTCTTTGCCAGTGTGGCAGTAGGACAACAGAAGAGCCCCTGGCTGTGCAAGCCCTGCTCTGCAATAACAAAACCATCTCTGTATTATCAACCCTGTGTTCAGCCAAATCCAAAACACAGCCCCATACCAGCCATTGTGAAAAAAATTAACTATCCCAGCCAAAACCAGCACAACTAGTTAAGATACTGGGATTTGTCTAATCAGTACTAGTTATTCTAATCGGTAATGGTTATTTCTGGTGATTTCTGAATTAAAGTATTGCAGGTACAAAAATCTGTTCCTGATAACTGCTTACATTATCCCATATTAATTGAAATCTGCTCAGAATTTTGAATTGATTATTGGTAACAGAGTGCCTTGCTGTGAAATACAGTTTCATAAACACGTGTACAGGAAACATGCTGAGACAATGTGAGAGTAATCTGTCAGCAGTGATGCTTTCATGTTTTGCATTGGATTACTTCAGCACCTTCACTTTCCAGTGCACATTTACATGTTTGGACAGGAGGGCTTGAAAGGAATATGCAAGTGCTTCTTGTTTGCAGAGATCTCAGAAACTACTGTGCTTATCTGGAGACTTAGTTGGCAAGTTATGTGCTCTGACAAGAGACTTTGCTTGTCTTTAGTTTAGGAGTCATTGGTACGTGTTGGGTGACCTAGGAGGGAATTCACACTTGTGTGATTGCTGCAATTACATACCAATGGTTTATATTAGAAAGTTCTTAAAAATCTCTGCCTCAGATGGTTACTTTGTGTGATCCATGGTTCTGATGAGAATAAGTCTACAATAAAACCTGCTGCTTTCAAACAGAGCAAATAGCAGCCTAATCAGAAACCTACATGCTTAGGTAGCATCTTTAAATGTCTAAAGTAACATAAAGTATAAATGCAGCATTTTCAGCATAAAAGTCTTACATCAAAGAAAGATAGTTCTATTATGAAATGCCTTTCAAAAATAACTGAAAGTACAAGTGACTCACAAATTATTTTTTTAAAGAATTTTAGTTTGATTTAATACTGATATCCCAAAATTCCTTCCCAGCTAGTCTGTTACAATGATTTTATGGAAAGATAAAGTTGGATAATATCATAAAACATTGTTAAACTGGAGAACTGAGGTAAGGAAAAGGGGGTGAATGGTGATGTCTTCACGGGAAAAGTACTTCTCTTTCAGATGTACATATTAAATTATAAGGTATTAGCAAAATAGCCATCTTTCTAAATCACCTTATGTTACAGTTCTGGAGCTTGTGTGGCAATTCATTGACACCAAAACGTGGTGTCTTTGGCAAGACCGGTGATCTCCAGACTATACTGTGCCTCGCCTGTGCAAGGGATGAAGTGACGTATTCTGGTGCGTTGAATGGAGATATATATGTATGGAAAGGAATCAACCTTGTACGGACAATACAGGGAGCACATGCTGTAAGTATATCTCTCTAAATTAATATTAAGTGTTAAGTAGATTTCTGGAAAGCTGGAAAGAGCAATACAAGGTCACCTTGTCTGTGTTCCTAAATGGTTTCAGTGATACTCAGTACGTCGTACTTGAATATTTTTTTAGAGCAATATACAGCTTTGAAAAGTGAAGACATCTCAGTGAAAGCTTAATAAAAATTTTACGAAGTGCTTGGTAATATCTTCTTTTAATTGAAATGTTTAATATGAATATAAAGTGATTATAATTTTGCTATATAAGTTTTAATTATATTTTCCGTGTTATTTCAAAGTATGTGGATTTGTGATAAAAGTAGGCAGCAAAAAAAACCACTTTGTAGTTTGCAATCTGTATTGCGCATACTAAGCTGTGAAAATCCTCATTATCTCTCATTTGGTAATATGCAGAATTTGACTTCTAATTGTCCAAGTATCACTTAAAAACAAAGCCAACCAGTTTTTGGTTGGTTTAACCTATGAAGCATGAAACTGCTAAGGTCGATTTATGAAGCTATATGATTTGCTGGTTTAATGTTAATTTTTGTTTTGAAAAGCATTGTACTTTCTTGATAATATTTGAAGTTCCCGTATTAGCAATTTAACATCGTGTGAAAAAACAAGCATATGAGTTCTGATATTGCAGCTTCTAAATTCTAGATAAAAATCAGTAACAGTTAATGATTCTTCCTTGTGAGAATGTGTTTTTTTAACTGGCCTGACATTTGTAGCTGAAGTATAGGAGTCACTCTTTGATTTAGTCAGGTAGAATGTAGGGGATGAAGCAATGAATGATGTGTGAGTGGGAGAGATTGCAGTCAGTTGTAGTAAGGAGATTCTTGGTTCACCAAAGATTTAGAAATATACTTTCAGGATGATTCCATCTTGTTGAAGGAACTAATGATTTAAGAGTGACTTGACTGCTTATTCAGACAGTTGTATAAGGACACTGTGTCTGGTTATGAACAAAGATAAAGTTATGAAGAACATCTGTGCGTGAAACGTATCCCAGACTATATTTTGCATTTGAGATTTCTTTTTATACAGAGAAGTGTATGTATATATACATTAAAAAAATACAGATAAACACACTCAAGCATACTGTCCTGTATATATCTGTAGAAATATTAAATGTATTCAACAAGGCCCAAATTATAAATCAGGAAGTATGAGGGGATATTTATGGTCTTGAGTAATCTCTGATTCTTGCTCTATAACTTCAGATCTGGTTTTAGTCTTTATGATAAGTGTTCAGTATAATTCTGTTCTTTTCTGCGTTTCCCTTAGATGATTGGACATTGCATATGCAGACCTGCATTCCCAGAGGAAAGAGTGCACTAAGTCTCCTGTTGAAAACTGATGCCAAAATATTCTCCCATCCCGTTTGGTGCTGTAGGAGACAGCTGTCCTGCATATTAACATACTTGTTACTTGAACTATTTAGACTTGAACAGTTTATTTCTCAGAATAATGCTGTGCTTTACAGCTGTTTAAGTGTGAAATGACACAACTGATAAACATAAGATGATGAGAGCTTGTTGCTCCATTCCCTTATGTGCTGTGTCAGTTCTTAGTTGACCATAAGATCAAATTTGAAGTGCAGTGCTCCTTATCTTCAGTAACATCAATGGACAGAGCTCAGGTGACCTTTGAGCAGGTCTCATCTAGCCTTCTATTTTTGGCTCTGTCATCTAGGCTCAAGGGAATTGTACTTTGCAGTACTGAAAATTAAGTAGGGACACTAGTTCATGTCTTTGAAATTCATTTTTACAAGAGATTAGAGTCACTACAAATCTCGCCAATTTCAGGGGAAAAAAAACCCCAATAAAATATGGGAACTTCTTTCCAACAAAATGAAACCTTGTTTTTCAATAAAAAATTACCTTAAGTGATAATTTTGACAGCCTACTCTAAGCCCAACATATGGAAACTTGGCATGACAATGTCTCTTCAGCCATACTAAAATATTATCATTATATTTTATGGGTACTTAATTTAATAAATTATTGTTAAATTGTTAAATTACTTAATTTTAGAAATTTTAAATTATGTCCTTCTTGTCCGAAGAAAATGCAAGTCTAAATAACAAGATTTATGGTGTATGTATATTGTTGAAGGGACAGTGTGCACATAGTAGGGAATTGATACGAATTTCTCTTTAGTATGCTAATGTTGGAATTGTCATCTCTGCATACCTGTTCATCATCCTGCATCATTACTCCTCAACAGGCTTGAAGTAAACTGTAATCTTATTGAAGGAAGATGTCTCATTCTTTGAGTAAATACAATTCTTTTCTTGCAGCGTAAACAGTACATATCTGAGATACTGGAAAACATTTTCTAAAGCACATTAGTGATGTGGAGAAATAGTCCAGCCCCAGATTTATTAAGTTATTATTAAGACATTGTCTGCATTAATATAGAAAACATGTTCTTTTCAAAGGTCAGTTCTCTTTGTTGCGGTTACCCTAGCTGAAAAGACATTTTTCATTTTAAGAAGAATTCAATGTGAAAAATAAACCATGCTCTTCCAGTACGAGCAACCAAGGAAACAGATAGCAACTTTAACACTAACAAGCAAAATAAGAATTCTTAATTCAGACAGATTATCTGTCTTCTGTCATAGGAGTACTAAGAACTGTAGAGAGGAAAATAGAGTTTCCTGCAAATTCCTGTCTGAGTTTGAATAGAAACAAAAAGTTGAAAGCAAATAGGTTGAGGTGACTGGAAAATTAGTTGGAAGAGGATTAGTGAGTTCACTTAATATAGAAGTAGGAATGAAAAGTAGGGAAAGAGGGAAATGAGGAGGGTTTAGGAGTAAAGGCACAGAGTTCATGTGCAAGGAACAATGGATAACAATGGCAAACTCCAATACTAGATTTGTCTCCTAAATAATAATCCTAATAATGAAAATTTTAAAAGGGAGAAAGAAAGCAATAGCCTGAAAGCATGTGTAAATTCATTGGCAGTGGTAATACTCCATGAGGTTATTTGTAGGTGATGCATCTGGCTCTGGAAAGTTAACAAATACCTTGACTAATAAAAAAAAAAAATCTTTTAATAGATGTCTCATTTATGTACCAGTGCAAAGAACAGATTATAGAATCTTCCACTTATCACCCTATATGTTCTAAATTCAAGGTAGTCCATGACTATTAAGATATATATACAAGATGTTACTTGGATATTAAAACAAAATTGTATGCTTATTTAAAAACACTGTATGTTTTAAAGATTCTTGTGTGCTATGCTTTTGCCTTGCATAGTAAATGTACATAAGATGCTTTCTCAGCAGATGAATAATTAATTTTGAGATAGTCTTTCAGAGGTACACATTAAAGTTGTGTGGATTGATGTCAGAAACTGAGGTTAAATAACAAGCTCGAGGTTAAATAACAAGCACTCTGTTAAAACTATTGCACGCCTATGTCAGTTGGCTGGATACTAATTAAATATAGATGGAAACAATATAATGAACTTAAATGAATGGTTTTAAGCTGGTATCATGTACCAACACATGAAGGCATGCAGTATTTTCTCCTGCTGCTTAGATTAGTCATTAGTTTCAAAGGTAACTGTCCACTTCTTTTAGCCAGTGAGAGGTATATAGACAACTACTTTAAATTTTTATAGTAGTATGCACATTTTTAAACTGTTTTATGGATTATTTGTTAGACAGGAAGATCACATTTCACAGTAGTCTCTCTCCACTATAAGGTCTCTGACACCTATCTTAAATGTTTGCAACCCATTTCCCTACTATGCAGTATGTACTGGGAGAGACAATGTCTCAGAGGGAGTGCCCAACATATGTGTTGCTTTGCATGCTTTACATACATCTGTGTCCTGCAGTGTATCTAGGAGTAAAAAGGAGGCACTGGAGTTCTTTCTATATTGGTACAGTGTCTCTGTTCTCCACATTGCTCAGTAGTAGTAGTCAGTTGCTTCTGAAGTTTCCATATGATCTTCCAAGCTTGGTCCTAATTATAGCTAACTGCAGGCATCATGTGTTTTAGGAATTGCATAGTCAGAGTTGGAGTGATGTATTTTATACAAATTGCTCTTGGATAAATTGACACTTGATTTTTGTCCACTGGGGGCAAGATAGGTCCAGCAGCAGTAGAAACCCAGAAACTGCCTCAGTATTGGAAACTTCTTGGATTCAGGTAGTGGCTAAGTATTCATGCAGGAGGGATCATCTTTGTCAAATTCTTTTTGTACTTCTCCAGCTTTCAACTATAATTTCTGGTAGATCTGAGCATTTATTTTTTTATTTGCACTCATTCAACTCTTTTTTTTTTTTCAAATTTGAGGGAACACAGATGTGATACCAGCTGGTTATGTTGGAAAAACAGGAAATATTCAGCATTCTGAGAAAACTGCAGATCAATTTGAGATATTATTTCCAGAATTTTGATGTTCATTAGGAAGTGCAATGAAAAATTTGTAAAAGAAGAATGCAGTCTGTATGTCAAGCCTCATAACTTTTAAAATGGAAGTCTTTGATCTACAGCTTTTATTTTCATTCAGAAGCACAGTCTTTGTGGCTGACATTCAATTGGCTCTAACAAAGTCAGTACAATTGTTTGCCTGTCATTACTGCTAGAAGGTTTTTGACTATCAAGAATCAAATTATGTTAATGATAATTTCAGGCTGAAGGATTAAAGAAACGTGAAGACTCCAAAGTTGATTTGCATTAACAATCATGAGAGTTTTTAAAAGGAAGGATTTAGTGGAGGATTTACTGGCCAAGCTAGCCCAGTAAAGAATCTGTCTTTTCCTCATTAAGTGTGAGCCTAACAATTCTATGAAATGTAGCAAAGCTCAGCTTTTTCCATTAGATACTTGCAGTCCGCATTAATGAGGGACATTTTCATAGTTTTCACCTCGTTCTCTTATTCCAGCGGCACAAAGACTGAAATGAGAGTGTCCTATTGCATTTCAAGTGATTGAGCAAGCACATCTGCCAAATCTCCTTGACAACCAGTATGTCCTTTTCAAGATAAGGATGTTCTGTGGAATGGAAAACAGATTAATGCTGGATCCACTTGATCTTATCTTCAGAGCATTCGGCCAGCTCCCACATTGCCAAATGTCTGATTATTTTTTTAATACTGACTAATTAAATAATGGATTTTGGGAAGAGTTAATTAGAGAAAAGAAAATAATTCTGTTATCAAGATTGCATTCCTAAAAGAGCTTTAAAAGACTTAAAGTTTGGCAGAATTCAGCATATACTACAAAATGAGCTGAAATTCCTCTAGACCTTTATGTATTCCATGGCACTAGAATCATAGAATCATTAGGGTTGGAAAAGGCCTCCAGGATCATCGAGTCCAACTGTTAACCTAGCACTGCTGTGTTCACCACTAAACTCTATCCACGAGTGCCACATCCACCTGTTTTTCAACACTTCCAGGGATTATCCCTCTAGGACTTCCCTGGGCAGCCTGTTCCAATACCTGGCAACCTTTTCAGTGAAGAAAGTTTTACTAGTATCCAATCTAAACCTTCCATGGTGCAACTTGAGGCCATTTCCTCTCATCCTGTCGCTTGTTACCTGGAAGAAGAGACTGACCCCCACCTGGCTACATCCTCCTTTCAGGCAGTTGTAGAGAGTGATAAGGTCTCCCCTGAGCCTCCTTTTCTCCAGGCTAAACAACCCAGCTCCCTCAGCTGCTCCTCGTAAGACTTCTTCTCACAATATTAAAGGTTAGTGCAGTGAAACAGACAGAGACACATGGAGAATAACAAATACAGTTTGTGTTGTATTTTCAAAAACCTCTAGGCTCCTAAAGAAACAGAAAGAGGATTTTCAGGACATTAGAGATAATGAGAGTTAGCCTTCTAATCTGCTTATGACTTAAAAATTCCACTACATTTCTGTTTAGACACATACTGCTCCTGAACTTGTGGCCTGTCGTAAAAGTCTCTTTCTTGAGAATGGACATGACATGCCAAAAAATTTGAGTTCTGTCACCCTAGTCTTTCAGTTTTGATTGTCATTTGACTTTTTAGTAGGCTTCTTTCTTTTCGTGAAAGCCGAGAGATTTATTTCTTCTTAATTTGAAAAATTATATCCTTCTTACTTGATGCTAGAGAAGCAAGCATAATCCATATTTCATTATGACCAGTCCATTATGATATTTTTCTTAGTTGTAATTTAAGAAGAAAAAACATATTGGTAGGAGAGAATAGTCGTGAGTACCCCAGAATTCTCACAAGTCGCATTGTATCCTAATTTGTTCTGTGAATGTACAGCTTTGTTTTCTCCCAAAAGCCAGTCTCTCCTTTTCAAATTGCTTTAATCTTTGGGGTTAAGGTGCTTCATTACTATAAAATCTGGACCCCTATCCAAGGAAACTATTGGAACTTTGCTTTTACTTCTTTACAAAATAGAAAATTCAGGCCAATATTATAGAAGATGTGTGTATATTATTGGCTTGTTCTACTTTCTGTTGGCCAGGAGTTAGAGACAGGTTTTCTCTTCTATTGTTTCTAATGCTCTCTTATTTACTTTTGTCATAGCTGAATATTACATACTTTAAATAAATACAGATTTTCTTAACTTTTCTTAACTTCTCATAGGCTTATCAGCTAAAGTTGCCCTTTCAGTAGCTTTGCTTACTGAAATGTGTGAGTTATTTCTGAGCATAAGACTAGTGAGTTGTGTAGGTAATTAAAAAAACCCGATAGTGTGTATGCTATTACATATGTATCATGTTAAATCAAATGTAGTGGCTATGTGGCTGTAGTATCTTTATTTTAATGCTACATATATCATCCTTGCCTCTTTGTTATCCTGAAGGAAACATGTATCAAGTGAGTTGAAGAAAATGGGTTAAGGTTTTGTTTCCTGATGTTGGCCTTTAAAATAAAAACTTATATTAATTTTTCAATGGTGTAGCATGATCATTGTTTTTCTTATGTTTTTTTTCTAAACTTAAATTTTAAATCAGTCTTCCTGGCTTAAAATTTAAAAAAATCCCAGATGTTTTTCATGTTGTTGTATAGCAGCTGTTGTTGTATAGCATGCTGTATAGCATGTTGTTTATAGCAGCTGTTATAAAGGCCCTGAACCAAGCCTAACAGAGATCATGGGAAATCTTCATGCTGACGTTTGTTAGAGTTGGACCAGGTCCTAAGGCAACTAAGCTCTTTCTAGGGATAAGAAGCAGCATCACTATGATGATGCTCATCACAATGAAAGCATTCTTGCAGCAATTCTCTTATTGTTTATCACTTACCGTTAATTCTGCTTCTTTTATTTCCATTTCTGACTCTCTCATATTTGAAGCTTGTATTAGTTGCATACTGGTTTTCTCTAATCTGTGTATGTTGTTAAAAATAACTTTCTTCTCTCTTTAGGCAGGAATTTTCAGCATGAATGCATGTGAAGAGGGGTTTGCCACTGGTGGCAGGGATGGCTGTGTTCGCTTGTGGGACTTAAATTTTAAACCAATTACTGTGATTGATCTCAGGGAAACAGACCAGGGATATAAAGGTAAAAAGAAGTTTGTTGCTTTCAATATACCAATAAGGAATGTATCAGTGTTTTGAACAAGAAAAGACTTTGAAACCCAAAAACGTTGTTTTATGTATGTTATATGAACTATTTGCTAGAAATAGAATAGATCGTGCCCACTAGTATGAAGGTCACAGCTACTGTTACAAAAAACCACATATGATGAAGATGTCGACACAGATTTAATTTTTTTATGCACATTGTTTCTAGAGCACAGCAGTTTTTAACAAGGAACAGTAATGCTTTAAGAGAACTTGAGACAGTGAGATCTACTGTGTAAAACAACAGAGTACAAACATTTCATTTGCTAGTTATCCAAATTTTCATTAAAACTATTTGGATGTTATCTACAGTTTTGTGGGACTTAGAACACTGCTTACTTGTAACTGTGACTTCAGTTACAATCCACATCATGCTAAAACTTTACATAGAGTGTTTGAGATATTGTTGCTGTAATGATTTAGGATAAGAATACAAACATATACTGAAGCACTAATGTCACTTAAATTATCGCTTTTGTTGGCATTTGGTTTTCTTTGCCTCCAGTCACTTTTGTTATTTTCTAATATCTTGCCAAGAATTTGAAAATGTGCTAGTTTGTCTGATAGCAATCAGATACTCAGGGTCAATACATAACTGATTACAAGTGAAGTCTTTGTGCGCTGTAATTGACATGGCATTCCCACCAAGATTGTGAAGTATTGCAACAAGATGGAATACATTTCATTTTAAATATGCCCTGCAGTAGAGTGGCTCTGTTTTAGATTTAAATTTACTCAGCTGCTGCTTCTCGGTTCTGATGCATGTAGCTGAAAGCTGTTTCAATCCCTCTTTCATTGTTTCATACTTGTTCTCCGCTCCAGTTTGCCCAGTTTGCCTTCTTTACTTTTGATGTAACAGACTCTTACCATAAACTTTTGACTTGTCTAATGCCCATGACAGAGCAAGTAGATTTTTTAAAAATCTTATCTGATTAAAATGAGTTTCCTGACTCTTTTCCCTTCACTCTTTTTTCTTATATGCTTTTGAGGATTGCCTTTCCAACCTGTCCTCTTGCTCATTTTCTTAATTGCATTTTCTGCTACCCCAATATCTTACCTCTTGGAATACTCTATATATATCCTCCAAGTAGTCACACTGTATTTCAAAATGTCTCTGTCCACCATAAGAAGTTCCAGATTACTGAAATATGTGTCTTAATCATCCCACATCAAATTTCTGGTTGGTTGTTTCTTAATTTTTAAATCATTGTAGAGAGTATAGCTGTATAGTGTCTAAAGTATAGGACTGAAAGGTAAGGTGTTTATATTCAGCAGTACAATCAACAGATCAAATCTGTAAAGCGAAAGAGATGCTGTGGGGTGGTTCGAGTAGCACGATAGATGTGCATTTTGAGGGGTGCTTGAGGGGCATTAGCTCTAGTTTGGTTCAGTAGAGTGAGCACTGCATTGCAGTTGGAGTGCACTGAGTGCACTCCTGGAGCACCTTGTTTTGCTTCATGTGGAGAGAGTTCTTTATTCTTGCATTTGAAGGCTACCTTGTAATGCAAAGCATGTTGAGTAGGCACGATCAGGAGCTTTGCTTTGAGAGCTAGCTTTGTCAGAATCAAAACATCCGTGCAGGTGCACCAGACTGGACCATTAATCCACCATTCACTGTTTGCGAGTCATGCAGTTTCTTTCCAATGTAAAATTAATAACATTAGACTTTTCCTTTCCCTCTACATAGATAAAAATATTTTTCGAAAGCACATCAACCTAGACTATTACAATATTTTTTTCTCTTATCTGATATATATAGTTTTGTCTCACATATTAATCTTGAGTAGATTTTCAAAGACATTTTTGAGCTATTCTCCACAAAAGTCAGTGTTTATGGCAAAGTGAGTTAAATTAGGCATTGCTACTGTCTGGTTATGTACATTTTAAATTGGCAACATTGAGTTTCATTATCAGAATGTAATAAATGCAGCCTGTTTTAAAAGGTGCATATTCCTAAGACTGGCTTCTCAGTGTAAACTCTCCTAGTGTACATGTTATGATTTGCATCCTTATCTACAAACAAAGCCTGCGAGTGCTTACCTGTAAGCCTAGAAACTAATTCAGTTGTTAGGAATGAGTGTTAAATTCCATCCTAAATGCTTTTCACCTCTCTAGATGTTGTTTCAGTTTGATTTATAGTTATTTTTTATTTACTAGGAAAAAAAAATTCTATGCACTATTAAGATATTAAAAAGAATTGGGCTCTATGACTGTCTTACATAAAATGTTTGTTCCACTGATGCTTCTGTCACTTATAAAATTTAGGTTCACTTACCTAGTACTGAGGTCCATGGTTTGATCAGAAATTGTAATTTTTATTCACTGCTGCCTTTGTTGAAATGTAAAGATATTAGGGGCATCATTTCAGCTGCAAATGTCAGTACTATATTTGTCCTTTATTGAAATAAGACTCACGTTTTATTTTAGAAATTTTTTTAATACTAAGCTTTAGAAGTTTATGTTCCAAGGGCAAGTATGCCACTACCTATGAAATAGATAAAATGAGTGAAAGAAGTAAATCCAGGAATAAGAGAAGGTATACGGATACTTCTTGACATTTTCTTGCTTTTATGGTTTGTCATTTGCTACTTTACCTTTGTTTTACAAGTTTTGAGGATGTATCTCTCAGTAACAATCTCTTCCACAGGTCTCTCTGTAAGAAGTGTTTGCTGGAGAGGAGACCATATACTTGTTGGGACACAAGATAGTGAAATTTTTGAAATTGTGGTGCATGAGCGTAATAAGCCTTTCCTGATAATGCAGGGGCACTGTGAAGGAGAGCTGTGGGCTTTGGCTGTCCATCCTACAAAACCCCTGGCCATGACTGGAAGCGATGATCGATCAGTCAGGTTAAATTTTGTTTCTTTGTTAAACTGCATACAGTTTTATACAAACTGCTCATTTTGTAGGTAACCTAGTTGAAATGTATACATTTTAAAGGTATTAAAATGTGGCGTGGATGTACTTCTGCAGTTAAGTTATGCAGGAAATTAGTGCTCTTCAGTAATAAAACACAGTGGAAGTACATATTTCCCAAAACCCCCCGTGTATGAAATTTGAAAACATTTCATTTAGGCTAATGTTGAGCACTCAGAGAAAAGTATCCTTTAAGTCTTTCCTTTTCAGGAGTTATGTTAAGTATGCACAGCTTGCGATGAAGAAAAAATTGTGATAAAAACTTACACATTTACCATATTTACATTTCCAAATGCTGTAAATTAACTTTTAATGTGTGAATTTCATCAAACCTAGTGCATGCATTGTAAACAGAATATAAATGCTCAGAAAGCCCACTAAATTGCTCTCTTTTACATGTTCATTTCTATTTTTCTGGGTCAAACCGACCTTTTCTTTCACATAAGTTAAATGTGTTGGCATTTTTGTTAAGTTTCTTAAGTGTAACACAGT
This sequence comes from Cnemophilus loriae, assembly GCA_013397755.1. Classification (NCBI taxonomy): domain Eukaryota; kingdom Metazoa; phylum Chordata; class Aves; order Passeriformes; family Corvidae; genus Cnemophilus; species Cnemophilus loriae. Next base: position 1,844,725 of record VZTF01007679.1, read on the forward strand.
TAAGCAAATCAGTAATTCAATTATTAATATTGAAATAATACTCTCAAATTCCAGGTATGTCTTGTAAATATTGGATGTAATCTACCTTGTAAAAATTTACATGTTATAATATTATTAGTTATAGGGAGTTAATCAACATGACTTTTTAATAGGAAAATTTGTTTATGCCCATCAAAGTCTTTAGTTGTTATTTAAAGTTCTTGGCTAAAATGGTTAGCAAAATAGTGGAACTTTTGTGGGACTGGTCTAAAAGTATGTATTGTCATATGATGTAATTTTTTATATTCAGAAAATCAAAATTAATCTGTCCCCACATTTTCTCATTAGACATATTCCCGCCTTTTAAAATAAAAGAATATTTCTTGCTGTATGCAAAATTCACACTTATGTCTTAGATTTTCCTTGTGGAAAATTATTTTAAAATAGGACACTGCTATGTCCAACATTGTGCAGAAATTGAGGGCTTCATCTTACCTATGACAAAGCTGCACATCCCTTTTTACATTTGAAATAATTACTTTATTTTAGAATTTGGAGTTTAATAGACCATGCTCTGATTGCCCGGTGCAACATGGAGGAACCCATTCGCTGTGCCGCAGTTAGCACTGATGGAATCCATCTCGCTCTTGGAATGAAGGATGGCTCTTTCACTGTCCTTCGAGTCAGGTATGTTACAAAAAATTGAAAATAGATACGTTATTAACTCTTTCAAGAAGGTTATCTAGTTGCTTTATACATTGTATGTATATTGATACTGTTGTGGCCGTGCATGCGGACACTTACTTTTTTGTTTTAAATTGCAGAGGATGCTCAGATTTTTTACGTATGTTCATGTTGTTCTACAACAACCCATTTGAAAAAGTATATTGGTCTATTTGCAGAGAGTGGCACTGTTCTAGGAAATTTTTTACTTTAGGTTTTAAATTTCTTAATTATTCTTGACTTATTAAGAAATAATTTTTCATTATTTCCTAAATTGTTTCCATGTGTTGGAATTCTGCTGTCAGCACGTCACGCATACAAAACCAGTGCTGCCTTGTGCTGCTGTGATCCCACAGTTTTAAAGGGAAAATGAGATCCATGTCTCATGTCAGTGAAGTTTCCTTCCTTGGGTGAATAAACATCTCATAATCTACCTGATGAAATTTTCTTGTCGACCCAGTTTGTACAGCTCCTTTTGTTCGCTGCCCCTCAGCCCAGTGAAGCACCTTCTTGTGTCACTGTTTCCTTATCTTTTTTCTCCGTGAAGCCCTAACCAACTCTAAAAACAGCAGTACTGTGTTTGCACACAGCATAGTTAAGTTCAATACGTAATTTCACAATCTTGTTCATTTTTTAGACTGGGAACTTGACAGTGTGATGAGGCTCTTCTCTACTTATGACGTGCTTTCTTTCATACTACAGAGATATGACTGAGGTTGTTCATATCAAAGACAGGAAAGAAGCTATTCATGAACTCAAATATTCTCCAGATGGGAATTTCCTAGCTGTTGGCTCCAATGACAGCTCTGTGGATATATATGGTGTTGTTCAGCGATACAAGAAAGTTGGCGAATGTATTGGATCCTTAAGCTTCATCACGCATATGGATTGGTCTTCAGACAGTAAATACTTACAGACCAATGATGGCAATGGAAAGAGACTTTTTTACAGAATGCCAAGTAAGATTCTGAGTTGCCTTCATGATATTTGTTACTTATTACAGGAATAACATATAGTTGTTCTGGGAAAAAAAGCTAAATGTAAATCCTGGTTCAAAGCATGGGGGTATAGAGAAAGATTTTTGTAAATTCATAAAAATATTTGCCACATTTTAATAAGTGCAACATTCTTCTGGCAAAGTTATTGAAATATTTTTGTCCTTATATTTTTATCCTTACATGTTTACTCTTCTTTCCAATGCATCTTTTCATACTAGAGATGCTACCTTATAATTTGTTTTATTTCTCAAAAATAAATTTTTGCTCCCACTTTTTTTAGAAGAATTAAAATGCAGCAATTAAATTCAATTTTGCAATAGTTTAATAGCTTTGTACTTATGGAGCTTGAATATTAAATGAATTATCATTTGATTGCACTGTACGGTTTTTAAGATGTGTGAAAAAATCAGTATGTTGCAGCTCAGAAAAGGCATTTGGTTTTCTAGAACTATGTTTGCAGCAGACTGAGGAATTCAACTTAAAAGAGCTTTTACAGTGAGGAACTTTGTGACAACCTCATTATTTGAAGTGTTTTCAAGACAATTCTCTTGAAAACTTGACTGAACTGTCCCATACTCTTGAAATAATTTCTGTCAAGGTAGTTTCCTCTGTTGAGGACATATGCACATATTATGATCTTAAAGCTTGAAACTTAAGTAGTCGTTATGTGAATATGCCAATGGCAGTATTTATGACAAGGCTTGCCTTCGTCTGTTGCATGCATTTTTTACATAATATCATTCTGTATTCTTGCCACTCATCTTTGTAGTATTTGTATTTGTGGTAACTGTGTATTATCACTTTTTATATCGTCCCTTCATTGTTAAACAAGATTTATGCTTTGCACTGTACACTATTCACAGATCCTTGGAGCTTTTTATGACTCTCTGCTGAAGCATCTAATTCATTCTATGCACAACTTTGATTCTGTGCACTGAGTACAACAGAAGAATTGTAAGCAAAGATAGTGAGAATTTAATTAGAAGTAACAAATACACACAGGAGGAGCAATTTGAAGTTACATAGACAGCTTTCAACCTGGAGTTTCTTCATATGTTAGAATGTGGGTCTGTGAAACCTTGTTAATGAAAAAAGTTTAGCAACGTAACTGGAGTTAGAAGAATCTCCTAAATATTTCAAAATAATGATCAAATTGTGTAACACTTGAAATTCCACTATGAATTAAGGAACTTACTGTTATCTAGTACAAGATCTGCAGGACCGAGTTATGGATATAACCAGTATTGGTAATCATTGTTTACATGGATTAGTGATTGAAAGGCTGAGAAGTGAAGTGAATTGTTGTCCTGCTCACCTTCTGCAGGTGTGTGTTCAGTCTGACTCACAGCTTTTACATTTGCTTGCGCTATTCTTGCGTTGCTCCAGCCCTTGGCTCCTGGCCTTTCCAGAAGTCACAGTATTGATTAAATGGGCCTTTGGTCTGACTCAGTTCCTCAGCCCTTACTTTGTGGGATTGGATTAATCTCATTACAGATAGAGCTGGTATGAAATAACGTAACAAAGGATCTAAGCACAAAATCGATATTTTTAGTAATTTGCAGTGGCCAGATATGAGTTCTTCATTTCTTACTCTAAATAATCTGAGTTTCTGCAATCATTCAGCAACAGAATTTTTCATGAACCTTATCTTAGAATGATTTTTGATGAACATTTAAAAAAAACCCCACAGCCTCAAGCAGATACCAAGAAATAATAAAAACTATAAAGTAGTTATGATCTACTATGATCTTCTATTAAATAGTCTTGAGAAGTCTTCATACTGATATTGTTGGTCATAATAGGGAATACTAGATCAGGACAGTTTCAGAAGTCAGTTTTTAATTCTGTTGCACTTGGATTGGATTTTTAGAGAATTTTTTAAAATGTTACATTCGTTAAAATTGCATAAGTGAATATTGAGAAATGGCTCTTTATTTTTTGCTTAGGTGGAAAAGAAGTAACAAACAAGGAAGAATTGAAAGGCATTCAGTGGGCATCATGGACTTGTGTTTCTGGCCTTGAAGTTAATGGAATCTGGCCCAAATATTCAGATATAAATGATATAAATTCTGTGGATGCGAATTTTATTGGGCAAGTTATGGTTACAGCTGATGATTATGGAATAGTAAAGCTCTTTCGATACCCATGTCTAAGAAAAGGTAGTGCCTTTTAAATTCAATTATATGCATATTTTTAAATTGTGACTATTCAAAAAAATGTATTAGAAGACTGGAAAATGAAATGGTTTTTAATATCACTTTTTGTAAAAAGAGTTTAAAAAAATGGGGGAATATCAGTCTTAAAAAACAACACCCGAAACATTTCTTTAAATACTTAAAGCTTGAAGACATATCCCAAGACCTATCCATGCAGTTGTAGCCAGCATTAAACATGAATTGTGTTTAGAAACAAGTTCTTCAAAGAGCTCTGAAACAATGAAGTCTTTGTGCTCTAAAAAGATATGTTTGTAATGGAGTGCTGTTAGGAACATCATTTCAGTAACTCATCCAGTGATTGTGTTTTAATTATGTAGCCATGAAAATGTTAACTTGGTGTAGCTGTACTACTACTACCAGTTCTACTGCTACATGTGGGAGGAGATGAATTAGCACTTGCTTAGATTGTACAGTGGGAACCAGCATGGATATGGGGGTGTTTTCACAGACCTAAATATACATGATTTAAATAACTGTATTTTTTCAAAGTAGAAGTAATAATTGTCAAAATTTTGGTTTGTAAAAAGTAAAATAAAATTAAACAGTGAAATTTTAAAAATCTCTAGTACGCCTCATACAGCATTATCATATGTCTTCTGTTCTTGTGTTTAACTTGATTAAGTTATTATATTTTGGAACCTAAACTTAAAAATGTCTCTTATACAGTTAAAAATTTGTGAAAACTGCAAAAAGTTGTTGCTATTGATGAAAATACCAGTAGTAATTAGAATATCTTTATTAAACACTACTTTTTCTATGGGTTCCTTAATATGATTTTCTGAGGCGCTTCTGAAACATTTATTTCACAAATATTGAGAGAGATTTTTATTCTTGTTCTAGGAGCAAAGTTTAAAAAATATCTTGGTCATTCTGCTCACGTGACAAACGTCAGATGGTCGCATGATCACCAGTGGGTTGTTTCCATTGGGGGAGCTGATCATTCTGTCTTTCAGTGGAAGTTTGTCCCTGACCGCAAGTTGAAGGACACTCTTCATATAGCACCCCAAGGTAAGTAACTAACTGAAAAAACCACCAACAAAAGGCTGGAAGGCAGGGAGGCTAAAAGAGAAGTAAAATTCTTTGGTGCAGGAATTGAAATAAATATTGAAAATTGTCAGTCTGCACAGTTAAAACAGTTGTTGTTCTTTAAACTTTGCAGGTGCCTGAAGCACCTGATAGAGTTGTCTAATACTTGCCAGTACCCTGTGTGTTCAGGCTAGCAAGAGTGCAAGAAACCCTTCACTGCTGTGTTTCCTTTGCAAAGGAAAATTTTAGAAGTTCACATCATGGATACGAATTTCTGAATTCTGTATATATCATCCTTTACTGAACTGACAACAACTGGATGCTCAGGTGTCACTGGAAAAATAGATTTTTATACTAATTTGGTTAAAATTTTGATGTATTTAGATGATAATTTAAGTATTATAACTGATTATTTATTTTTTTTAAAAAAGCAGAGTGTAGATGCTTAATGTTTGGGAAAAAATGAAGATCATGTTTCCGCTAGTGACTAATACAACAATTATTCTCATGAGTTTCCTAAAATCAAAACAGTTAACTGAGTGCCTTCCTTGGAAATTCCTAAAGGAATTTAGAGAATACTTTGGGGAAATAAATATATAGAGTTACAATAAGATAGGCTGTTTCACCATTTAACTGCTCAGATCAAATGAATATGTATCAGTGTGGATTCAGCAAACAGGTAAATGAATACAGATGCTGTGCTGAACTTGTCAGTGACAAATGCAGAAGGAAACAATATTAGGCTCTTCCTACATGTCAAACTTTACATGACTACCCTTTTCCTCTGCAGACCCAAAAAATTTTGCCCCTTTCTTCCCATCTATAATTTTTTTCTCTCCCCCCAACTTACTTGAAGAATTTCTACTTGCACCAGTGACTCGCTTTAACATAAGTTTCTCTTTGAACCTTTTGTTAATTTTGTGCAAGGCTTAGTTTCTGCTTTATACTCATTATTTCATTCTCTTCCTTTTTCCTTTCCTCCTAACATTAAAGCTGATGAAATAATTTTAGTTAATGAAAACTATCTCACTCTAACACCCAAAATTATCATATTTATGGCTTATTTCTTATGTAGCAGCAGAATTGTTGCTGTCAATTATTAGCAGTTTATGTTGTAGGTAATATAAGCATTGATTATCAAATCAGAAACTTTAAGCAGTTGCTTTCAACACTTTCTAGCTTGTTATTTAGGTTGCTTAATTTTTTATTTCTGTTTTCTTGGTGACAGAGAGTCTGGTTGATTCTAATAGTGATGAATCAGATTCAGATCAGTCTGATGTTCCAGAGCTGGACTCTGAAATTGAACAAGAGACACAGATCACCTATCGTCGACAGGTAAAGATTTTTGTTTTAATGGCAATTGGAAGCTTTCCAAGTTTAAGTTGGTCATTTATGAAGACTGTTGAAATCTCAAAACTGGGAAAACTGCACAGGAACTGACCAAAACCGTTAGAATTTTTGTTACCTGATTCATTCAAAAGATCAAGGTTATTAAAATATAACGATTAATTAATAATTACCAGTAAGATATTAATATTAACAGAGAGAAAAATTATTACATGTATTCCTAGAACGCAATTTAAAACCAAGTTGCACTATACAATTGCTGGCTACAGGTATTGGAGGTTTTTTTTCAGTTATGTCAAAATAACATTTTCGTGAGTGATAACAGCGGCAGAATTCTTAGAAACGTTTTCCTGATGAGTCTTTTAATTTTTAAGTATGCTTTTTCTTAAAGGTTTACAAAGAAGATCTACCTCAACTTAAAGAGCAATGCAAAGAAAAAAGAAAAAGTGCAGCATCTAAGAGACGTGAGCGAGCTCCAGGGAACAGTATAAGACTACATTTTGTTCATGGGTATGCAAACTAGGATTCTTTAAAATATATATTTGATTTTGCAGACTGATGTTTATAATTTAATTATCAGATTAAAGACTTTTAGGTCTGTTGCTTTATGATTTACTATTTTTATTTATATCTGTAGAAATAAATTTACACTAAATAATTAAAAAGCTTTGATGCCAACATACTAATTCTACACATGAATTCTGAAGTGGATTTGCACTCAAACTTTAGCTGGTATTTATTGCTTGAATACAAGTGACTAAATAAAGTATTCAGTAGTCTCACCCGTACTTTTCAGTATCTGGAAAACAATAGTTCTCTTTGGTGTATTATTCTGATAGCTAGAACAGAAACTTGGTGTAGTTGAAGATGACTGGGTTCTGTACAAAGTGGTTTTTCTAGCAGTGATTTATTTTAAAAAATGTATAAACTAGTACCTAGTCTGAAACAACTTACACGTTTCTCTGTTAGTTTAGGAATTAAAAGTGATTCTTAATAGGTCTTATAAGTTTGTTGAAAATGAGTTTGTTCTCTTTTTGGTGCTAATTTGAGTGGCAGAATAACTTTCAGATGCATCCTTGAAATCTTACGATTTCATCTTTAGGATTAGTAGTCTCCCGTAACTCTTCGTAAGTGAAGAATTTTTATCAGAACAAAGATGTGGTGTTTTAAAGCAAACTGGTACTAGATGTTACTGCATTAGAATAATGATCAGAAATATAAATTATCTTGATGCAAAGCAAAACCAAAGCCTTTATTCAATTAAGACATTGCAAATCAAGTTTTCCTTTCAAAAGATATCTCTTTGCAGGAGTACAGCTTCTTTTCAGACATAACTAAATGCACGGAGAAGTTACTGATACTGTCTGTCTTTATAATGGCACTTAAAAAATTTTAGTAGTAAGCCACATGGAATGCTTAATAAATTAATTGGCTAAGAATAGTTAATATGTAGCTCAGCAATTTTGTCTGTAGAAGACATGTAATCTGAGTAATAGCTTTGGAAATAATGACAACTGGGAAGCTTGGTACAGAGTTGGGTTTTTTTATTTCTCTTTTTGGTGGTCCAGAATTCTCAGTTGAAGATTTTTATATCTATATAGAAAAGGCATTAAGGTGGGTAGCTGCTGCATGTAGTCTTTAAAATTTAGTCTAAGAATAAAACCAAATGATCCTGAAGAAGATGTAGCACAAGCAAGGGCCCTGGATCTTTGGTATTATTGTTATTTCCTTCACAACAGAAGTGAAGCTTGACCAGAATATCCAGGAATGACCAGAAGTAGAATGTCCTGTTGAGTTCTGTCTGGTTACCCAATGGGCATCAAGAAAACTAATGAAGAATCCATGCTGAACAACAGATTTTTCTCAGTGTCCAGGCTGTTAACTTTAAAGTGACCCACATCCAAGTGAGTAATAGGCATATTCTCTGATTCAGGAAGTCTGCTTTGCTTCATCTTTCTTTAGCTGCAATGGAAATGTCTTGGATATTCCTTGAAAATGTAAGAAGTGGTGCTTTTTTAATTAGGGGAATTGGAAGCTCTTTTTCTTTTCTTTTTTTTTGAACTTGTTGGTCTTGTATTTTGAATTTGTCAACTGCCTTGAAAGACGGACTTTTAAAAATCTCTTGATATCCTGTAAGAAATCTTTTAAACCTCTGGTTACTTCCTGTTTTGGAAGGGGATAAAATTTGGAGTATGTGAGCCAGCTTCTGGCTAACATGGATGACAAAACTTCTATTAAGAGGTTCATCTTTAAGTATGTCTTTCTCTAAGAGATCTGATGCAGTCATGATCAGAAACATGTTATTAAATTGGTGTACAAATTTAGCTCTTTTTGACTATTCCTGTATTTTAATTCTGCCATATCTTTGGCAGAGATGGTGGTTTGGAAACATGAACTATTCAGAAGAACCTTTTTCTTTGACTCAATGCTTATTATGCTTTCTTTTTGCTGGCAGGAAATAAGCATGCACATGTACTACTCATGCACCGTGTATTCTCTCAAAGCTATGCTGTTGATTTCACAAGAATGATTTTTTTATATTTTTGAATATTCATAGAATCATAGAATGATTTTTCAATATTCAAAGGATTTAAGCTCAATCTAGTTTGAGTTTCAGGATATTCACTGAACTAACCTTACCGTAAGATGAAATGTGGTAACAGTTTTAAGATGACATGGGAATGCTCTTTAATGAGACCCTCGTAACACTTTGCATGGATTCCTACAAGTACCTGCAAATAGTATCTGAAGGGAATAGCCTATGAGTGGGTGCTCTTGAGAAAACACTGCTGCTATGCAGAATTTTTTTTTTTTTTTAAGTCTCCACCTTTGTGCTGAAGACTGTTCTCAGTCATGTTAGTTTTGACATTTGGTTCTTCTAGAGATTTTTGGGGAAGGGTTGGACTAAATGTGGAAACTTCCTGCATATACTTTGAAGAGTAACATGCAAATTTTGAAACTCTTACAGCATTAGACAAGCTGTGGACATTGACTCATTTCCCAGAGAGGACACTACTTGTGAAGTTGCCTGTTAGTTGGATATAGATGTGTAACTTGCAAACGTGGGTAGGATTCAGCTTCAGGTTACAGAATTCACAGTGATGTGCCCAAAAGGAGATGGTTTTATGTGTATATCTAAACTTCCATCAGAGTCATTGGAGATCCAGTTAGTAGTCAGTGGAGCATAAGGAGTGATTTGGCTCAGGTGAAATGAAATGCTGATGGTTGGCCAGCTGAGCAGCCCTGCAGATTCAACTGACTGTATTGACTACCATACTGTTGATTAAAATGTAGGAGCTAATGTATCTAACAAACATGTGAACACCTATGTTTACATGTCTTAATCTCAAATTGAATGCAGCCCCTGCTATTCATGACTTTGGTAATGGCAAATTTTTTTTCCTATGTAGCACTGAGGAAGCCGCATCTTCTTCTGACAGTCACTGTCATATTAACTTGAATCAATCCCGGATCATTAACTATGGCAGAATGTAGTCTTATATTTACTGTGCCTTGTTATATATTATCCAGTAACTACAATATAGAACTTGCTTTCATTATTATTTAATTTATAATTGCTAATCAAGATGCCTTGTGAATGTCTTTGGTTTGTTTTCTGCATGTGAATAAATTATTTCTCTTAATGCTTTTTCTGAGATTAGTTAGTAATCTTGGTTCTAAATTGGTTTAATAATACAGAGATGTAAGTATTTTGGAACTGTGTAGAATATTCTTAGGGAATGATCTTCTGCATTGAAATATCCTTCTTTTCATTGCTGTTTAACCTAGGCCCATCACTTTCCCTCTGGTGAAAAGGACATGTGTAGTCAAGGAGTTAGTAAACTGGCACATGGGAAAGACCAAATGTGTTTAATTTGGTTACAAAGGGTCTTTGTTGACACTGCTTGATATTTTGGCAAAATATGTTGTATTTTAATTGTAAACAACTGATTGTACTCGTTTTTGTAATAACTAGAGGAAATTAACTAAAATTAATTTCTATCACAAGAAATTATTGATATGAGTAATAAGAACTATTTTCTTGCATCCTAGATACATTTTGGATATTTTGAGTAGTCCTGTGATACACGGCATTAATGTACTCAGTTTCACTAGGTTTAATTTAGGGTATATAGGCAATTGTTATGATGAGCTGGGAAAATTCTGAATTTCTGGTTTGCAGATAGGAGGACCTGAAAACCTTTTGCTGTCTTCATGCATTTTACTTTTATAGGTGACTGCTAAGCTTGCAAAAAATTGCTCAATGTCCAGTATTTATTTCAGCATGCATATTTTCATCGCTGTTGTTTTTTGTTTTTTTTTTTTAATATTCTCCTTTAGGGTGCATATTTGGCCTATTTTTTGTTTAATTACTCTGTGCTTGTAAAGGAAATCTAGTATGTTTAGCAGAGCACAGTGCAGAGTGAAGCACAGGAAAATGATGGCTGAGCAGCAATAGGTTCAGGTATCTTCTTTGGCCCTGTGCCTGCCTTTATAATCCCTGCCCCTCACCGAGTGTTGTCATGTGCTTAAAATGGTGATGTTACATACTGTCATAGGTTATTTTTGTTTTCTTTCTTCATAATTACTGTAGATCATTGTATATTCTGTTCCTTAGAAACCTAGTGGCTGTACATTGAAGAAGGCTGCAGGCAGACAGCAATTTGGGTTAGGAAGAAATCAGCTTCAAAACGTCTGTACATGCTGCTGCAGGGGAAGGTTGTTAGTGAAGGATGCAGGTGGAGGGAGAGAAAAGCAGGACTGAAGAGTCTGCACGTGTATTGTGAGTCTAAATTGTTGGTCACTTAGAAGAGCAGGGAGCAGAAATATAGCTGAGCCTCAGATCAAATGTAAAGAGAGATTCTGCTAGAGACCTTGAAGGGACAGTAACTCAGGAGGCACTGAAAAGTTGCTGGACTAGGACCAAACCTGAAGTTAAAAACCTGCTTGTGAATACAAATCTAAACAGTGAGTTGAAGGGAGCCTTATTTAAAAGCTTTTATTTTTGTGCTATCACAATTTTTGCTGGTTCAAGAAGTTCACTTCTCTTGTTTGTGATCTAATGAGACCCAGGTTTGGACTTCACAGTATGGGGGACAATACAAAGCTGGGAGGAGAGGCTGGCAGACCCAATGGGTGTGCTGCCATCTGGAGGGACCTGGACAGGTTAGAGAACTGGGCAGGGAGGAATTTCATGATCTTCCAGAAGTTCGGGATGCAAGTTCATGAAATGCAGCGTTCTTCTGGGGAGCAGTGGACCAGTGGACCTGGATTATCTGCTAGTCTGTTCAAAAACTTTATGTGGTGATTTTAGTAATTTTTCTCTAACCGCATACAATGACGTACCATTGCTTGTTAGGTAGGTGAGCCAACAGAAATACATTGTATTCAAACCTGCTCCAAGTAAGCGCTGCATTGTTTTCCAGTAGTGCACACATCTCGTGTTTATGAACATGGATCCATGGTTTTTGGAGTATTCATTAAACTAAAGTTAGTCAGCTGCCTTACAGATTCATTACTTCCTCAGTGCATGTGGTTGCACTGTGTACATAAGGAAAGATGTATATAACTTCGTGATGTTAATTACACCTGGGAATAAGTGAGTATACTGAGATAGTGCATACAGACCTCAGCTGGGAATTGGCCTACTCATGCCAGTTCCTGTATCGGTACAGAAAGCAGACAGGTTTTCCTTCAAAAAAAAGAAACTGTTCTAGAAAAAAAATTATGCATTTGTTTTCTGTTATCAAGTTTACAGAAACTATCATGTTTTTCTGCCTGATTTTTGCGCAGTAGGAGATAGCCAAAACTAATACTTTGGACATTTTCTATTTCACTCAACTACATGATGCATGACCAACTTCTCCATGTGGTCTGAAAAAATTACTAGCTATTACCTTCTCTTCTAAACTAGCTGTGGAAAGTAACATTAAGTGTCACTTTTAAACTAGTGCTTGTAGTACTGATGTCTGAATAGTAAATTAGATTGATAAATTGGTGTTCCTTTGGGAAAGTATATTCATAATTTTAAACCACCAAAGCAGTAATTGGTAAGTAATTTGAGTTTTACATGTCCAAAATTCATCCAGCATGATTTTGTCTCAGTTTCAGTATGTATGTTTATGACTTTGGTGAACAAACCTTTTTTCTTTGATTAGTTACAGAGGTTACGACTGTCGAAGCAATCTCTTTTACACTCAGACGGGTGAAATTGTATACCACGTGGCAGCGGTGGGAGTGGTGTACAACCGGCAGCAGAACACACAGCGCTTTTATCTAGGTCATGATGATGACATTCTTTGCCTTGCTATTCATCCCTTAAAGGACTATGTGGCAACAGGCCAGGTAGGATTCTGTTTATCTGCAATAACAATCTGAAGTTGTTACTACTGAATTTAGAAAGACCTTGAAGGTCTTGGGGGAAGAGCGTCCAGTCTACATTTATTCAGGTGAAGGACTGCATTTCTGTTTCAAATGGAATGATGGTAAAAAACTGACACAGAAGGGTTTTTTACTGTTCTTTAATTATGATAAGAGTCTATAGTTTAGAGTTTTTCTGAACCTCTTTTTAAATTAAGAATAGATTATTATTTTTTGTTCAGCATTATGTTGCTGCTTCTTAATAACAGGGGGAGGAAATGTGCAGATAAAATATACTTTTTTAATATCTTATTTGTGAACTTAGCTATATTAGTATTTCATTCATTTACTATTTTATAGTATGAAGTTAGCAGTGGTTATTACAGTCTGGCATTCCATTTTAATACATTATGTTTTTCATTATCACCTGTACACAAACTATGTGCTCTTCGTGTAAACAACAAAGGGATGTATGTTGCTAGAGTTCATTTTATAATACTAATAATAGTTAACTTTATCTTTCACCAGACAGTTATTTTAGGTAAATTATTTTCACTCATGTTTTCAGACAAACAATTCTTCTGGTAAATATTTATACACCAGGACTTGAAGGTTTGATCTGATGATTCAGCGTGTTTTATTTATGCTTATCATTTTTATCATTGTTGCTGTTGTTTTTGTTATTGTGCAATAAATTGGAAAACATGTGAACTGAATTTTTTAATAAAAATAAACTTTTGCTTGTAATGCCCTTGATTTCTGTAAAAATGTTGAGATTAACATAACTGTAGGTCAGTTAAGAAATTAGCCCTAAATATAAGAATTGAGTTTATTTAATTTTGGATTAGTAAAGGCTATGAATAAAAATGTCCCTGAATTTACAACAACTTATGCTATCAGCAGACAGATACACTCCATTATATGCTGTTTTATACATACACATTATGTGCTGTTGTATACTATGTTACATGAAGAAACTAGGTAATGCAATAATCAAATTCCTCATGCCACACTGGCTCTGATTTTCCTGATAGTGGATGTTCTGAAAAGCTTTGCAAATATCTCAAGTTTGTGACAAACACAGAAATATGTTCTAGTTTTTCTGAGCCTTAAATGCAGGAGAGTTTTGTTCTGGTTTTGCAACCTTTTTGTTTGTTCACTGAGGTGCAAACCCCTTGGAATAGCAAATAATCTTTTAAGTACTGATTAATAATGCTTTTGTACATAGTTGAAAAGAAAAAGCTATATTCCATTTCTTACCAAGTTTGTTACCTACATTAGTGCATTCTAGTGGAAATTACTCCACAGGTATCAGTGTATTAGAATCTGCCTTGTAATGACACCAGAAAGCAACAGAAGTCACCTTGATTTCTCACACGTAGAGAAGCTGACATACTAGCAATAAAAATAACCTTTTATTTTTAGACAGGGAATGATTGATGAAAAATTGATGGAATAAATATGCTACAGTGCAATCAATGAAGAGCTTCTCCCTGCCCCCCTTCCCCACAGGAGGACTTTAGTTAATTGTCATTAATGTGCCTAAGTCAGCTGGGAAGTGGTATTTGGGAAGAAGCAAATGGAATAATGTTCTGCTAGCCAGACAGCAGTAATACTAGGAAAATTCTGTCACTGTAATTTTTTTTCAAATACTTTTTGAAGTATTTTTAATACTTTTTAAACAACTGTATAAAATAACTGAGAAATGAAAAAAGAATGGTTATGAATATGTATTCTTTCAGGTTGGTCGAGATTCCTCAATACACATTTGGGATACAGAAACAATAAAGCCACTCTCAGTATTAAAGGGCTATCACCAGTATGGTGTTTGTGCTGTTGATTTTTCAGGTAATAAGTATTTATTTATTTATTTACGCTTTTCCTTTTCTGTGTGAAAATACAAGCTAATCAGTTCTACTGAGAAACTGGGGGTTCCTTTATACTGAAAATTTCATATTAAAAATATTCTCCAGTGTTCAATGTCAAAAGAGAGAGCCTGTCTTAAAATGAATATTCATTAGACTCCTTTGGAGTCTTGCACATAGGAAATGCAAGAAGAGGTACTGTGCTGTTTAACAGCTGAGCTGAGCAGTTCAGAATTTCTTTTGGTTGTACGAGGCAGGTGCACAGATCTGGAGTGTTGTGTCTGCTTTACAACCGTGTAAGAAGAGTTTTGAGCCAATTGGTCAGGTGTGCAATTTTTTCTCTTTTAAATGAAATCCTGAAAGCCATGTGGGTAGCACACTGATACATTCAGAAAGTCCAGTTGTGGAGTTGTTCTGCTCAGAAACACAGGCTCTCTCTCCACCTTAAACTAACATAAGAGACTATCAGTTAAATCCCTTGAGATTTTTACACCCCACATTGAGTTCCTGTACCAATATTTAATTTCCTCTGCTCCATTAGCTTCTATTCATTCTTTAATTGTTTGGATTTACTCGGTAAGATCTCTTAAACTCACAGCGAAGATGTGTGACCACAAACCATTCATCTTTGTGATCACACATCTTCCTTGTGAGTTTAGAGATCTGATCCAGTAAATGTTTTAAGGTATGAATCTCATTTCTCAAATTCTGGCATGGATACATAGCAATTTCAGAGATGGATACATTTCAGAAAGTCATTGATCTTGAGTGAGCACAAACAGCTTGTTTATTGCAGGTTGATGTGGAATATGTATCAAAACTTTTCCAAGACTTAATAGTACTACTACGTTAAAGGGCATTTCACAAATTTCATGGTATTGCTTCTGTGCTTTCCTGTTAGGAAATGAACAGAGATTTTCAGAGTGAACATAAAATTTTCACAAGAACAACCTGTGGTGAATGTTTTTTGTGCAACTATGTCAGCAGCTAACTGAAAAAGGCATTTAATACAGAGAGCATTTCTGCTCAATTTGCACAAGTGCGAATATTAGACAGGATAATTTAAAGTCCTACACTTCATCCAAGTTTGAAAGCAAATGGTGACAAGACATGCCTCTAAACACATCATATGCTTATTTACCTATTTGCACCTTCTTCTTATAACATTTGTGAAGTTATAATATTTTTAATATGATTTCATATTATTGCAACATAGTTATCTATCTACTCTCTTAATAATAAATTTATTATTTTAGCGGATGGGAAACGATTGGCTTCTGTTGGAATAGATGACAATCACACTATTGTACTCTGGGATTGGAAGAAAGGAGAAAAGCTTTCGGCAGTAAGGTAGGAATTTAACTATGTTTTAAAATTTGTACCTAGATTTACTATCAAATGACAGTAAGAAAAATATACATTAAAGAATAAGTGTTCTCTAATAAATTAGCAGTTTCTATTACTTAAGTGATACAGGCAATAACATTTATCATAGCCTTAGAACTTTCTGTGGAAGAAGTAAATGAAGGCCTGATAGTCAACGAGAACTATTACAGTGACAGCTCAGCTGGTGAAGGAAGAAGGCATAGAAGACATTGCTGTATTCTGAAATATTTTCTTTAAAACTCTGTGAGCTTCTGTTGGCTCTCTTACAGGTGGTGATATATGGTATATTCAGATCTTTTTCATCAGAGGTCAGACCTTTCTTGGGATAGTTATTTGCAGTTGTTTTGCAGAGTTCTTTTTTCTTCAGGATTCTTTCCTTTTCCTTTCTGAGTCCTGACAAGCCTGATCTAACTTTGAAGTCAGCTCTGCTTTGAACAGGAAATTGGACTAAGTAACATCCAAAGGTTAAATATTTCGGAAGTTTCTTTGTGTCTGAACAGATTATTTAATATATGTTTATTAAATGGTTTTAATCTACAAGATAGAATCCTTTTTCTAATTTTCAGTAATGTTATTGAAAGCTTTGACTCTTTTTTCCCCTAAGGATATATTGCTTTAAATAGAGCAGTAGTGTGAGCGGGTTTTGCCCCATTCTGTCTGGATTCAGTGCTTGTACTCTAAACATTGTTCTAGGTAGATTTAAAAGAGATTTGTTACTCTCTGCAGTACAATTGAAAGAGTGTCAGCTTCCCTTTTATCCATGAAGTTCATTATTGCTCTTTAATTTCATTTACTCTCATTTTATTTTTAAACACATGTTGAATTTCTTATCCAATGAAGAATGAAAATACTGAATACATGATGTAGATGAAGAAGAGTACCCTCCTCCCAGTTGCTTGTCAAAAGCCCAATTAGCTTGGCTTCTCAGAAGACATTTGTCTGCCTTTCACCTGATTTTTTGAATTTTTTTTTTCGTTTCTCCTACTCACACAAAGGAATTGATTAGAATTTTTGAGAGCAGCATCTGTACTTTGAAGATGACTGAGTTTGGAAAGAAACCACTTCGTGCTTTTAGCCATTAGTTCATCTAGTGATCTGAAAGGACAGAAAATAAAAGATGATTGCCACTTTTGAACAAGGAGTAAATATTAGGAATTGGGGGCTCTTCTGCATTTTAAGTAAAGAAAAACAATGTGCAAGCATTTCTTTGCATAGATAGCAAACATAGTTGGAAGCTGTTTTCAAACTGTAGGACTGAAGCAAGACATTAGTTTTATAGAAGCTTAGTAAAAAATCTAAAACACAAGAAGTTTTAATGTTTTTAGAAACAACTGTAATCTCTGTTAAAAAATATAACAGCAGCATAAGTTTTATTCTAACAAAAACAGAAAAATCAGCTAAACAGTGAATGGCAATGGCAGTTTGTTTTCAAAATGAGCAAATTTGAAATAAGATTTACAACTTTACTCCTTTAAGTGTCATTATGAGCTGTCAAAAATCTAAATGCCATATACCTAAACTTAATGCAAATATATTTTCTTTTGCAAAGAAAACACCTCCTAGTGCATCTTTGAAATAACATAATTACTCACCTGCCTTTGAAACTGAAGGGTAGTGAAAATAGAACAGGACTCAGTATATTGCTTCTTTGGCTTTCTACTTCCTCATTATAAACTATTAGTAATGATTTGAAAGTAAATGTTAGCAAGATAGAGCAGGTATACATAAGAAAACCCAAAGAAACCCTCCTAAACCTATTTAAAAATATTAAGAGTTGTACTTTTATTTAAATTATTTTGCTTTGCGTTTCAGGGGAAGCAAAGATAAGATTTTTGTTGTGAAGATGAATCCTTACATGCCTGATAAACTGATTACAGTTGGAATTAAACACATGAAATTCTGGCGGAGAGCAGGTAAGGACACTTTTCAGAATTAGAGTATTTTCTGTTACTGAAAGTATAACTATTGCATCTCTCACTGTATGTTTTGTGCATGAAAGGCAAATGTTTTCTCTGTATATCTCTTAGTTAGCATTGCCCTAGCAGTAATAATGT
This sequence comes from Cnemophilus loriae, assembly GCA_013397755.1. Classification (NCBI taxonomy): domain Eukaryota; kingdom Metazoa; phylum Chordata; class Aves; order Passeriformes; family Corvidae; genus Cnemophilus; species Cnemophilus loriae. Next base: position 1,862,679 of record VZTF01007679.1, read on the forward strand.
TAATTGGCATTATGGCAGTAGTGGAAATTCTTTTTAAGATCAGTTTGCTGTGGAGCTAGAGCTACATAAGTAGAAAAGGCCCTGCATTTTCTACTGTCTGTTTTTATATCTGGTAATAATATAGCATATCTGAAAATTTTACAGTGCTGCTCTAAAATCATAGAACAGTTTTTGGAAGAAGAACCTTTACAGCACATATGCTGTAAAAAGGCACAAGTATAAGTAACATTAAGGTTATAAAAAATTCACGTACAAAATTCAGACAAAGTACTTGAAGAGGACGCATTTGCCAGCTGAGAGCTCTTTGTCTAAATACCTCTGTTGATGCTGACAATTAAAAACCAAGGTTATTTCTGCTTGAGAAATTTTGAACAGTGAAAAACCCATTCCCTGATACTTGTGTGAATGTCATTGTTTCACACCTCAAATCGGATATAAAGACACATGTGCTACAGAAGACTAGCTTATCTGCTAAGAATGTTCTAATTATTTATGCAGAATTTATGTACATCAACTCACATGAGTCCTGATACAGAATAATTGTGTAGAAAAAACTCATGCAAAAAATTACACTGTGTATTTCAGTTCTGGCTCCAACAGAAATTAATCAAGATTGCCTGAGAGCAAGCTGTTGAACTCTATATAAATTATTAATTTTCACAATTGAGCTTGCTATCTATAAAAAGAACAAGGTGTCTCAGAATATTTACTAAAAGAGCTACTATAAATTCTTTAGAAAGAAATCTTAACTATGATGAAAGCCTGGAGATGATGATTGTGAAGAAAGAAAGGAAATTGTTTGAAATGCCACTTTGCTCTCCGGCATTGCTCGGTCAGAGGAATCAGATTTCTCTAATGCTGCAGCCCATCTGTGTGAAAATTCAGTGGCACACTGGTGAGGCAGTCACCCCCCAGGAAACACACTCAGCAGTGTTAGTGTGAGGAGTGGAGTATCAGTGCACCTTAATAACTGGCTAGCTTTCTGAAATCTGCAGTAGAGCAGGTGCACTTGATTGAGAAGTGACACGAAGTACGTGCTCTGGACTAACTTGTCATCACTGCCTAGTGAGGGCAGAGGTGTTCCAAGACCTGACCTCTCAGTACAAGAACAATACGAAGTGTCAGATCCTGAGGGACTTCTGTTACACCACATGAAGTTTCCCTGTTTTGTTTTATATCATTGTGATGATATAAATCTGTCTTTCTAGCCAGAACTTACTATATATAACTTACTAGCTATAGCTGCCAAATGATTTTAGATATAAAAGAATTATAACATTTTTATATCTGTAACATTTCTATTATCCATAGGCTACCATAAGTAAACCTCTAGAATAAAGTTAGAAATCCTCTCACTGAACACGTCGTGAAAAGAGTGGGATGTGAAGATCTAAACTTTTTTTTTCTTTCAAGACAATTCATTAATAATTTCTATGAACTGTGTGTGGTAGATGTTAAGTTTCTTCTTTAGATGCAGGTTTACAAATGCATTTTGTCTATATATGTCTATGTGGATATATGTACATATTCAAATCCAGATTCAAGTAGTAAGTTAAAAGTAAGGTTGGGTCTTTTGGGTTTTGGTTCTTTATTTGTTTGGTTTTGGTTTGTTTTTTGTTTGGTTGATTGGTTTTGGTTTTTGTTGTAGTGAAAGTTGACAAATAATAAGAAATTTTATTTTGTGAGATCTCTTCTCAGACTCAGTTTTTTTGGAGAGCGTGGGTGGACTAAAAGAAAAGGACTTTTTGCTCTGGGTAAGGTTATATAGTTGTTGGAATGTAGTTCTAAGCAGATATCTAATGACTTGGTTTTGGTTTGAACCAGGAGGAGGACTAATTGGGAGAAAGGGCTGCATAGGTGCTTTGGGAAGAACCGACACAATGATGTGTGCAGTATATGGCTGGACGGAAGAGATGGCGTTCTCTGGAACCTCCACGGGGGATGTGTGTATTTGGAGAGATGTGTTTCTCATAAAAACTGTCAAAGCACATGATGGTCCTGTGTTCAGCATGCACGCATTGGAAAAAGTAAATAAACTGCTCATTGTTTTTTTTATGTCTGGACAAAAAAGTCTATGATAAAGCTAAACCTTTCCCAGACTCAGGAATCCATGTCCTTATTTTCATTACAGAAAGGCCTTGTGTGGTCCAGATTCAAAATAGTGTTTTATGCATGTCTCTTATTCTTGTTATGTAGCATGTTGTTTCTGAAACCCTTGTGGTCCAGTGACATCTTATTCAGTAATTTTCATAACCTCTTACTAAAGAAATAACAGTAACTGATTTAAACATCAGTAAGTTCAGTGGAATATGTGAGTTTGTGAGAGAGGAAGTAGACCATACTTGTACTATTTTATACTGTAATTACTGTCTATTCATAGATGAATTCAATCTGTAAATCATTAAGTACTTTCTCCAGATTCTCGGCTTCTTTTTAGCCTAGGAAAGCCTTAAGGCATGTGCTTAAATGTGAATGAGTGTTCCAGTTAGATTATTTGTGTGTTTAAGGTTATGTATATGTTGATGTTTTGCGAGGTTAGACCAAGTCACTCCATCTCCCAATATTTGTGTTTCAGAATAGTAGCGTTGCAGAACACGTGTGATTCATACTGCAAGAACTAAGTGCTCCGAAGGAAAATACTACTGATTTCAGTACTAACCATGCCTGTTGCTTCATTAAATACCTATATATAATTTTTAAAGACAGAATGGCACAAATGTGCATATATTTGAAAAATACAAGCACTAATCAAATTTTTGTGGTACTAAGTCTGGTTTTGAGTAATGAGGTGAAATGCCAAAGGGATATGGAGGCTAAATATCAAGGAAAAACATGTATGTTGGTTATCTTATTTTTCTAGAATGGTAGAAGCATACAGGTTAGAACTTCTAAATCCAGCCTGTGTACATGCACTGTACAGAACTGTCCTGCCTTCATCAGGAGGAGAAATCACTCATTTTGTTGCTCCTGTTCTTTTCATCTCTAACATCTGTAGCTCTGTGCGTTACGGTGTTGTACATAGTCCATTTTCAGTATTGGCAGAAATCACTGAAAAATTAAGGAAGGATAATAATCAATTATAACTAGTGATTTTTATTTCTTTTCCCTCAGGGATTTGTCACTGGAGGAAAGGATGGGGTAGTAGCTCTCTGGGACGATACCTTTGAACGTTGTCTCAAAACCTATGCCATCAAAAGGGCTGCTTTGGCTCCCGGATCCAAAGGTAACACAGACTTTATCCTATGGTTTGTTCTATTTGTAAAGTACTTTCTTTAGAAATCTTTGTGAAATTGCTTTCCTCAGTAAGAGGGAATCCACATTTGACATAATGAATACTAAAATGATTTTTTTAAAGCTTTATTGATTCTAAATAAGTAATTTTTCTATTGGGACAGGAGTGGTGTGTTGTAGTGTCTGTTTGCACATTTGGTGGGTGCAGGTCGTAATATTTAGTTTACTATTAGCCTAAATTAATTGATCTAGCTGTAAGTTTCTTATCATCCAGGTGTTTTCTTGTTTTGTTTTGTTTTTATTTAAGTGGCAAGCAAAAAGCCTATTATATTTCCAATCATGAAGTCTCTTACCTGATCTTTTTTGTTTTGGAGAAAGGAAGGAATTCAGAATTGTGTTTAGTTTTATAAGGTATTAGTAGTTAATTTTCTGTAAATGCATATGTCTTTTGAAATAATTACAGAATATTTTCATTCCTATTTTTCCTGTTTCTACCACTTATTCTTGATCTTAATGCTAATTTATAGTTCCCTATATTTTCATTGTGGATAGCCTTTTCTCTTCCATCCCCTTCCCTTAAAATTATGTTTGCTGTGTTCTAAAGGATATGATTTTATTTTCAAACATGAAGAATGAAAATACTCATTAATGGAAACATTGTACTCCAGAGTGTCTCATTCTCATAGCTTGTTTACAAAAAGCTAGAATTGAAGGTACCATAATTGATAGCAATATAGTTTTATAGTTGATCCTTCACATGCACAGAGTCAGGCTGATTAAACTTCTTGATGGATTGCTAAATCCTCCCAAATGAATTTGGGAAAATATGTTGTTTCATGCAGGAATGTTTTCACTGTTTATTACTGAGTAGCTTTTCCTACAGTGAGAGTGTAATGTGCGTAAGTGTGAAAAATCCTCTTTAAGGCATACTTGAGAATCTTCTGTCTTTTAATGTTCTAGGTCTCCTCTTAGAAGATAATCCTTCTATACGTGCCATATCGTTAGGACATGGTCATATTCTAGTGGGCACAAAGAATGGTGAAATATTGGAGGTGGATAAAAGTGGACCAATAACTCTGCTGGTTCAGGTATGTGTTAAATATCAGTCAAGTATGTCATACCACAAACATGATTTTATTTTTCAAGTAAAGACTTGTGGAATAAGAAGCACTTTAACTACTAATGAAGTTAGTGAGTTACTATCACTTTTAGTTAGACTAGACCATTATGACTTCTTAATGAGCAAGATAGAACATGGAATTTCATTACTAGTTAGTTCAGTGAGTTCATCCTTCCAAACAGACCAAGATCATATATCTGTTTTGAAAAAAAAAGTGTGAGAAATAGTGGATCCTCCACCAAATTCTTTATTAACTTCTCTTGACTACTAATTACTCTTATTTTTAAAAGTCGTCTCCTTGACATTTGTTGTGAGATTTTACTTGCAATTATGTAAAATGTTTTGCCATACCAAACAACTGCATTTTTTAAGCTTGACTACTAAAAAGATTTTTATGTGGCATCAATATATTATTTTCTTTCATAGTTAAGTAAAACTCTCTGGATTCTCTCCTTTCTGAGTGGCCAGTGCAATAGATAAAGACCTGTATTTGTTAAAGGAAAATATTAGAACCTAAGGTAAAGAAAAAAACTAGTTCATAGAATAGTCTGGGTTGGAAGGGGCCTTTAAAGGTCATCTTGTCCAAATCCTCTGCAGTAAGCAAGGACATCTTTAAATACATCAGATTGTTCAGAGCCCCATCCAATCTGACCTTGGATGTTTCTGGGGACGGGGCATCTGCAACACCTCTGGGCAACTTCTCCCAGTGTTTTACCACCCTTGTCATAAAAAATTTCTTTCTTCTATCTACGCTGAATCTACCCTCTTTTACCTTAAACCCATTACTCCTTGTCCTGTCACTACAAGCCTTACTAAGAAGTGTCCCCATCTTTCTCATAAGCCCCCTTTAAGTACTGAGAGGCTGCAACAAAACCTCCCTGAAGCCTTCTCTTCTCTAGACTGAACACCCCCTACTCTCTTGGCCTGACTTCATAGGAGAGGTGTTCCAGCCCTGTGACCATTTCTGTGGCCCTCTTCTGGACCCATTCCAACAGGTTCATGTTCTCCTGTGCTGAAGACTCCAGAGACAGACACAGTGCTGGAGTCTGTCCAGAGTGGAGTAGAGCGGCAGAAGAAATGTGGTCCCTTGACCTGCTGGTCACATTTCTTTTGATGCAGCCCACGAGACAGTTTGCTGAGTTGCAAGTGCACATTGTCAGCTCATGTCCAGCTCGTTGTCCACCAAAACCTCCAAGTTTTCTTCAGGGCTGCTCCAAGTCCATTCTCTGCCCCACCTGTGTTCGTGGTTGGGATTTCCCTGACCCACATGCAGGACCTTGNGGTTCATGTTCTCCTGTGCTGAAGACTCCAGAGACAGACACAGTGCTGGAGTCTGTCCAGAGTGGAGTAGAGCGGCAGAAGAAATGTGGTCCCTTGACCTGCTGGTCGCATTTCTTTTGATGCAGCCCATGAGACAGTTTGCTGAGTTGCAAGTGCACATTGTCAGCTCATGTCCAGCTCGTTGTCCACCAAAACCTCCAAGTTTTCTTCAGGGCTGCTCCAAGTCCATTCTCTGCCCCACCTGTGTTCGTGGTTGGGATTTCCCTGACCCACATGCAGGACCTTGCACTTGGCCTTGTTGAGCTTCATTTCATGGGTCCACCTGTCAGGCCTGTCCAGGTCTCTCTGGATGGGATCCCTTCCGTCCAGCGTGTTGACCACACCACTCAGTGTAGTGTCATCTGCAAACTTGCTGAGAGTGCACTCAGTCCCACTGTCCACGTCATTGGCACAGGTGTGTGTGAGGATTATTTCGCAGAAGTTTTCTGTAGTACAAATTACTATAATTTTGCACAAGTAGCAGAGTGAATTTTTTTTGAGGCATTGTGTGTTTTTATTCAGATACTTATTATCCTCTAAATAATGCATGTTCTATCTTCTTTGTTTTGAACTTTCTTAAATGTATTATTTCATATTTCAATTTAAAATAAAAAGAAATCTGATTCATTGTGTTTTTTCAGGGTCATATGGAGGGGGAAGTTTGGGGTCTAGCTACTCATCCTCATTTACCTATTTGTGCCACTGTAAGTGATGACAAAACCTTAAGAATATGGGATTTATCTCCTAGCCATTGTATGTTAGCTGTTCGCAAATTGAAAAAGGGTAAGATGCTTAGTATGAAAAAATATTTACTGATGCAATTGACATTAACAAGCATTATGAATCTTTTGAAAGCAGGACTTGAAAGCAGAATAAATTCTTTTCTTTTCTCAAATTATTTTATTAATGCTATGTTCACGAGTTATGTAGCCCTTAAGCTAATGAATCTGTACAAAAAAATTCCCTGTAGTACTGTTCTGAAGATTATTTGCAATTGTAACTTATTTAAGCCAGTGAATTAACAATAAAAGTTGAGTCAATTCCATAAATGCCATGTTGATTGTAATATTGCAAGGCTTTTTTGAGATTTTGAATCTAAAAATTTTTGGAAGAAGTCTTAGAAATAATGTTGAAATTCTCTTCTTTGTGGATGTTTGAAGGATCTGGAGTGTCAAGAAAAGAGAAGTCATGAAATTTTTACTCGTTGTTAGGATATAATTAAATTCTATTTTGACAGATGGAAAATCTGTTGTAAGTGACATCATGTAAGGTGATTTTTTTAGGATTTTTTTAGACTAGACTGGCCCTGACAAGCTTCTAATGCTATGTATGCTTTGCTAGACAAAGGAATACAATAGGCTTTATCTGTTTGGCAGTCAGCAAAGCAGTTTGATTCAAACATAATGGGAAGCTTAACTGAAGACGATTTAGACTGACAAAGTAAATGTAAGAAGAGTTACAAGCTCACAGAAGCAAGGATTAAACAAGAAAGTTTCTAGTTGGCGAACTCTGCTCAAGTCTTAAAGCTGATATTTCTTAATATTTTAAGAGTGCTTTTGGCAAAAAAAGTCTCTGATGACTATTTGCTGATGAGACACATTTTCAGATGCTTTGGCAATCTTAGAGTTCCTGTGTACTGTAGAGAAGAAGATGGATACTTCTGCAGACTGAGTAATGGAATTGAAATAATATTTGTTAATTATAAAAGGCAAGATCCAATGGCTGTAAGAAAAATGTCTGTGTAGCTCAGGAGTAACTTAAAGAGTAGAAGGCTCAGGATGTTGTTGCTGATTGCGGGGTAAGAATTACGTGTGATAGTGAGTTATTTCTCCCAAGACATATTGGAGTAGTCATGTAATTTACAAGACCCAAATCAGGATATTTTTAGTGTGCATTTCTCATCTGTGTTCAGCTGAATGCAATTAAACTAAAAGGAGAAAGGAACTGCAGGATAATGAATGAGAAGCCTTGTGGTGAAGCCATCTAAGTGAAGGATTGCTGTCTACAAGTTAATCAGAGGAACAAATAGTAGGGGAAAATATTTATGTTAACGGAAAATCCTGGCATGAAAAGAAGTCTATATAAATTGGCCATATATAAGTTTAGACTGGAAACTAAATTGTTTTTCAAACAACACTTGGCATGTTTATTGGAAGGATTCTATGACCTAGTGACTTATTTTTTGTGATAGCAAATGACAGAATTCTGTGAATCCAGAGGGTGTTTTCCAGCTGTGTTCTCCTTATCTAGGCAAATGGTAACAAACAGGCAGCACCAGATACAAAGAAGGAGAGCAAGTTAAAAATATACAGACAATAGTGGCTAATCTGTATTACTAATTTAGAACATATGTCAATTAATATGCAAATTCTAAGATTCTGGGCCTTTGTACCTGTTCACATGCTGTCGCAGCTTGGAAATTATTTTGGCAGTATCTGGAAAATTTGCTTGGAAGTTTTATAGTATAAGAATAGCTTTCCTTTACTAATGGAAAAATAGATCTAAAAGAAGGATAATGCACTGTAAATGTATCTGAATGCAATTTCTTTATTCCACATAGGAGGCAGATGTTGCTGCTTTTCTCCTGATGGAAAAGCATTAGCTGTTGGTCTCAATGATGGAAGTTTTTTGATAGTTAATGCAGATACCCTGGAGGATTTAGTCTCTTTCCAGCACAGGAAAGATGTTATTTCAGAGATCAGATTTTCTCCTGGTAAGTGAGTTTTTTTAAAATGAAGATTTTAATATCAAGGTTGTTGGAGAAAGGTTATCACATTTAAGAGATAAAAGTAGTAAAGATTTGTAGTACTTTTACATGTAAAAAATAGGTCAGCAAAACTAATACTAGCATTTTGAAAGACCATGGTGTGAAGTCCTGTGTTGCTTATTTAAGTGTGAGATTATTGGAATAGGTTTGCTTATAGGAACCTCCTGAATACAACAGTCAGTTTTAAATCATGAATATCCAGCAGCTCCCTAGGGTTCCACTTTATGAGCTGCATAAGTTTGGCACATCACTGAGGTTACTGTTAGCTAATAAGAATACTTAAAACTGATGTGTCAGAAAGTTCTGGCAACTTTTTTTTTCTTATTTTTCCCCCCTTAGCACTCCCAGTGAGGCTAGGTTTTTTTCCAGCATTAGAGCTCATATTTTAGGAACTCAAAACGCATGGCCTACTTCAGTTAAAATACTCATCTGTTGGAGAAATGTGATGCAAATTACTGATACCAATTCTCATACAACATTACTTTCTGGTTCCCTGAGCCTTACCATTCTCTGAATGCCATAAATGCTTAAAATTTTGACAAATGGTTTTTATTGTTTGAAAATGTAATGATATAATAGTTGTATATTTCGTGCTGATTATGTGATATGAAAATCAGTTTGTTGGGGAATATGAATAAATTAGCAAGATGATGTCAAAGAATTCTGAGTTGCATATAGCTACATTCCAGAATTTACTTGTGTTTATTATGCAGAGCACTACAATTTTTTGAAAATGTTTTGTGTTTTCACTGGTGTGTTTTAGGGGCTGGAAAGTACTTAGCTGTGGCATCCTGTGACAACTTTGTAGATATTTATAATGTAATGAGCAGTAAAAGAGTAGGAATCTGCAAGGGAGCCTCCAGCTATATCACGCACATGGACTGGGATATAAGAGGCAAGTAGCATTCGTTGTAAAAATGTACTGGAAGATTGATTACATTATAGACTAATACAGTACGTGTACAGTAAGGATTTGTGCTGTCACTGGCAGATTTGATTCTTCAGCTTACGAATATGCTCTCACAGCATCTGAATAAATATTAAACCCCTGAATTTTACTGCCATGTACGTATTTAGAAGTTGTGAATTTGAAGTAAAATGGTTTGTCTCTATGGGTTGGTTTGTTTGGATTTTTGAAAAGTCTTTCCTGTTTATTATTTGACTTCACAAGGGCAGTTAGTGATAAAACAAGGGGGAAGGGCCTTAAGCTGAAGAGAGGTATGTTTAGATTAGATATTAGGAAGAAATTCTTTACTATAAGTGTGGTGAGGCACTGGAAACGGCTGCTCAGAGAGGTTGTGGATGCCCCATCCCTGAAGGTGGTCAAGGCCAGGCTGGATGGGGCTCTGAGCAACCTGGTCTAGCGGCAGGGGGAGTGGAACTAGATGGTCTCTAAGGTCCCTTCCAGCTCCAAATGTTCTATGATTCTATGTTTCTACTTCTTGAATAATACGCTGTACAAGGCAGTTGTATCTGTATCTCAGGAATACTATCCTTGTTGACACACATCGCAGAAAGACCACGTTTCCTGTGTTCCAGGGTTTTAATATGTAATTAATCAAAATACTAAATTTAGTCTTGTTTCATTCAAAAGCAAGGCTGTGCAATTGTGCAGTCTATTTGTTCATGTTCTTATTCCTCTGCATAATCACTTTTGAAATAGTCTGATTTAATCTGAGTGTTGTAAGTTGGCTTCCTTTGAGGGTTTTGAAAAGGAAGAGGACAGAAACATTGGTGAGAATTTCCCTCAGAAATATGAAGTAGTATAAAGGTGTAAAGAAGTCACCTGCTTGGGATCCTCCAAGTGGGCAGGTATCATATATGCTTCTCCATCCCAAGAGCACATGCATCAATAGCCAGTTATCACAAACAAGCTTTGAGTTAGACCCAGTATGTTTTGTCTACCATCTGTGATGCGTTAGGATGGTTTTCAAAGAGAGGAGAAAGGGTTGTGAATTTAAGGGGTCAAAGGACTTGGATCTCTTTACAAGACCATGCTTCCAGATCCGTTATTTATGTATGCAGTTTTTTCCAATAGAAACAAATAAGTGATGTAATGCTGTTAGCAATAAAAAATTCAAACTAACCTTTCTTTTTGCCTTCTGTAAAATGAAATCTATGTTAACATACAATATTTATGTCCTGTGCTTTATAGGAAAACTTTTGCAAGTCAACACTGGTGCTAAAGAGCAGTTGTTTTTTGAAGCCCCTCGTGGGAAAAAACAGACAATTCCTAGTTTGGAGGTGAGGAACTGTACTGCCTTCTTAACTTGTTTGCAAATTAGAGTTATGATACAGCCATCTATACTACATAAGAGGGAATGATGTATAAAACTGTAATTTTTAACTTTTTAAATAATAAAATATGTAGGGGCTTTCACATTTTTCTCTTCTATTAAGTAACAGACATTTGGCTGACAGTCATGAAAATCTCACTAGACTTCTGTGTGTCTTTTCTGGTACTGAAACACCTTTGAAAATCTATTGCAGATTATTTAACCCAAACTTTGCTGTGGAAAACATCATGTTTGTCTTTACATAACAATGTAGTATACTATACATAATATATATAGGCAAGAGCAGTATATTGTAGCTGTAATGTTGTTTTCTCAGACTTGGAGCATTGTCATAGGGCAGAGAGCAAAAATGGATAATTTTCTAATAATATTTTCCATTATATTGAAAGACAGTGTTGGAAAATATAATTTGGTTTTTTAGCCTGGAAGGGCAGGTAAGGTAAAAGTTTTCAAAATACTTCCTTAGGTGTTGGAATTGAAAGTTAATAGAGGTAAAATTAGAGGTCTCAAATGAAATCCTCAATGGTAAGAAAATAAGTGATTAATAGATTAAAATACTATCTTTTAGATGTGATGTATCTTTCAGTGCAAGGACTTTTTCTTGAAATCATATATTGAAGAAAAATGCCTGAGAAGAAGGATGCTCTGTCTCAAATGGATTGTTTTTGTAGGTAGAAAAGATTGGCTGGGCATCATGGACAAGTGTTTTGGGTTCTTGCTGTGAAGGGATCTGGCCAATAATTGGTGAAGTCACAGATGTAACTGCTTCATGCCTCACTAGTGATAGTAAAGTATTAGCCACAGGAGATGATTTTGGATTTGTGAAACTGTTTCGATACCCTGCTAAAGTAAGTAATTTTCAGCTGTTTATGGAGAATATTTATTAATAAATCTGCCTTTTCAAAACTGTGAAAGTTCATCACTCAGAGGAAAATAATGCTTTTATATTTTTCTCATTTTGATCAAAAAAAGCATTCAGTATTATATTGCAGTTTGGAGTGCATTAAACTTGCAATTAGTAAGAATGATCATTCCAGGTCACACTATAGAGCCATCTCATGCAGCGTCCTGCTGCTGACTGCGGCAAATGAATAGGAAAAGCTTTAAGAATGGGAATGCTTTGGAAGACAGTGAACATCTCTTTCTCACCTGGATTTCATTCATGACCTTCATTCTGTCCAATGTCAGTCATTTTTTTTCTAAGATGAAGACTTTTAATATTATTTAATCATGCATCATAGAAAAGCCATTCCAGAAGCACATTGTATTTTTACTGCTCTTCAAGTACCTCTAGTTTTCCTGTATGTTTGTTGGTAAAAGTGTCTTCAATTTTGAAATGTTGCCATGCTAAGGATGGTAACAGTGCACAAGTGCTGAGTCAAAATATTCTATGTGAATTTTATTCCAACTCAGTTAGATTATTGTCTGTCTTAGGAAAAGTGATCCAGTGTTTATTGCTGGAATCTGTTTATAAACTAACTCTTGCATGCTTGATATGAAGTTAACAGTTCATGAAGTTGCTATAGGAGGGGCACTGGCAAATCATGTGTTACAATCATATGAAATACAAAACAGCTGAAGAATGAACTGTAAAGAAGTTAAGATGATGGCATTGTGCACTGGCAACTCATTTCAGTTTTCTCTAGCAGACTAGTTACATTTGATCTTTGCATTTTTTTCCCCTTCTTAGGGAAAGTTTGGAAAATTTAAGAGGTATGTTGCTCACAGTACCCATGTGACAAATGTCCGCTGGACCTACGATGACAGTTTGTTGGTCACTGTTGGAGGAGCAGACACCTCTTTAATGCTGTGGACTTATGAGATGGAAGGACATCGGGATAGCAGGCAGTGTGACAGTGAAGAGTCTGATCTAGATTCTGAGGAAGATGGAGGTCAGTAATAAGTTGTACAACTAGCTAGATTATGCTGTTTCAAGAAGACTTTATTAAACTGCATATTTAGAAATAATCAGGATTTATAGATTGTTTTCATCCTAAGTAGCAAAGACTCTTCAAAAATGTTAAATAAAATTTGGTTTTGGGGAAAGGACTGATAAACTATTGTGAAGAAAATGATCATGAAGTGTTTGAGTTACTGCTTTGAGTCAGAGTACATAAACAGACTCTTCACATGTTTTAAATGGAAAAATATTAAGTTTCAATTATACGTAGCTACCCAAAAAATATATATAAAATAGAATCATCACAGTTTAAATATGGTCACTAATTCTGAAGAAATTATATTGAAATCTGTATAGTGTGAGGTCATAGTTATCTTGATGTTACAGCATCTGCTTCCATAACATGGAAGCTTAGGAGACTGAAGTAGACTGATGTTTATATATCTATTGCAAGATCATTATATCAGTAGTTATAAAGTGTTGATTACATTTTGTGACATTAACTTTTACTGGTTTTGCCATACTTACGTTTTCTTTTTCATGTTATAATTCCAAAGATTCATGAGCCTCCAGACTTTTCTTCTCTTCTCCCAAGTGCAGTTTTTCCTTCTTGTCAGTTCCTCAGTGTTGAAGAATTTTTAAACTACCACTGCTACTCTTTAAATCGTTCTGTGTAATAAATTAACTTCAGCTGTCACTAAAATCTGCTAAATGACCAAAGAAACACATTAAATATTTGAAACGTATTAAACATTCATTGGAGAAGAATTTTTAATCACTGTCTTTCTTCTTAAAAGTACTGAAGAATACATTCACAAAGTAATTTAATTGCCTATAGGAGGACTTGTCAGCTTTAACTTTCTTAGTCAAAAATTGCAATCTTCAGAGTTTCTGTTCAGCCTCTGCTTGAGACCTGCTGGAACATCTTAGTCCTATAACCTTCCCTAGGCTCTGGTGCTTTACACAGAACCCTCTTAAGCTGTGTGTTCAAAAGTACTCTAAAAGAGAGCGAAGTCTGTGAAGCTTTACAAGAAAAGACATAGACGTCTTTATCCACAAGAGTTTCTCTTGGTCAGGTCCTATTAATTTCAGTTTGAGTTAAGAACTATTCACAATAACATTGTTGGCATTACTAGTCTCTATCTTTGAAAAATCAAAAATAATAGAGGGTAAGTAACAACCTTGTCACTACTTAGCCTTTCCAACATGTTTATTTTACTGTAGTAAACATCATCTTGATGTGCCTTACTGTCCCTGAGCACTGCGTAGGAACCTTGTGCAGACCTATAGATTCCATCATAGTGGATGGATCCTGGAACTGAGAACAACCAGGCACTGAATCTTACAGGTCTTCAGAGCAGATGTCAGGTAGTGAGGTTCTTTGTTAGTGATTGTAGTTAAGGCCAACCAAGCAGAAATGGAGTAGGTTTTAAAGTCCCTTGACTCTTTTATAGTTTTTTTTTCCACAGAGATGGTAGGGATCTTTTTTTTCTTTGAATGTCTTTTAGTAACAATGTTCATGATTCCCAGCTACTTTCTGTCTGTTGTGCATTTATGTTACTAATAAACCATGCTGTAGTTGTTTTTGTAATCTAGTACATTGTTGAAATCTGCACAAATTAAGATTAAATTGTTGCTCTTGTACCTTATTTTGGTTTGATACTGTTCCCTCTGGTTTTGTTAGGTTATGACAGTGATGTGACAAGGGAAAATGAAATTAATTACACCATCAAAGCCTTATCAACAAACATTAGACCAATGTTTGGAATTAAGCCTCATCTGCAACAAAAGGAGCCAACCTTAGATGAAAGGTAATTACTATATTATAAGCCTCATTTGCCTCAAAAGGAGCCAAACTTAGATGAAAGGCATCTACTAAATTACAATTCTAGCCAAGAAATCAACCTGAAAAGATAATAGTAAAACGAAATTATATTGGAATATATAATTCTTAACTTGAAAGGATATGTGTGAAAAGAATCTAAATACTTCTTTGAAGAAAAAAAGAAAGGTGACCCAAAGGACTAGGCTGTATCGAGCACAAAAGACTGCAAATGATGTGTGCATATTTTTATGTTTGGGGAGTTCCTTGAGATAATTGAGTTATTTTCTGGTGTTTAATGATATGTTGTTTTTGAAACTTAAGTACTGACTGGTAGTTAGTGATGGCATTATAGGCATGAGCCTGTACAATTGTTTTAGTGAAGGGCAGCTCTCCATTTTTTGGTTCTGCCAACAAACTGCTCTGACGAATTCAGCTCTAATTGCTCCTTGCATTGCTTCTGTCTTTGCATAACTTCTACCTTTCTTTGAAAAATTCTGTCCACAGTGGTTCTGCAGTTTCTGTTAATGAATCTTGGAAAATGAAGTTGTTTGCTTTGCAGTGTTAGCTCTACATCTTGGTTCACTATTGTATGCTTTAGAAGAGAATGGGATGGGGAGCAAACTACAATAAACCCGGAAGATAAAATAGATGCAAAATAAGAAAAACAGTTAATAACCTCTCGAACATTATGTGTTGTAGAATCTGCAGCTGAGCATAGGACCCTGAAAGTTGTTTGTTGTCCACAAAATAGATGTGGACAGTATATGTGAGGAAAAAGGAAGGAGGGATTCCTATCACGGCAGTTGAGGAACGCTAATGCTAAAGAGAGGGAAGCGAGGAAAACAACAGGATATAACAGGGTGTAAGGATATAGTGAAATAGGAGGGTAGAAAGTTTTGCAGGAATGCAAGAAGTTCTGTGGCAGTGCTCACGCCTCTTTCCACAGTGAAGCTGGACAGATCTGTGATACCCTTGTTGAGAAATGCAGTGTGACTTTTGTGGGAGTTTCATGTCAGCTTTTGTTTTTAAGTTGTGTTGCTGTAGGAGAGAGTGGGATGCCTGTATATAAAGCTGTGGTTCTGTGTCTTGCATTTATAATGAGAAATGGTCTCTCTCTTTTTTAATCAGAAGTATTTGGTTTGGAAATCAAAAAGAAATAATGGGCATGGTATGAAAGCTTTGATTAAAGACTTTTTTTTCTTTTTAATGAAATTGTAAACCTCTTGTGTTTCTTTCCATAGTTGTTTCTGGAAGCTGAGTGCATTGTGTTTTTCAGTTTCAAATAAAATACTAAGAGAATTAATTCTGTAGTAAGGTAATTAAGTTGTGATTCAGAATGCATAAAAGTTCATGAAAGAATTCCATTGCCTGCATTGTTGAAATGTTTGGAGCCCTAAAACTTCAAAGAAAAGTTTTTTGCGAAGAATAAAACTAGACTATGGTTACTCTATGTATTTTAACTTCTGTTCTGCTGATGTTAATATTGTGTAAGATTTGTAAATGTTTTAGTCTACTGTCATAGATACTAATTTTTATTTTATTTTTATTACTCTTTCCTTTTGCTTCCCATGAAGGCAGGGGGTAGTAAGGTAAGTTCATTTACATGAAGTCCAGGATTAAATGCATTTTAATAACTTAAGCTGCTTGGGAAAGTAGTTACAATTTGCAATAGAAGTGAGAGATTTGTCTCTTTACTATTAAATAGTAGCTTGTTAATGGGTAGCAAAGGGATAAGGGACAAAGCATAAGTGCAGTTCTCACTCTGAATTGACGTGAGCGAATGCTAGATAGAGTATTTGGGAGGAGGTGATCAAACCTCATCCTCCTTTACTCGGTACTTCGGAGTGGCTAAGGAACAGCTTGACTTCACTGTCCGAGTCAGAGCTTGCTTAAGTGCTTGTGGATGTCTGTAAGATGGTGTCACATCTGTAAGATGGTGTTGTTGTAGAGGTCCAACGTGGAACTGAGTGCAGTAAGCACGTTGCACAGATGCCTGAGGTGCCTGTATGAGCAGCGTCGTGCTGGGGCTAATAAAGCTTCAGAGGTGAAGGGAGCATTACTGCCTTGGCTGCGGCATTTTGCCAATGCACCCACACTGCTTGAGGATCTGAGCTGCTTCTTGTCGTGCTCGTGAGGGAGTCTCTAGTGTAGGTGCCTACATTAGGTGATGAACTTCTTCACATACTCTATTTAGAATATATGCATATGCAAAAACATGCTGTTAAATTTGCAGCACAACAAATCCTTAGGCTGTTAGGCCAACCTTCAGACTTGTACACTGAGCTGCCTCCATGACTAGAACTTAAGATTTCATTCAGATTCAATTGTTTTAAGGTTTGCTTGCAGTGTTGTTTAAGGCCAGCTCTACTAATGGTATAGTATTCTCTAGCAGAGAAATTACCATGCTATATCATTGAAATTGGAATACTTATTTTAACTTCTATTGGAAACACAAAATGGCACTGCTGTGAGGCAGCACTTAGGTCTGTAATTTGAATTAATTACCATTTCTGAATAATAATGTTTATAGATAATATTTTTATGTGAAAAGATGTACTGTGTGTCGACTTTGGTTGTGTAATAGCATTATGGATACTCAGCAGCACAAAATGCATTTGAAAATGGCTTCTGTCCTTTACTGAGTGTTCTCTCCTAGTATGTTTTTGTGCTAGGTAAATTACTCAGAAAAAAAGTCTGTCATGGTTGATTTTGAAAACACTTCTGACTCAGCTACTCCCTGAATTACACAGTACTGAAGGTTGGGAGGTGCCTCTGGAAAATAATGCTCCATTCCTATTCTGTTCTTATACTCCCTGAAGTTGGCTGTTTGTCGCTGTGAAAGGGGCAGTGCTGTGATTAATGTACCTTACAGAAGAATGGCTGTACCAAGAGATCTCAAAACTAAACAACCAGGAATTTCAGTTAAAATTTTTCACCATAAGTTTTAAAGATTTGCAAGCAGATAAAACCATTACTTAGTCCATGTGCTGAGATCTCTTGCATGGGAAGATTCCCAGTGGCTTATATATTTTGAAAATTCTTTTGGTGTTCTGCATACACTCCGAGATATAATTCAAAACCAGGTGTTGTGGCAAAACTGCCTCTGATTTTATTTAGTTATTTATTTATTTTTTTCTTGAGGATTTTTTGTGTGTATATAGGGACACATAGATGCAAAAATAGATAACTGATTTTAGATCCTTTTGTATTCAAAATGGGAAGGAAACTAAAAAAGTATTTACAAACTAGTCCCTTACAGATTGAGAAGTGAAGAATTTTTTTGTATTCAGTACAGACAGTAAATAAATCTAAATTGTACTCCCAAGGGAGTGAGGGAGGAAGGAAGCTACTGAAATGAAATGTTTTTAATCCAAAGCTCACAATTATCACCTTGTAATTGCCACTGAAGGAGAAATTCTGAGATTTTATGCAGACATCTTCCATATATGTTTTGGATAAACGGACAGAATGCAATTACATTTTTCTGTTTGCCAGTCTAGTGACTTGTGATATGAATGTAAATAATACAAATTCCAGAACTCTTTTTGTAAAAAATCATCTATATCTTCTCCTTTCATTCTGTCAGTTTGTGTGATTTGGGAGAGGGGAGAAGCCAGGAGTCAAAATTAAAAACTATAGCAAGGGACTTTGCACTAGCAGCTTCTTCTCTCTGTTTACTGTACTTGCAGAATAAGTTAGATTACAGGAAAGTTTAAATTTAACATTCTAAAAAACAGTTTTAGAAAACAGGGCTTTTTGAAGCCAACCTTTTTGCCCGTTGGAATGTACATTAGTGCAGGGCATTAACCTTGGGACTGAAAACCCTGAAATTTCAGACTTCATTCTTTCCAATCATAAATTTAGTTATTATTAGTTACTTATATAACAAGCGGTAGACTGGAACAACATAATGGAAAAGAATGGTCTCCCTGTCCCAGTTTGAGGTAATTATTTTTTCCTCTCAGAGGTGAGCTAAAACCCGTGTCTTTGAGGAAGTGAAAAAGCCAGTTACCAAAGTATCAAGGTTTACCAAATAATCTCAATTTTGAATGCAAAGAAAAAGATCTATTCACTTTGCAACTAAAAAGTAAATGTCTAGAGAAACTATTGCATGGCCCAGTGATGATAGTTGGAAGATTTGCATTTGGTTTATGATCTGTGTAGATTGGTTTTATCAAAAGAATCCAAGAAGTTTTCTGAAAAATATGCATTTTTTTAAGATGTCAAGGAAAGGGTAACTGGATCACAGGTATATTGCCAGATAGGTTCAATACAGCTTCAAATAAGTCTTGCATATTTCAGTGATGAAGACAGCACAGAAGCCTTAACAAAATCTGCTTTGTACTAGTTAGGCATCCATATGTAAATATTTGCTCGCTAGTAATTTGGTATGTCTTATGTGGTCCATGGGGAATATGTTGTTCAATACTTAAATCATGAGGTTGGAAAAGTAGAATTGGAAATTAAAGAATTGAAAATGACAAATGGAAGCTGAAAATTTTCCTCTGGATGTATGAATGTTTGTTTCGGTGGACTCAGGAAAATTGTAAGAGAAAACTGCTCCATTCTTGGAGAATCTCTCATTTCTCCTGCTTTACTGTGAAAAATATCTGGAGGTATTTGAGTTCTGTAGTCCTTGAGGAATTGCATGCTATTGACTGCAAAACCTGTTCAGGCTATATTTGGATTTTATTGTGGGAAAGGTTTAGCTGTTTCCTATATGAAGAAATAGAGCATCAGTCTTGCACTGCAAAATAAAGTTAAAACTAAATAGAAGACATTCGGTAAAACCAATTGTTTTCAGTAGGGAAAAAAATCCTTTTGTGAGTTGGTGAGTTGTTAACATTGTGTCCTTAATTTTTAGGAATTTTTTTCCTAAATTATTGCCTAAATTATTTTGCTTAACTTACAAGTGAAAAAGACTAACTAGTGTTCTCCTTGCCACAGTGAAGTTGCTTGGTGGTTCTTAAAAGAAAAGCTAATCAAACCAGTGGAAGTGTACCAGCTAATCAAACGAATGGAACATGCCCATGCATACTACAAATATTAGGAAATAATCTGTACGTGCCCATGTGCTCTAATGATTAATAATGATTTTTGGCTAGCCAAAGTGTAGGAGTATTCCATCATGCATGACTGAGGAAACCCATCCAGTGTAAAGTATCTTCAGTCAATGTAAACTGAATTAAGTAGTCATGAAAGAATAGTACATATCAGTAGTGCTCAGTAGCCCACACATTCTGACTAGCTGAGATAAATGTATTTTAGTATAAGTGAATGTATTTTTGTGAGTGAACTTGAACATCTGTCTTTAATAGCGAGTTGACTGTTCTATCCATCAGCTTATTTCAGGAAGTTAAACCTGCACAACCTTTCTTTGAGTTATTCAGGTGTTGTGTTTGCTGACTCTAAACACTTGATGTAGTTCAGAGGTTTTTGATTCTGCTTCTGCTTTATTTCTCTATTTACAGTAGAGTTATTCCAAAGAATTATATTCTCATGCCAACACATGTTCATAATTCGCATTTAAGTGAATGGGAGTTTTCTGTACAAATAATAGATTTACATAGTCTATGAAGCGAATAACCCGCCTGTTGATAAAAGAAGTATACAAACCAGGAAGTCAGTAATAATTATCTATGTGAATAATTCACTGGCACCTAACTTTTAGCCAAACTTGTATAAGTAATCCTTTTCTCTTTCCCGTCTGCTGCTGAAAAGAGGTTCCAGGTAATGCTTTTATTTTCCTATCTAGTCTGTCTTTTACGGCCATCTCCCATTTTCCTTAAAAAGCCATCTGTCATTTTGGGTGCCATACCATGCACCTATCACTCTTCAGAATACTGATGTATTACAAATCTGAAATTTATAGATATTCATTGTAGTTCTGTTTCATACAATAAGCTAAATATTGTTTTACCAACCAACATGAACTCCAACTCCATGAACTATGATACTTTCCTATGTTTGACAAGTAGTATTTTTTAGTAATATTTATTAAAATATAAGGAGTAACACTCTTTCCAGCCCCTTAGGGGACAGCTGTTTTACATGTGATGATTTAACAGTCTCACCTGACATGTCAAGGTGTATATGTTACTAAATTATTTAAGCATTAGATTCTCTGTATCTGTGTTAGTGAGTATAAACTGGCACTTACTGCTCATAGGACGCATGAAAATAATTACAAGTTATTTTTGTCAAGAAACACAATTTAGAAACTACCAGCCTTCATTATCTTCCAATGGAAATCAGACCTCTGTAAAGTTTCACAAATGACTTTGAAGAACTTGCCAAGAGTAAATGGAAAGAAGTCCTCCTTACTTGTAAAATACATTCTATCCTTCATGCTTGCCAACACCTTTTGGGGAGGGAAGTACAAGACACTTCATGCTGAAGAGTAGTGCAAGATCAGTTGCTAAGTTCTCTGCAAGTCCCCCTGAGTATGAAGTGCAGCTTTGGTGCCCTGCACAGGAAGGGATTTTTTCTTTTGTACCAGCAGCTGTAGTTTGCTCTGTGAAATCGTGCCCCAAATAATCTTTGTATTTTTAAAACAGAAATAAATATTTAAAATTATACTGTTACAAGTTACCACAGAACTCAAAGAATTGGTGGTAATTTACATATGCTATATGACAGAAAATAATTCCTTGTTCTGTTAGTAACTTTAGAAGCTCAGTAACAATGAGGAAAATAGGGAATGAAATACAACATCATAAAACAATGGGTAGTAATATTTAAGCTATGTCTAAAACCGTGAAAAAGGGATTTTTTTGTTTCAGAAACTACTTCAAAGTGCTTGTACTCAATTTTTACGGTTTCATAACAAGAAATATTAAAATTCATATACCAAATCTATTTTAATTTTGAAAATAAAGTGCCAATATTGAGGTATTTATTTCCCTTATGATAGATGGCTGGAACTCTCCTTCCACATCCTCAAACTGACCCTATCCATACGTGAATTCACCCCAACATGTTATTCATGCTCTCCTTCCCATCTTTTCCACACAGTTTTTGGGCATGCAGCAAGTTATGCATACAGGTATATGACCACTGTGTGTTTTATATGCCATTAGACACTTTGCTGCACATTAAATAGCAAATTAAAAATATCTTCAGCTTTCACATCTTTAAGAAAGGACTTGGAAAATGTATTCTCATGTCCTTCAGCATTCCTGCTTTTAAATGCTCAAGTTGTTATCTTGAAACTTAATTGGGAAGAGAATACATACATGCTGTAATTTGCATTCTGGTTCCACTGCTCTGGATCAATATAGAATTAGTCTTTCCTGGACAGATACTTAGATAAATTGTTTAGGTGACCTGTGAGATAATACAGCTGAGTAAAAGTTGTCAAGTTTTCCTGACCAATATACATTCACTTTATTCTGTTGTGTGGTAACGTACGAATGGAAATGTACTCTAATGATCACCTAAGGATGATATCAACCTGTATTTGTATCTGTGAAGCCTTTAAGTATAGAGGGTTTCCTCAAGCAGTTGTAAAATGTGAGATTGTTTTACTTCTTTTCCCATTCTATCACAAGGGATTAACAGACAGCGAGTGTTATAAAAATGCCACATTCTAGAACCAAGCAGCAGAGAAATATTCAGTTCGAGTAACATAAACCTCTGTCAGAATCATATCCTTTTATTTTTTACTGCTTTCATCAAACTTCAAATATGTTCTTCTGCTGTATTTAGTTCTTCTGCTTTTTTTCCCCTCCAACTCATTTTTCGCTATGTTTCAGGGACATAAGTGAATTAGGACGAGGGTAGGAGAGGAGGACAGAGATGAAGTTTGAGTGCTCTGTGTCAAAAATGAGGCTGAAAAGTGGAAGAAGGGCTTTTATGCTGTGTTTTCATAATTTCTAGAGGAACAGTAATGAGACTGTTGCAGAATTGTCCATGACAAACCAGAAATTAAAAAGATAAAGTGTTTTCAAACATTCTGGAGTGAGCAGGAGGTGGATTGGGCAGTCTTGCTCAGTCTTCCCCTACTCTCATCTGTAAAGCAGGACATTAGTCATTGATACAATTCTTAGTCATTGATACAATTTTTAGTCTGCTGTTCAAAGTAATAGAGAAATTTTTGCACGATTGTTAAATCTAGAATCTTACACTTTTGTTCCACATGCTGGCTGCAATGTAATCTAAAGGAAGCCACATTTAAAAATTTCCTTGCTCTATCAAAAGCATTGGCATGCTTCTCTCTCAGCTAGAAAAGCTGTCTGGAACAGAGAGGAATATATTTTTTTCTACTTTCCTTCCTTCAAGAAGGTTTGGATTCTTTCCTGCTGCTCTGTGTGTAGACTGGCAATCCTATCTTGGGTGTCAGCTTCAAAGCCGAGTGAGGTGGCATTGTGATTTTCTTTTTAGTCCTTAGTATGTCTTTGACAACTGTATTTCTTCCTCTCTAGAAACCTTTTTTGGGTTCCACAACATGCCAGTAGAAGCAGCACACACAACAAATAGTCTCACATTTCTGCAGTACTCCCCTTCTACTTGCTGTTTGATTTTATTGCTGCTGCATGGGATGAGAGAAGAGGTAACATGACAGTGGAAGGCTGATTCTTGGGGAAACTAATGGTTAGGACCAACAGAATCACTGGTTTATGATCTTCCAATTTTCCGCACTTCAGCATTGTTCCCAATTTCCACATTTAAAAAGAGAAAGGTACATGTTGTGTTTACTTAATTAAAAAAAAAAAATTCAAAGGCAACGTTATGTAAGTGGTTTATAAGAAACCATTTTTGTACAAATGCTTTTTAAGGAACTTGCATTTTTAAGTGTGCTCCTAGTTGCCTAACAAATGAGCAGCAATTCTGGAAGTATCAAAAGAATTCAGAAATTTTAATTGCAATTGAAAGTAAAATTGTAGATAGGGAAAAAAAATTGATTAGCGGCTCTTAATATTAACTTGTTACACAAATCAGTTATTAGATGTGTTTCAATAACTATAATTCTTAACCATAAAAGTTTATATATAATGATGATTATGTGCAATTCATTTAACTTGTTAACCCTATTCATTCTTTAGAGACTTTTGATTGCACAGGCAGAGAACTGGTTATTATTTTGTCATTTAACTTCAGAGGTTGTAAGCACTGGAATTTGTTCTGTTTTAAGCAGCACTTATATTCAAATGCAAAAAACTCCAAACTACTTCAAAACCCAAACAAAACTTTATTTGTAATATTTTGGGAGAACAGTGTGACCATTTTAAAAAAGATTTTCGGGGAAAAAATATTTTTAGGAGAGAAGAGGGAACCTTAATGTAAATTTACCACAGATGTTTAATTAAGCTGATTTATTCTTCTGTCTTCTCCCTCACCTCAGCACATATTAACAGGAACTGGGCTGCATTAGTTTCTCTTTTTTTCTGTCTCTTCATTTACTTGAATGAATAAGGGCAGGGTTTTCTTCTTTGTATCACTGAAGTGCTTTTAGAAAGCCCATTCCCCATAATGGATCCGTGCCTTTAAATTTCTGTTTGTACATTTCAGTGGTTTTTCTTGATTGGATTTGATTCAGTTTGGGTAGCACACAATGATAAAAAGACTTCTATGGCACTGGGAAATACCTGTTGCCTTCTGATCGGTGTATTTGTAACTGTAATTGCTCATCTGCTGTAGAAATGGGGAACAAATACGGTCAAACATTTTTTCCTCTTTTACATGACCTCTCTCCTCATGTTTACCATGCTTAATATGGTAAACATTATGACCTGCTGGGAGCTTTTCTCTAGTGATTGTTTAAAGTGTTCTAAATAAAAGTGCATTTTCTTTATTTTTCAAAATGAAAAAGTGAGAATTGTGCCTAGCAGTGCTATTGTTGTAGTATGACAGACTAGATAAGAATGTTTGGAGTCAGTGGTAGTCGGAAGAGAAGACCTGGAAAATAGCTTGGCAGGCTAGGAATCGCACATCAAGAATAAAACCTGGGAAAAAACGGTTGAGAGACAGTAGTGATTCAACAGTGCTCATGAAATTTGATGTTGGGATTGCTGACAGAAATGAGAGAGATTCCCTGCTTCCTGTACTGGCCAATATGCTTGTATAGATGATGAAGACAGCCCAGACCATGCTTAGTTTGCTTTTCCTCCTCTCTTCCAAAAGTTAGGAGGTTATTTTTTCACCTTCACATACTAAAGGACAGGATGCTGTGACTGTGAGCTAGGTCCAGACTATGTAAAAAAAAAAAATTCAAATATCTTGCTTTTCTGTCTCAAGGTATACGTGAATCTCTTCTATTTGCAAACCTCAGAGAACAAAAAGATGTTTAATGGAGAACCTTTGAGAATTAAGTCTCGCAGTACAACATTCCCACCACACAAATTTCAAGCAGGACTGAAAGAGTATATTTAAATGCTGCTATCTGCTAATATTTGTCTCTGAAGAGAAGCGGACCTTTACTGCATGTCCATATTGGACTCCTTTTCTGACCTGCCTTGCTAGGTATGGTCAATGTCCTCAGATTTTGCCTTTACTGCCAGTTTATTAGAAGTCTCTAAGAAAAAGAATTTTGGAGGAGCAAAAAGCAAATGTTAGGCTACTGTTCTTTGTGAAGCTACAGAAGTCTTTCTCCATACTTCAAGTTAGTGTTCTGTGTTTTAATTTGCAGTTATTTATGAATGAATATGAAATATGAGCCTTAGTTATCTTCCTTCATGCCTTGAATTTTCATTTTAAGTTATTGTTTCATACTTTGCTTCAGTAATAATTTAATGCAGCCCATATTCCCCCGCATGAAAAGATTCATACTGTTAACTAACTGTGCAGTGTAAAATAGCAATAATTCTTGTTAGGTGTGCACTTGGATTTTCTATTGTATAGATTTCACATTTTGTAAAATCTAGATGTATGATGCTGAATTAAATATTTAAAGTACCTCCTTCTAGTCCTGTCTAACACAATAAGAAGCTTTAATAAACTTGATCACATTGGGGTGATCCAAGTAATTGACAGACTTCTTTACCAGACAGAAATTTTTCATCACCTGGGGTTTTTTGGTAATTTTTTTCCACAAGTACTTTACAGGCTTCTAAGAATAGAGGAACTAAGTGGAATAACTCAGAACACAGTTTATATTTTCAGTGTCATTTACATTATAATACATATAAATCTTTTGTTTTGGTGATGTGAATTCAGTCTATAAATTGTACTAAAATTAGGCAGGGAAAATGAAGAAATAAATCTAAGAAAGTGATATTTTATTTGAATAACTGAAAAAAATGCTTTTCATCTGTCCTTCAAAATACACAGTGTACAAACAAATCATATTCTATTTTTCTGAGAAAAGACAGTCATTATTTTGAATCAAAGTCATCACTCAAGAGCAGATATGAAATTAGAAGTACTTCATACTAAAAGGGAATATGAAAGAGACCTGTTGCTTCATGTTTGATATTGGTTTATTACACTGACTACTGGATTAAATCATCTGAATGTCACTGAATCTATACAAAGAATTTATTTTTAAACGAATCCTTCCTCTTAAAGGTCAAGTTTAAAGGATTGTTATCACAGCAACAAATGCTGTATCTATAGAATCAATAATCAATGCTCCTGCAAATTACTAGGAATAGTTGCATATATTTAATAAATAAAGCTTATTTTTTTGTGTGTTTCTTTGTATAGGTACAGTTGAATGTAATGTGAGAGATGTTACGGGTATTGGTTAAACATATCTAATTTAGATTTCTTA
This sequence comes from Cnemophilus loriae, assembly GCA_013397755.1. Classification (NCBI taxonomy): domain Eukaryota; kingdom Metazoa; phylum Chordata; class Aves; order Passeriformes; family Corvidae; genus Cnemophilus; species Cnemophilus loriae. The sequence continues at coordinate 1,888,849 of VZTF01007679.1, forward strand.
ATTAAATCTGGGCTATTCAGAACAGTGGAACATAAGTTATGGCTGTTACTCTTGCATTTGCATGGTCTTGGTTTACTTCCATGTAAGCTTTGATCAATATCTCATTTCAGTTGATGTAAGAGTGAATGGGCAGGTGTATCTGGAGTTCTTTACAAACTCTTACAAAATAGGAAAAGTTAGGGGTCTGCTGGAGGCATTATTAGATTAATCAGGTGAAAAGCCTCTATTCAGTAAAATTGCTACAGAGAAGATGAAAGTACCTTAAAAACCTAGCTTGAAAAAGCTAAGAATATTTTAAAATTGGTCGATCATTTTAAAACAAGCTTTTGCATTAACCCCATGGATTGCTGAAGAATTAGAGAACCTATTATGTTAAATAAAGGATTTTTAGGTTTTGTCTTTCTCCTTTGACAGAGGTATTTCTTTTAAAGATGAATACGAATATTAGTTGAGTAGGATAGGGCAATAAGATTTCCCTATGCATTAGCAGGTTGGAAGGTACTGTTAGTATGGAATGGGTGACGGACAGCCTTCTCTTATTCACAGTTCTTTATTTCAGACCACCAGTTAGTAGGGCATTGCCACAGCCGGAGAAACTTCAGACAAATAATGTGGGGAAAAAAAAGAGACCTATAGAGGTAAGAAAAATGTTGCTGTCCTCCTCTTCTTCTTTTAGGATTTTGTTTTGCCAGAAACTGACTCACCTGTGAACACATTAAATTATTGCTTTATTCTAGATGTAGCAAAGATGCAAATAGTGAATAATGGGTAAATAGCAGAAAAAGTGGGAGAGAATTTTTTCTTGTAAATAAAAAAAAAAATTCTTTTATATTTCTTTTCCTAGCATATGAAATGGAGTATAACTTAATTCTTAGTAACCACAAAACCTTAGAACTGGCTGTAGAAAGCAGCATGTCTTGTTTAGATAAGTGGATTATTAAAGGGTGTATTATTGCTAATAAAACTAAGCATTTTTTTATTCCAATCTTCTTAGAATTTATTTTAAAACTTCATTTCAAATTCATCACTGATAAGAGTTTAAAAATAATTTTTAAAATTCTATTAATGATGTTTAGCTTTGGCACCTGTTTTTTCATTACACAGCAATTGCAAATAAATATGCCAACTTTTGATTAACCTGAAGTGGAAATTTCATCTAACCTTGGAAAATGCAGTTCTTCATACTAACCCAAATGTTGTTGATGCTGCAACAAAAATATTTGGTGTAGCATAATAAGCAGCTTTTTGACATCAGTGCTCTAGAAGTTTTAGGCTGTAGTTTAGCTTTCTAGTTGCTGGCTGGAGTTAAATTGTGGACCAGTGTTTGTCATTCTTTCTTTTGTGTGTATATATGCACATTCTGCAGCATCCCCCTGACAGGTATGAAAGGGTGGCACGGCTGTGTGTGACAAGAATGAGCAGCCGTGTCAACTGACAGGGGAGGCATGAGCTCAGTTTCTGTTGCTTTGAGACGTCGTTAAACTCTTTTACTGCATAAGGACCTAATTAAAAAATACAATCCTACACAAGACTGTAAAGTTCATAACTGCTTTAAGGGTTTGAGTGTCTATTGATGTGAATGTCTTTTTTAGGACCTCATTTTGGAGCTGGTATTTGGGTATCGAGGCAAGGACTGCAGAAACAATGTGCACTATTTGAATGATGGTGCTGATGTAATTTATCACACTGCGTCTATTGGGATCTTGTATAATGTGGCAACAGGTAGGAGAAAGCCCACTGGAGGGAAAATGTTTCTTTGCACACATGGAGTTACAGTTTATTAAGTAATTAATATGCTTTAAGTATTGTAAAAGTATGTGGAAAAAATATTATTTGTTGCTAAAATTTCAGTCTGTAGAGAATATTCATAATAGCTGCATAAGCAAACAAGTATACTGAAATATTCCTGGTGACTGAGCTTTGAAGGAAGTAAAGATTTGATTTTTCTGGTATTAGCTTTCTGAAATTTGCATGTTGAAATGATCACAGAAACTAAAAGAGCTGAACAATGGGGTAATTGTAATTTAATTTTTTTTCTAAGAATAAGTTAATATTTTTATTTGATTTTTATTTTGACTTTTCAGTCATTTATATCACACACATTCCTTCCCAATAACCCAGTTAGTTTAGATAACTTAGACCTTTTGAAAAGTACAAAATGCCATTTGTTTCTGTGATAGTTAAACAACTTGATGTGGAAAACTTGAGGGAATAGTTTGGAGTTACTGAGTGCTGTATGTTGAAGTCAAAAGAAAAAATTAGGAGTTTCTGTTTTCTGGTTTTAAGCTTCAGAATGCAACATGACCATAATGCTGTTTTCTAACAAATATTATAAAATTTTCAAACGTTAGCCATGTCTGTGTATGTATAAATGTTTTAAATAAAGTTGAACTAGTGTTTGGTTTGTTTATTTTTTTCTTATTTTTAGGCTCTCAGTCATTTTACCAGGAACACAATGATGATATTTTGTGCCTCACTGTGAATCAGCACCCCAAGTTTACCAACATAGTGGCAACTGGCCAAGTAGGTATGTTTGTATTTTTGTAAAAAGAATTAACATAAGAGCATGCAATCAGGGCCTTGTAAATTCACGATAAATCACAAAAATATTTGATTATGCTATCTCCGTTTGTATGAGTGTTACTCAGTTACCTGTCCTCTTTATCTGTTTCTTTGATTGTAATTGAATAAAGTTGACAAAAATATTGAGGCATGAAAGATTAAGCTTATCTTTTGTTTGGAGTATTATCAAAACTATTTTTTCAGAAATCTTAAGCCCCATTAAATTAGTCTGGTTGTATTGAACTATCAGCTTGTGTTAGACCTTCCAAAGAGTCATAGCCCTTCCAAAGAAGCTGAATAGAGCTAACCTTCCTTTCTTAAAATACCTGTCAATCTATGTAGGTTTTATCTCGTCAGGTAGATTTATAATACCTACTTGGTGGTTGGATATGATATAGTTGTAATATTCCAGGCAGAACCAAAACCCTAATGGTGTTCCTTACAGATAAACTGAGATTTAGAGGGAAAGCGTGTATATATTTCATAGTGGCATTAAGACCTATGAACTAACCAGGTTTAAAAAAAAAAAAAGAAAAAAACCCACCCCATTTTGCATTAACATAGTTGGTAGAAATTGCTGTTTCTAGATTTTGCAGAATAGTGATTTTTGTAGTCTTACAATCTGGTTGTAGTTTTCATACCTTCCATTGGTTCTCGGGAGAGTCAAACCCACATTATTTTCTTCAGTGCATAGAATACAAAAAAAACCCTTATTTGATTTCAGGCAAAATAGCTTTTTTTTTTTCTTTAGATTTGTTTTAGAGGTTTTGTGTAAATACAATCAAATCTGCAGAGTTTATTACCTGCTTTTCTGTGTCTTTTGGATTTTTAGGTGCATGTCTCATTAAAATCAACTCATTGATAATAATAACTGCTTAGCTAAAATAGCTTCCTTTCTTGGTGAGTTTCTTGCCCCACATAATTTTAAACAAATTTGTAATGGAAATTATTTAAATGGAAAAAATCCTCAGCAGATTTTTGTTTATGGTTTGATTGCACAGAACATTTGATGGAATTACAAACCTTTTATTGTTTTTAAAAATTTGCTTTTTCATCATAATTCTTCATCTGGCCCTGTTGGCCTTTCTGTAGGGGAGGAATGTGAAAATTTTTCTTCTACAGTGTTTATCTTACCCAAGACAAAGCACAGGACTTAATCCTTTTTTTAATTTCATAATAATTTCTACATCAACTAGCAGTAGAACAATTTTAACTGTTCTGTAATGTGGATTAAGGCATAAAAATCAGGGGCAGATGACACTTAAAAATTGCATATACTTTTAAGCAGAGAATTAAAAATGAGCTGGAAGTGAAATATCTTTAAAAAGCACTTCTTTTTTGATTTTGAAGTGATGTTAAGGAGTGTATATACTCCATAAAGAGCATACTTAACTGCTGCTGCTTTTCCTACTGATACGGTTGACACAAATAATGTCACCATCATGATTTAAATCTTCAAAATATTTATTGAATCTTCAGGTACTCAAATGCTACTTCTTAGCATTTTTTCCTACTTAATTTGTTAAAATATCAACGACAAGAAAAAATATGTTTTTCATTTATTTTGGCTCAGAGAGACCTGATGTACACCAAAACTGAATTTTTGTGTTTTAGCTCAAAATGGAAATCAAAATATATTCAATCATTCAATATATTCATTCTATGATTTATTTCTGATGTGACCTCCTTTTATCAGTAATTACTCATCTTTAACAGCAGTATTGGTGCTGCTGCAATGCAAAACGATGACATCAAGGTGTGTGTTAAGAAGTTACACTGAATGTGGCATATATTTTCTTTAGCACTTCTCTTATTTCTGATCTAATTATTTTTCTGCTGCTTTTCCATTACAGGAGACTCAGCAGATATGTCAGGTAAGGGAAATAAAATTTTAACATCTTCAGGTGTAGTTAGTCTATCTAGTAGCCATCTGCAGCTTTGTAGAGCCGTAAGTGACGTGAATTCATTTTTAGTTTATTAAACCCCCTCTATCAGTCATATTACTGTCAGCACTGAATATAAGTCAAAACAGCTCAGCATACTGTAAATAAAGAAAAATTTAAAATGTTAGAACACAAAAACTGCACTTGTTGAAGCATATTCCCTTCTTGCTGCTCAGTGATTAGTGAGTTCTAATACATACTGCTACTGTAGCATTCCTGTGTATGCCTGCCAGTTTTGTAGACATGTTGGGGCTGACAACATTTGGTTTAGACCTTCAATTGAGTCTAATTTTAAATATGTGTTTCTAAAGTAAATTCTATTGAGGAGGCCTAGGTGACTGAGTGAAAAAACTAATCACCTTTCACATTTATGTACAATTGTCATGCAGTTATTACCACTGATCCAAAATGCTTGTTATGATATCAGTTTAATTTTTCCTGTATCATTTTGGGTCTTTGACATTTTGACAGTCTTATTGAGATTTTTTATTAATATGTTGTTTTTTCAACTGTAATTGTAAAAACTCATCACCATCATGTGCGAACGAGTTCATTGTTGAGCAGCCATAATTGTCTTGTGAAGAATCTTCAGAGATGCATAAATGTGTGGTCATGTGTACTAGAAAGTGTAATAATCTTCATGTGGATCTAAAACTAGTTCTGTAAGAACAAATTTACGTTGATATCTTTAATGTGTGTTGACTTCTCTTAAATATGGCAAAGGGTGCTTGCTGTAAGGATGGGAGGAAGAATCTACGTACCTCTTCCCATACTTTTAGCCTGTATTTTAAAAAGCAATGATGATATGGATATTTAAACGAAAGAACAACTTCAGTCCTGCATATGGTGCCTGGACACTTTTCCTGTCTCACATGCCTTCTTCCTGCTGCAGCTTCAGTTTGAGCTTGTGTATATTACTAAATTCTGTTGTCACTGCCTGAAACGAGCACTCTTAACCTTTTTTTTTCTTTATGGAACCATTAGTCTGGAATCCAAGCTGCTGCCTGCCTTCATTAGAAAGTTGAATAGTTTCACATAAAATTTATTGATGGCTATTTGACATCCTTCTTACCAACAACTTTTGCTTTTCTAGTTCCAATTTTCAGTTGTCTACAGTGATGCAGGGGTTCTTGAAGCAGTAACATTCGTAATAGGCTGGAATGGCAAATAAAGTTTCCTAATGACTGGGTGTAGATTTGGTCCACCTTACTAAAGATTTTTTCTGTCCTGCCAGCCCATAGTAGCTTTATCTAACTGCTCCAAGAAGGAGATGACGCCTTAGAACATCTCTCTAGTGAAAGTGTTGAGTACACAGGCAGGACACAGTGTCAGGACAGAGACTTTCAGAAGGGCTCCATCAAGTAGGACCTAAGAGTCCATGTCCTCTGACTTGCAAATCTTGCTCTGAAAGATTTTGTCAGTTCTTATTCAGGAAATCTAGGTAAGAGTTTCTGTCTGCCACCCAAAAAAGAAAACTTTTGGCCAAGGTTATAGGGCAGGTGCACAATTCAAGGGTAATACAGAGTTTTGCCAAGGAGAGTGTTGAAGAGTGAGAAACAGTTCAGAGCCATATTAAAGCTGTCCCTTCCCTCAGCTTCCCGTAAGAACAGCAAGGAGTTTGCTGACAATTTTTGGGAAGTGCCAGTTGCTGTTAACACCTGCCCTTTCTGTTTTAATGGCATGTCCATACTATGCTGTAGTACCTCTCAAAAGGTAATGATAACACCATATTGCTGCCATGAGAGGAAATTCCAATGGGAAATAAAAGAAATTAGGAAGTATGTTCTAAAGACTGTTTTGGAACAGCTGTGGAATTGTGCTCAAAAACTGAGTTTCATGTGACTGAAATTTTGCCTAAGTCCCTGTGCCTACTGTTTCCCATCACATGTGTGCCTTTGAGGGCCTAGATTTAGCTCATTAGAAACACAAGCATGAATCTGAAAGAGAATTTAGTGTATGTGATTCTGGGCCTGTGACAAGAACCAGTAACCTCCAGACTCTGCAGTCAAATTTATTAGAAATCAGAAGTGAAGAAGTTTGAGACTCTTACTGTCCTGGAAGTGCCTTAGATGCTGTTCAGAGAATGTAAACTATACATGGATTGCAAAATCTTTTGAGAAGGCATTGCATTTGGGAAAAAAACTAGCTGTCATCATGGTAGAGATAATCACATACATTAGTAGCATGGAAAGATGGATTTTACTGAAGGGAGCTTGCAGTCTAAACCATGCAGACTAAATATTGTAGTTCCTTTGCATCAGTAAGCAAGGTGATGATTTGGCTGATGTTCTCCTAAGAGGGCAAGCATTTCAGACAGATGGCCATTTTGTAGAAAGGAGATTTTGGCCTTGCACTGTAAACTGATTTCTCTGTAGCTATCAGTTGCCCCGTGTAGAAGTTACATTCTTGATGAGTGGCTTTATTTATGAAGGTTTTTGAGTTAGCATGCTGATCTAAGTTTTACTAGAAGAAAAACAGGAGAAGACAGCTTGCTGTTAGAACTTCTGTTGTGCTTCACAAGTCCCATAACAAGTTAAGCAACAAGTTAACATCTCTGGTAATGTAATGAGGCCAACTTGTTCATCCTACCTAATGATCCTGTTTGTCATGAATTGGTTTCCAAAGGGAGGCCAAAATCTCCTTTCTTTCCTTTCCTTTTTTCCCCCATCTGATCACAGCAATTTTATTTGTCTTATTAAAAACTATTAACTGCTTCAATAAGCAAATTATTACACATTTTCCAAACAAATACTAATGGCGTGTTTTTATATTTGTGTAGCTACAGCTCCTTCTATTCATGTGTGGGATGCAATGAACAAGCAGACACTGTCGGTACTGCGGTGCTACCATTCCAAGGGCGTTTGCTCAGTCAGTTTCAGTGCCACTGGCAAACTGCTGCTGTCTGTAGGGCTGGATCCCGAACATACCATTACCATTTGGAAGTGGCAGGAAGGTAGGAAAGTGACTGTTTTTGCAGAAGGTGTTTACATTGTTAGAGATATGTTGACTTGAGTCACGAGCAATTGTAACATTAAAGTATCAGCTGATAAAAAATTATTACAATAAGTGCTGTGCACTATGCTCTGTACAACAAGATCTAAAATAAGTGTATTTACCCATTCTAGTGACTGCTAGATAGATCTCCCTTGAAACTATTGTGTAGAGATCAAGATAGTTCACTGATTTCCAGTTAGAATGATGTAGGGTTTTCTTCTTTTTAAAATTGTCATTATTATTATCACTATTACTTCATTCTTCCCTAAAGTCTGATTACTGACTAGGTTGTCATACTCCTAAAATTATTCCCAAAAGTTGCAAATTGCAGGAATGTGGTGCCAGGACAGATCCTCTATGGCTCTTACATAACTGGTGTCTTAAGCTGTGCTACATGTTTTCAGATCAGCTTTGATCTGTATTCCTCATTTAGGCTAAAGAGATTTGGTGAGCTCCTTTCCTCGTCTCCTTTCTGCCTGGCAAAGCCATGCCCAGATTATGGATCTGATTCTCTAGTCTTAGAGATTTACTTCTTCTCTCTTTGGGGATTGCTGTTGATCAACTAGTAACTCTCAGAATTTTAAAGATCAGCTATTAAGCTGATAAAAATTGATCTTTCACAGCTTGTCTGGTAGATCCTGTGGGGATGGATGCAGTGTCAGATGTGTATTTATACAAACTTAGGTAGGATTAAAGATGTGTGGTCAGAACACGCCTGTGCTCATTTTAAGGGTTGATACACATTCAGAATGCCAGCTAAGGATCCCGACTGAGGAATCTGCACATGGGTCAAAATTATGTTAATATTTTTTGACTGGAAGTGTGTATTTTTCTCAGCAAATTCAAAATGTTCATTTTCTTTCTGCCAGGTGCCAAAATTGCCAGCCGAGCTGGTCATAACCAGCGTATATTTGTAGCAGAATTCAGGCCAGATTCAGATACACAGTTTGTTTCTGTGGGAGTAAAACACGTAAGGTTCTGGACACTGGCTGGAAGAGCTCTCCTCAGTAAAAAAGGGCTGCTGAGCCCCATAGAAGATGCCCGCATGCAGACGATGCTTTCTGTAGCTTTTGGAGCGGTACGTACTTCAACAAACCACCTGAAAATGCATAAAAACAAACATTTTTTACCCTTCTGCCTTTATTCAGTTCAGTGAGACTTTTATAACCTGCTAATGAGTATATCAGTTGTTTTATTAAACTCAGTTTAGCATTCTTAATACTTACCTGCTAGTTAGAACTAGTACCAGCTTCCTTTAGAACAGAAAAGACAAGACTATGGGTTTGTATGTTTTCTGGAGAAACAAACGTAGATGCTTTGAACTGATAACACACTGGCTTTTTACTTAATCCAGGTAAAACAAAACTAAGCCTAGGCTGCAGGAACCAAACAGTAGAAATGAGGCTGATTTTATGCCCACCCAGAGGTGATTGTTTTGTAATCTGTGTGTATTACTGCTCGTGGGTGATCACAGAGCAGTGTTGTCCTGGGGCATTCGTTAATATTGGACACTGTTAGACAACTGCAGTAGGGGTTTCTTTTGCTTTGGGGATTTTTGGACATGTGCAGGCCTTCCTGCTAAGTTCCACGGCACTGCTGGTTCTGGAGTTGCTCTGCATGAGCAGTACTCATCTCTCCAGCTGGGCAGAAAGCCACAGATACCTTTTGTGAAGTGGTGCTTTGCTTTGATTGCCTGCTTTTCTGTCCTGTTTGACCGTCTGCCTGTGTGGTCCGGACTGAATTTACACTATCGATTTTGATTTTTGAAACTCTAACTGGGCTGTGGTTTCCTTTTTATGCTACACCCTTTTCCACAGTCTGCCTGATTTAGATTAAGGTCTTACAAAAAACCAAGGTATTTTCCAAATGATAACTGTTATTGATGCCCAGCCTAGGCATTAGTCAGGGGTTTGGGAAACCTCTGTAAACTTTCTTATGAAGAGAGAGATTCTTAGTGTGAGAATCAGGCTATACGCTGAATAGCCCGAAGTTTGGTATGAGGTTTGAGGATGCAGAACTTTCAGGGGTTTTGTGAAATGCTATGCTAACTGAATAAAGCCAAACCTGGTGTGTTCTCCATACTTCTGTAGGGAGCAATTCTGGGAGTGCTCCTTTTGATTGTGTCTTAGAAGGAGCTAGTTCAGCTGTCCCTAAACATAACTTGGAAACAGCCCAATGCTGTTTATGCGTGAGGCTGATCAAAGGATCTGCTCTCAGCTTCATTTCCAGTCCTCTTTTACTTAATTAGAGCCACACACATACAACCTTAAAAAAAAAAAGATGTAGAGCATCAACCCACTTCAGTCAAGGAAAGTGTTTGTGCCATGTGTATATATGTGTACTGATTTTCTTAAAACGTGATGATACTACACAGGATACTGAATTTGAGGATTCATGTAAGTTATTAAATCAGTTTTGCTCAATAACCAGTTCCTGTTGGAATCCTAATAAATTGCCCTTAAATTTCAGAGGTAATTAAATTTATTTTTATTACCTTTCAAGAGCAGGAAGCAGAAGTAAAGAACAGGCAGCTTTTAGTTCTAAGTTAAGTCAAATTGTTTTCTACCTGAACTAAAGCTTACTGTAATCCCCTGAGTCTCTTCACCACAAAGATTACTGCAAGCATAATATGCATAGCAAAGGGGTGCAAACTGCCTGCTTGTGTAGAATGTCAGTACTTACTGTGCTATTCTGCTTCTTTTGCCACACCTTGCACACCCGATAGGCTGAAAGCATAGATAAACACATGGCTGAAGGTTAAGTCATTGCATTTCTTCTTGCAAAAAGAAATGCAGTGATTATCTTCAAGCTACAAGAATACATCTTTCAGACTTCAAGATGGCATACAGTAGCTCATTGTTTTGTCCCTAGAGATCCTTATTGCCTCTTCCAGTTTCCTCTTCTACAGCAGCAAATAAAAGCAATTTAGCCTAAATGAAAATGGTAATGATCTTTATTTCTGAATGTTTTTCTTCCTACCTTACTCAGAATCAGATGATGAGTATATTTTTCCCCTTTTCAGAATAACTTGACATTTACAGGTACTATCAGTGGAGATGTTTGTGTTTGGAAAGATCATGTGTTGATACGAATTGTGGCCAAAGCTCACAACGGACCTGTTTTCACAATGTATACCACACTAAGGGATGGTTTGATTGTTACAGGAGGCAAAGAAAGGCCGTGAGTCTTCTATTTTCTTTTGTTTCTGCGTGCAGATGTACTCTTTAAAAATGGTTTGGATTCATCCCATCAACACTAGTTGAGACATTAAAGGTAGGAGAGTAGTCCCTTTCAGATCCCTGAGAGGTGTTGAGAAAAAGAGCAGCCACCACCTCCAAAGTGCAGGTAACCCCATATGAGCTTCAACTAGCTATTTTTCCCATCAATTATAAGAGAAAGCATTTAGTCTGAAATTTAGAATCAGAGAATGGTTAGGTTGGAAGAGGCCTTATAGATTATCTAGCTCCAACACCCATTTAGCTTTAAGCACTAAAAAGTTACCTGGTCATTGTTGGTTACTTCTTTCACTGAAGATGTCCTGAGGTTGTTAACCCAAGTACAGTTGTGATTAAATACATGAATGACAAATTTTATAGCAATATGATGCACAGCTTCTTTCAAAGGAAAGATCTGCTTAGTTATGATGGCAGAGGCAAGCTGTTTTCTCTCAAATCTAAGGTACAGCAAGCTTCTGGGGTTTCAAGCAAAATTGTTTCTGGGGTTGCAAGCAAAATACCTCCTCAAGCATTTTAATTTTTTTGGTGCCTTCCTAATGATAAATAAATGCTTCAGCTGTAATACAGTCCATCTGAAGACATGATAGTGCCCCATTTTGCAGGACACAGGCCACTTATCTTTTCAGACCCAACTGAAAACTTATTTATTTCTGTGCTTGAAATATTTCCTTCTACTATTTATAAGCATTGTTGTGATTTTATTTGGAGGATGTTCTCTCTACCACTTAGCTTCAGAGGCTCTTATTAATTAGTATTTGACCTGAAACAAATAGTAATGGGTAACAATAAGAACCCAGAATTCATCTCCTGTGGGAAAATGAAGTATTGACAATATGCAAAACAAATTTTCATTTAGGAAGATTCCATGCTTTTTTCTGCCTTAGTCGCAGTTTACCAGGCTGTTCTGGTAAAATCTTCTTGCTGAGTATAATGATCAATTATATGTCAAAACAAAGCTTGTGGGAAGCAAAGAATATACTATTTCAAGGAGTATCAATTTGTAATTCATTATAGCTCTTTTAATAATAATAATAATAGTACAAAATCAGTAATCGTGATTAAACGTTCTGAAGTTCTTTGTCAGGGATCATTCAGTAATCAAAGCTGTAACACAAGCAGCTTGATATTGTGGAACATTGTATTTTTGTTTCTGTTATGGGAGATTGAAGACAGATAAGACATGTCCCAGCTCAACTAGAAATGCCAGATTTATCAGTGTTTCAGTAAACATTATCTCTTTTTTAGAAACTTTTTTTTATTTGAATGTGTTTTGTACTGAAATACTAGGGTTTTTTGCAAGTGGGACGGAAATACTTAGTGTTTTCATAATTAATGCTTATTAGTTGTGTGATTTTTTTGCTGTATCTGCGTAATTTATTTTACCGCAGTGAAAACAGTGAAATTTTCCCAAAAGTGAAAATTTTCTGTCATTTATTTTACGGAAGTAAAGTATACCTTTTCTGTTTCTCTCAACTATAATTTGAAAATCTCTGCCTGTCTAATTATTAAGATGGCAGTTTGCACACTGAAGTGTTCTTTTGACTAGACAGATTCCCTCAGAGCTACTCATTCAGACTAAGATTAGCAGCACCCACGTTTCAACTTGTTCTGTAAAGTGAGGACTTGGAATCAGTGTGTCTTGCTGGGCTGAGATGCTCAGCATGTTGACATCAACGGTTCAAACTGAATCTATAACAATTTAAAACAAACTGAAATGCCTCGTTTGCAGTACATTACGTAAAGTAATGTAGTTATTTCATGCATTAATTGTCCATTTTGTGCCAGCTGTTATACTCACGGTTCTTCCTGATGTCTTCATAGTTCAAAGGAAGGAGGAGCAGTTAAGCTGTGGGATCAGGAGCTGAAACGATGTCGTGCCTTCAGACTGGAGACAGGACAAATCACAGACTGTGTTCGCTCTGTTTGTAGAGGCAAGGTAAAGAAAGCTGCCTGTCCGTAAAATAAAGCTTATAATTTGTGGGCTGATCTCTAAATACCAGATAAATTAGTTTTGCTTTCTCTTATAGTTAGTATTTGAAATCAAAGGCCAAGCTAGAAGGTGTGTACAACTGAAATTATGGCAGAGAAATATGTACTTTATTAGATCTCAGTCTTTCTTAGGATAATATTCTAGATATATTTTTATTAAAGACTAATTAAGGATTTCTTTTCTATTTTCTTTTCACACTTCAGCTATCAAATACCAAATGACAAGCAGTAACTCAGCTAGCATCATGATATCTACAGAGCTTTGTACTTTAATAAATCAGAGGAGTTTAAAAAATAAATTTTCTTTGAATATTTAATAACTTAAGCAAATTTTCTTGACAGAACTATAGCTCTAGATTATATTTTAATTACTGTTCATCATGAGAGGTTAATGTATTTTTATCAGAGATAATTCTTTCACTATTTTTCAAGGGGAAAATTCTCGTTGGGACAAGAAATGCTGAAATAATTGAAGTTGGAGAGAAAAATGCTGCATGTAACATTCTAATTAATGGTCATATGGATGGACCAATCTGGGGCCTAGCAACGCATCCATCCAGAGATTTTTTCCTTTCTGCTGCAGAAGATGGCACAGTAAGACTGTGGGATATTGCTGAAAAGGTAGGTATTGGAGATACTTGTTTAGGAAAGAAAAATAGACTGGTGATGGTTGCAGACTTTGAAACTCAGTTTTTATTGTATTTGGAAAATAATCCATCTGATGCTGTTAGCATGTTAACAAACTATTAGCATAAGATGCTTTTAAAATATGGACTAATAGTAACAGTTACGATTCTGGGGTTTTATTTCTTCACAGAAGATGCTGAACAAAGTCAGCTTAGGACATGCAGCTCGTACTGTTTGTTACAGCCCAGAAGGTGATATGGTAGCTATTGGCATGAAAAATGGAGAATTTATTATCCTGCTTGTGACCTCTCTAAAAATTTGGGGGAAAAAAAGGGACAGAAGATCAGCGATTCAAGATATCAGGTCAGAAAATATAATGCCTTGTCTATTGTAGTATGCTAGAAATCTCTAATATTTTGTTTTTTAAAAATACAATTCTGTGTTCTGAGGAACATTGCAATGATATTTGAGAGAGCGGGAATCAATGAGTGAATTGTGGAGTTTGTGTGATTACGCCGATACCAGGAATAAAAAAGAAGGAGGAGGTGCATGAAGATAAGAGATTCAGTCAAAACAACTGGTGGTGTGGACACCAGTGACGAGTGTCGCTGGGGACTGGTGTTGGGAGCGGCACTGTTTGACATCTTGGTGGCAGCAGGGACAGTGGGGTCGAGTGCCCCCTCAGCCAGTGACACCGAGTGTGTGGTGTGGTCGACATGCTCGAGGGCAGGGATTCGTAGGAGGTAAAATGAGATCACAACTTGGAAATAAGACTGGATTGTGAGAGGTAATAGAAATGCCAGTCTGTCAGTTTGCTCTTTGTTGTGTTTGTTGGAAAGGAGTTAGAAGTAAAATTTTGCTTCTGTTTCCTGAGTGGAGGAACAGACTGTTTCTTCTGTGAGATAAATTGGTTGTGATCAGGTAAGGAAAGGTTTGGAGAGCAAAGTGGGTGGAGAGAGAAATACGAGCAAAGAGAGACCTTGCAGGAGAGCTCTGCTAGGAGTTAGGGGGTTGCTGGAATTGGAAAGCCCAAGGTATGTTTCAGAGAGAATAGAAATAAAGAAACTTCCCCAGTAACACAGAAGGGGCTGTGAGGATTTTTTCAGCTCAGGAAGCTACTGAGTTTCAAGACTAGAAAAGAAAACCGGAGGAAAGAAACCAGTGTGCAAAGATACACTGGGCAAACAAAAGGTTTGATTTACATTTTTTTATTCACTACATTTCATCTAGAAGGTCTGGCTTTTTTTCAGTTACAGCACTTCAGTGTTCTAGTTTTTAACCTTGTAAGTATAGCATCAGAGAGTCAGAGTCATCAGGAGGATGTCATAAGTTGTTAGTCCACGAGATGGTCATGGAATCCAATTATGAACAGAGTTATTCAAGAGATGGTTCCAGCTCACTTATATGTGTAATCTGTACCAAAATTATTGCCACTTTCTGCTGGATATGCATTACCAGAAAATTTAATTTCAAAAGTTATTTTGCTTAGCAGACTAAATACTCTGCCTCCTTCTAGTTCTGGATAGCAGATACTTGAAATGCAAATTCACCTGTACTTCTCAAATATTCTCATCTGTCGTTAAGTGCCAACCTGTGTTCATGAAACCTTTTTATCTGTTCAGGTTTAGCCCAGATTCTCGTTACCTAGCAGTTGGTTCCAGTGAGAATGCAGTGGATTTTTATGATCTGACTTTGGGTCCCACACTAAATCGAATCAGCTATTGCAAAGATATCCCAAGTTTTGTGATCCAGATGGACTTCTCTGCTGATAGCTCTTATCTCCAGGTACCAGTCATTAATTGTTCAAGGTACTGAATGGAAAACATACTCATGACTGATACTCTGCAAGCATTCTCTCCTTTGACAACTTCTAAGTTTTGTAACTAAGTGTTGGACTATGTTGCTGTCACTAGACTTACTTTGTTGTAGTGGTAAGTGGATGCCTTTAGTTTTGAACAGTTTTCCTGGAGATTAAATACAGAAAATAAGCAAAGAAATGAGAGACAGATATCACAACCCCTGTGATGTGTCTCCGTGCCTTTTTACCTCTGATGCTGATGGGCTATCTTAAAAGAGGAAGGAGTACAATCTGCCATTCTGCAGGGCCTGGGGACTTATGAATTCTTCATCTCTCTGACCAGCATGATGGCATTACACGTCTTTTTAGTGCTAGCCTTTGTGGAGCAGCACCAAAATCATGGTGTTGCAACTTCCAGCTATAGGAGGGCTTAAGACATTTCTTAAAATCAAAATAAAGTATATATAATATGCTTTCTATGTTTTATTTGCATCCAAGAGGAGAAATAAGCTTCTCTCATCATCAAGTCAACATTTGCAGCCCAAGAGGAGCACCTTTGTGTCATTTTTAAAGACAGAAATTTATTTTGCCTTATTTGTGTATACTCACACACTAACACATATGTGCAGAATGTGAGTTGTTTCAGTTACTTTTTATTAATTAGACCTTTAAATATTAAGATTTCTTATGCTTTCTCACTATTGTTTTGTGCTTGTATAGATTTTTGAGAATTTTCAACTCATTGACTAAGTTTTCTTAATAGCTGAGTTACTTTATGGGGTAAAAAGTAACTGTCGCAAAAATGCTTCTCAAAGCCCTCCGGAATTACACTTTCATCTTTTGAAACAAGTTAATGTATTGTAAATTCTCTCACCTCATAGGTCTCTACGGGGTCTTACAAAAGGCAAGTGTATGAAGTGCCTTCAGGAAAGCAGCTTGTGGACCAGGCTGTGATTGACAGAATTACATGGGCTACTTGGACAAGGTAAATGATTCATGTATTTACATCTGTTAAAACACCTGGAACTTCCAGGGGAAGCAGCTACTATTTAAAAGCATATTTGATCCCTTCAGTCAGGTATTTTCTTTTAGCACACCCATCTGCTCTGGCAGCAGCTGCCTGAAGTGCAGCACAAGGCAGTACAGAGCAGATCCCCTCAGCAGAGAGGGGCTGTTCGACCCGTGAGGAATCTGATAAAAACTGATCTCTCACGTGTGTCCTTGTACTCACTGGGTATCTCTGCCTCCTTTGATACAACTCTAGCAGCCTCAGTATTTGTTTCATTGCACTCTGCAAATTATCTGGAATAGTGCACTATTTTTTTTCAAAATAGTGATGAGAGTACAGGGACAATTAAAACATATCAAAACATGAAAAGACAATACACAATGAGTAATTCAAGTTTATTTACAGTACCACACTAATGGTATCTGTATCAGTTGCTGTTAACATTTGCATATTAGAAGGCATACAAAAGTACTTTTAAATACCTTAAAGTTATTATATTTCTTTCAAGATATTGCATGAAATATAATACCATATTTTATTTTTATTATACAGTTAAATAATTTGTTTTCTATTTTATGCAAATCTGACTTTCTGTACCTTATTTCAGTATCTGTTGTCTGCTTTCAATTATTGTCCTCTAATTATCACCCTCAGACAAAAATTGAGAATAAATACTTGATGTTTTTCCACCTATGAACCACTTTAAATAATAATAATAATCCTGACTATTTGCTGCAATACACAACTAAAACTATAAGCTTTTAGAGGGCTCTGCAAGGCTCCTTTTGATAGATTTCTGGTTTTTGTTTGGGTGATCAATTTTTGTCATCTTTCTGAGACAAAAACAAGAAACTGATATTTTCTGACCCAATTCAGTATGTCTGATGTAAAACATGCCTTTCTGCATGTCATGTACTGTGCCCTGAATTGGGGGGAAAGAATCACAGAAAAATTTCCAAATCATTCACCTATTAACAAATGATAAATTTCTTGTTTCTGTGCATTCCTGGAAGTATGCATATGCATTGTAAGCAGGGCTGAATAAAAGCCTTTTTACAAGGCTTTGCAAAGGAAGTTTTCTGAAATCTTAAAATAATTGTGGTTTTTGTTTAGGACAATTTTCCTCTCTCTGATTATAATGAAGAATCTTCATTGGATGCAGAGAAACTTTTCTTTAGATTGATATGAAAATACTACAGAATCAACAGAACATAGTTATATGCAATAGAGAATATAATTTTTTTTATTTTCTCAAAGCTGAAGCTTATTCATCTAAGGCTTATGCTATGGTGTTCTATCTCTAATTGTCTTTTTTTGGTGTTTTTTTGGGCTGGTTTTTTTTGTTTTGTTTTGTTTTTTCTTTTTGTTTGTTTGTTTTTTGTTTGGTTTGTTTTTTGTTTGTTTGTTTTTTTGCAAATGCCTCACTGGATAATAGTAGTACTATTGATTTCACCTCTGGTTCTCTCACATTGCTGTGGGCCACATTATTTTGGGAATTATATCACTGAATCAGTTTCAGGAGCAAGTATGGAATGTTTCAAAAATTAATTACAGAATAAAAGCTGTATAAGATGGGCATGTGAGAGAATAGAATGTAAATTTGCATTTTTATAGAACCAGTTAGAATATGAGATCTACTTTCTATTTCCTGACTCTTGTTTTTGCAGTGGTGTTCAAAAATTTTTCTTGGTCTTCTGTTTCAGTGTTCTAGGGGATGAAGTAATTGGAATCTGGTCCAGGCATGCTGAAAAAGCTGATGTGAACTGTGCTTGTGTCTCTCACTCGGGAATCAATCTTGTAACAGGCGATGATTTTGGCATGGTCAAACTGTTTGACTTCCCATGTCCTGAAAAATTTGTAAGAACTTGTTTTTGCATGGTTACAGCAACAAGTACTGTTGATATTAGGATCTCATCTGGTTTCTCTAGAAGACATAAGATGGAAATATTTTCTTCTCTAAATTTGTAGCTTTTTAATACCTCTGTGTAGCTTTAGCTCTGTAGTCTCATACACGTGCTCCACCTCAGAGTTTTCCTGCCATTCTGTGCAAGAGCTCTTGCTATAACCTCCTGTAGGTGTTGATATTGTCTGCCAGTCTGCTTTAGCTTGGTGCCTGCCTACTGAAAATCTTGAAGCCCTTAGTAATTTCCACATCTCTGATCCATTTGACAGATGAGGAAGATAGCTGGTGATTTTAGTCCCACCTGTGTATCTTCTTGGATGAGGAGTTTACAGATTTTTCACTAACCCTGTTAAATTGTTTCAATGTTTTTTACAGTTTTAATTTATATTTTTTTAAATATTTGTATTCACTGTTAATTTTCAAGATTTGAGACTGCACAGGGTAAACTGCTCACACACTTGCAATGAAAATATTTTTTTTTTTCAGTGTGAGGAATTTTAAACAAAACTTAGAAGTTAATCGTGTGACAAGATGTACTTCATATTATTGTGTTAGCTTGAGCATTGTTCTCAATTTGCAAATGCTCTCTTATTGGCTGACAATTTAATCTGCATTGCAACTCAATAGTAGTTCTCCTTCAGGAGATCTTTCACATTTGATAACCTATATAACTTTCAAACATTATAAATATGTGACGCAATAAAAAGAGATAAAAACATGCATGCCTTCTTTGATTTAGGAGGGTACAGAATATTTAGACTCTCTCATTCTGTTGTTGTTTGGTTTTTTTTCAGGCAAAACACAAACGATTTTTAGGTCACTCTGCCCACTTAACTAATATTCGATTCACAAGTGGAGACAGATACGTGGTCAGTGCCGGAGGGGACGACTGCAGGTAGGTGTCCTTGCCATTACTGTCAAAATCTACACACCACTGGACGTGGACAGTCCATAACAATGTAAAGCTCAAGTTCAGCCTTCAGCCTTTTATCTGCGTGCTAGCTTTCCTGTTTGTGCATAGAGAAAAAGATACTTGAGACAAAATCAATATCCCAAATGTTAACGTGAACAGCTAAGATTTAATAAGTTAAAATGTTCACGTGAATATTTAGAACATCATACTTTTAATGGGAATTTCTTTTGGCTGTGTTAGCCATTTCTTTTAACAACATCGTAGTCTTCTATATCTCATATTTAATATCTTTTTGAAAACACAGCTTATTTGTTTGGAAGTGTGTGCATATGCCTCACTGAGAGAGACATGGAGACTTGCAAAGAGGATGCTGCATGAAGTACCAGGCATGAAATACCCAGGATTGCAATGTGACATTCTACTGTGCCCTGCATGCGTAAGAAATGACCCAAGACGCGGAGCAATCTGTCTCTGAAAGACAGAACCTGGAGTCTGCCAGAAGGATGCACTGTCACAAATACACTGAGGCTGCTAGGTTTGCTTCAGTGTCAGACAATCTGGGTTTGTATTCCACTCACTGCCAGATGTTGAAAACGAAATATGTGGATGGAAGGAAAAACTGAATTGTTAATCAATGTACAGTTTCACAGCAAGTTCTTCGGGTTTTAATCAAGAGATGCTATTTCTGACCTAGTGCTGTACATTGATCTGTTTTCAGCATGAATGTTTTTCCTTTAAGTTTTGAGGTCTAAATAGCATAAATAGATAAAAAGAGTATTCCATATTTTATTACTGAGAGAGACCATATATTAACTCTTAAATATATAGTATTTTAATAAATGTTTAATTATTATAATGGAAATTATATTTCTATGGCTAGTCAGAAGGAAACATCTTATCTGGTGAAGCAGAAAATAATAGAGTTGATTCCTTATGACTGAAATATTTCTGTATTTAGAGGCCTGGGTCACAGTCATGTCTGGTGAAAGCCGTTGGATATGCATGATCTTCATGGCTAATTTAGTGTTTTTGTTGCACTTAAACATTAAATTAGTTCTATGAGCAAAAATAGATTTGCTCACTTTGCGAGTGCCTTGCCCACTACCTAAAAGTCTAACTCCAATTTTTGCCTTGTGAATAAAAGTATTCTCGGTGGAAGAGAGATTATTGCTGTGTTACTTGACTGGGCTGTGAGCCTCTCTGCTGGAAATGAGGACCAGGGTGAGGATTTTGTAGTCTTCTTGTCGATAAAGCTTGGGATGTCAGCAGTGGCAAAAATAGAATTTCAGAGCAATATGAATTGATTTTATTTTCTCAAGCATCATAGGGGAGATTCAGAGAGAACTTTCCAAGCATTATATTTTATACATTTGAACTTTTTAACAGAGTTAGGACTAGCTGGGAGACGTCTCTATTCAGATTTCTCTTCTGATTGTAAAAAATGTCCAATCATCTGCTTCTTTGAATGGACCTGCTGTCACCTCGAGCATTTATTCTATCCTGCAACATAACTGGGATTCTAAGTTGGAAAAACATTTCCGTGATAATAAAAACCTGAACAAAGCTGTGTTTTGGGTACAAGTGAGGAAGATTTCATCAGCTGTTTGTCTAAATCATGTCGTAGGAAAGCATTACAGACAGTTAATTTTCATGCAATATAGCAGGGATCAAAAGTCACTCATTATCAGCACTGCTCTCATTGTGGCATTCTGCTGTGAACAGAAAGCTCTCTTTCTGTGTAAGCCAGCATTGCTTTGACAGTGGCACTTGTTTAGGTCAGTCAGCAGGCTTTGGTATGATTCATCTCTTGCATTTTCTTATGCCAGATGAAAAAGAAATAAACCTCATCTCTTCTTGTAATCATCTTGTGTGCGTGTTGGTTACAGGAGGAATGGGAGGGCTTGCAGGTAGAAGAGAAGGAGAAGAAAAGCTACAGAGCCAAGCTTTTGTGCTCTCCTTGTTATCTGCTATACAAAACTAGTTACCCAACTGTCTTAGGTAATATATTTTATATATCAAGCTATAACAAATATTTATTTTAAAGAAGTTAAAGATGAACTAAACATTTATCAGGTTTCTCAGCATGATGGTTCTTAGCAAAGTCTTGCCAGTCATGCAGCTGCTATTCTACAGGAGGAAAAACTCTGAGGATTTGGTCATGAGTGTACAGGGAGATCTTGCCAGTAACGTTTTTGAGTTTAGGGGAATTGCATTCGAGAGCTGTGATTAGACCTGATGTATTTCATAACCTTGTTTCCTGTCTGTTGTACATGAAAGTTCTTCTCTGGTGTTTATATCTTCTCTTTATCAGAGAAATTGTTTGCAGTGTGCTCTTTTATGGCTGTGATTCTATCCCTTATTAAACACGTCTGTGCAGGACTTTTGGACTTGAAGTAAGATTTGTCCTGCTTCTATTTTAAAGTTGCCTTTCATTGGATCAAGATGGATGACTGTTAAGAGCTCCCTCACAGTCTGTCCTACTCAGACTGCCAGATCAGAGTCCATATTTTTCTGTTGCTGAGTTTTCCCCACAAAATCCTAGGCTCAGCAAGCTCTTCTGTAGGCCTTCACCCAGTGAAGGAGGTATGTGGATCAAGAGGGTTTGTTCCTCGAATCCCTGTCACTGGTCCTCTTCTCTTCTCCTCCCTCCCCCTACCCCCTTCATTAATGCTGTGCCTCTCCACTGAAAATTTGTCCATTGGTGCTTTTCCCCTGAGGAATCCCAAAAGCCACACCAGAGCTGAAGGGTGAGCAAAAAGGGGTGGGTGAATTGCAGCAGGGCTGCCCTGGGAGGGGCAGGGCTGAGCCTCCAGGTCTCCCTGCTTCTTCACTCTCTTCCAAACCTCACCGCTACTGTAAAGGGCTGGGATGGGAGCTGGAAGCTGAGGAGCTCTTTAAAAACTAAACTGCCAGCATCGTTCCTCCTCTTGCAGCCCATATTGGTAGCTAGTGTTTTCTCTGGTGAAACTGTTCTGTGGTTTGCCAGGTAAAATGGGGGCAGCCAGCTGGGAATGATCACAAATGTTGAGGAGAAGAGTGAGCAGAGCCTCAGCTGCGGTTTGGAGCATAATGTAGCTGTGATTCTCTGCTGAAGCGAAGAGCTGGCTGTCAGCATGGTCCAAGTTGGCAGCTTTGTGGTGTTTTTGGTCTTTCTGTCTGTGACGGTGCTTGCTACTGTGCCTCATTTGCTGTTTACATTAAATGCTACTGTAGTAACTTGCTAATTGTTGCCACCCATGCTTGAAGCATGTGTACATGGGAAGAGGCTGCCTGTTCTGATAGACAGTGGGAGCTCGAGGCTGGGTGCTCCACAGAGAAGTCAGAGGATGACAGAACCCCTTAGGATAGGTCAGGGAAGAAGCTGGAATGTGGAGGGATTAGTGACAGCCTTTCATCTGGAAGCATCAGAGAGAACTGAGAGCAGGAGGGATTTGCCTGAAGCTGGAGAAAACCTCTACTGGGGTTATACAGCACCAGCGAAAGGGAGGCAAAAGTTCTTTGTATAATTTAATCACTCATAGTGGATGATTTTTTTACTGTAGCTTGTCTTTTTGGTTAGCAGCAAACATACATCTTTGGGATCTTTAGTCAGCAATATTTTTGAAGAAATAAAAGAAATTAACTAGAGAACTGAGTAAAAATAAAATGACATTTCACTTAAAAAAATAAATGTGCTCTTGAAAGCTATTAAGCATAATTAGAAAAAAGAGAATAGGGAAAATCCAGCTCCTAGGAGCAAGGAAATATTAACAATAAACACATTTAGAACTGAAAGTTGCCATAGTGCAGGAACTGAGGAACACAGTTGGGAATTAGGTCAGAAGAGCAAATTAGCCAAATATGTTGAATCATTTAGACTAGAAATCTTTCTTTTATTGTTATTATTCTCAAGAAGGCAGTCAATATATATGACTTTCTGATTTTTCTAGGGAAAGCAAGAAATGCTGTGAAACTAAAGGATAGGATTTCAGAATATTGTTCACATGTTCCCTGTTTCATTATCAGTGTCAGAGATGCGATCAGCCTTAATCTTGAAAGTGTATTTTTAAAAATTCTGTTAACATAAACTATAGACAGATGTTTTGGACAAAGTGGAGCGTCCCGTAGACTCTACAGAAACGGAAGTAAGACTGCAAGTCACAAAATGAATTGCCACATCAGTGATGTAAACACCCCTAGCTGCATTGCATTTGTGTGCTGTTTTTGTTCTTATTGGTTTTTTATGCTTCCTTGCTATCTGCTCTGTTTTTCTAAAATATTTAGCAGCATTTGATTTCTGCTCATATGGATAGATCCATGTGCTTGCCAAAGCCTGCTGTCATTCTTCATACCACTCACTGTTGGGTGGTTACACCAAGCCCATTTCTTTTGTTGGCCCTGGCTTCTGCTCTTCACTTAACTTTGACTTCAGACTTGAGCTCTGCATATCTCATTCTAGAAATAAAAATAGAATAGTTTTAGGTGTCTAATATGCATAAAAGCCACAATAGGTTTCCTTGCCAAAATCATTTGCATCCAAGAAGTACTAGGTGGTTTTCTCAGTCTATTTGATGCTAGAACAGGTAACCACTCACCATCCTTTTCTGTTTACTAACAGCAAACCAGTCATAACCTTCATACCTTGATCTATTTTCTTGTTAACTGTGAGATCAGCAATCCAACCCATTCACTACTTCTTTGGAAAGGAAGAGGAAATAAAGCATGGAAGATGTGTGCTTCCCCCCACCCCTTTTAAACAAAACAACAAAAGGTGTAAGGTCTTAGCATGATGACAATAAGCAATTCTTCTAATTTCCATAATTCTTATAATTTCCTCTTCTTTTTGGAATTATGGAACGTAGGGTGGAGGAAGCAGTAGCAGGAAACCAGTAAACAAACACGGAGAAAAGGCAGAAGAAAGGAAAGCAGAGAAAGGAACACTCAAAAATAGGCAAAGGCAAGATGAAAGAACTGACACGGGTGGTGGTGCGTGGCAAACATCTTGCTTCAAGTGGGAAGTATTCAGTGGCTGCTTGGGAAGTGTAAGGACTGGAGAGCAGCAGAGTGCTCAAGGAAAGGCTGCAGGCAACTTTGGTTGCTCTGTTTTTGGGAAGATGCAGCCACTCCCACTCTCTGCTGTCTCCACTCCTGTATCTGTGGGACACCCGTTTCGAGGTGCAGCAGCAAACAGCAGGTTACCCACAGCTGCAGTGGATGCAGGGGAACAAAGAAAGTGCTATAAAGACAGAAGTTCTCTGTAGTACTGAGAGCTCAGGCAAAAGAGTTTAAGGATGTATTTTAAAAGGTTACTCATCTTTCCACCTAAACCAAACATGGATTATTTTAATAGGCCTCTTCTGAAAATGTTCTTTAAACAAAAAATATTAAACCAAAGAAATATTATACTTCAGAAAACTCTTCATAACCAAGCTGTAGCAATTACTGCCTCTCTTGTTTCTTTCCTATTCATCAGTTCTTGATTCTGTTCCCAGGCATTCACAACATTTAAGATCACAGACATGAAAGCTCTGGGCTCTATTACGTTTAACTCAAGGTGTGACAGTGAGAGGAATCTACAGAGGGCAGTTCACATCCTACTTGAGCCAAATTTTCCTTCAGTGGTTCCATGCCATAGGCCTTCAAATATATAGGAAGTCAGGTGAATGTAATGCAGACCCAACTAATACATCTGAGTAGAAATAAATCACTATAAAGTTCTTGATTTTATCCCATAGTAAACCATTACAAAACAAGGGAATAATTAAAGTAAACTTTATGTAAAAAACAATCCAAACTCATTATAGGTGCTGGTTAGACAACAGGACTTTTACTTGTAGCAACTGTTTATAAGAAACACAAAGTTTGTGCATGAATAGCTGGACTGATTCTTCTCCACCTGCTAGAGGGCAGTTGAGTTTGGGACCTGAGAGGCAGGATGTTCCTGTTGCTTGGTGTCTTTGGATTTCTCTTCCATAACCCAAAATAGGTGTTTCCTTAGTTTCTGTTGCTGTTTGTGGGATAACTTCAAGACCCTACAAAGTGATTTTGCCCTTAGCAGCACGTCTTGCTTAGTTTGGGCACAGATGTCATGTGAGAGCTTATTGAAAAACAGAAAGAAACCCCAAACCAAAACCAACAAACCTCAAATGTTTTTTGTTTTTTAATGATATCCCCCAAAGTATGGTCATGTTTGTTCCAGTGATGTGAAGGTATGTGTGATTCGCGCTGTTTGTAAAGGAAAGCAAGTTGTATCCACTGAGTGGCTCCCACATAACGGGTGTTTTAGACCAGAGGATTAAGGCCAGTCGTGCTTTACCAGATTTCTGACATGAAGGGACAAATGCCACTGTCCCACTGTGTGTGGTGCTGCAGAGCTCATGAAGCTGGTGCTGCCTCTAGCTGCTCTCAGCTGAGGCGGGAGATGAGGCTGTAAGGACAAAATGTAAATTATTGCAACAGGCGTTGCATTGCTGGGTTCTGAAAAAGGGCTGTAGTAGAGGGGTATTTTAGTTTCAGTCCTCTGCAGGATTGTAAGCCTTTAGGGAAAAGAAAAAGAAATGTTTATGTAATATCCTCTATTATTCCTTCATTGACTTTGGCTATTACTGCTCTTCCTCCTTCCCACAGAAGCCCTTATCCCAGATCCCCCCTCCCAGCCACCAAATAAGTTTATTTTTCCAATGTACTCGCTGAGAGGTCAGCCAATTTTAACCACAGCTTTGCTGTTACTTGGTCGCTTGTAATGCAAAGCTAATCCCAAGCATTCTGTTGCTGAAAATTAATTTTCTGTTAACTTAGTTGCAAATTCTTGAGATGGGGGAGAAGGGGCGGGATCTTTCCATGCAATGGAGCTGGAAGTGGTACTGCCATAACACCATGATTTTCTTCAACCACCAGTTGCACCCTAGACATGTGCTACACTGTATTCTTTTGGAATCCAGTAAATATCCTTTCTAGAGAAACTCCAGGCATGAACACAGACACACATTGCATGAAATAAAAATGGTTTCCTGTACTTTTGTGAAATGTTGGTGCTGTTGGGTAGTACTTTACACATTTCTGGTCTTTTTCCTTTTCTTGCTACTATGTATGTACCCTGGTGTTGTGGTTTCAGGTGCAAAACAGCTTGATTTTTTTTTTTTTTAAAGCAGTATCTGGTAATTAGCTTCATTTCTGCTTTTTAGTTCAGTTATGGGTATACAGCATAAAGTAATGGAAAAGCTGCATTACTGATTTGTGAAGCAAGTTAAGGCATTTTAATGTAAAACTCTGTATTAGAATACACTCAAGCCCAAAATGATAGCTTAAAAATGTAACAAAGTAAATGCGTTAGAACCACCCCCTTTTAAAAAAATGCACTTTTAGCTTTGTGGCTTGGTTTGTTCACTATTTTTAGCAGAGGAAAAGCAGCAGCTCCTTTTCTCACGCTGAACACTGTGCAGTTGGTGACAGCCCAGCACAGCAGTGGAAATGCAGCAATGGAGAGGGTCTTGGTCTTCTGCTGCACTTACAAATTATTGTCTCCTCATCTCACATGGAAAACAGCTTCATGGTGGCAGCTATTTCTGCAAGGGACAGCTAATGAAGGCATTGGGAAATTCTGTAGAAAAATGAAGTTCTTTGCAGTCTTTCATCTGGAAACCCATTCCAGCAGTGCTCTGTCCAACACCAGGGCACATCCTCTCCTCTCCAGTCCCCTGTCAGGTCACCTTACAAAAATATTTTAGTGTAGTTCTTTAAGCTTAAAATCCAGTTGTCTGTTCAGATTTGTTGTTTCATTATGGCGTGTGTCAGATAATCCCTCTTGCTTTAACAAGAAAAAAAAAAAGGAAAAAAAAAGGTATTTTAAACTAGTCCAAAGGTATGGTCATGTTTTACTGTAATAAGGATCATGGGTTTAAGTGTACTCCATTTTGGTTTCCACCATGAACATCTAATTCCTGTAACAATGTTGTATGTTTATTTAAAGTATATATATATATATAAAAATTAAATGTCAGATTTTTGCATTAATTAAGATTTTTTTAAATTTGAATATGAACTTTGAGTACTTTATTTAAAAAAATTTAAAAATACTTTTCCTGGAGTGTTAAATTTCAGAATTGAAGACTATATTTGTCAAATTTATGTTTAAAATATGTAGCTATCATTGTTTTCTGATATTGAATGTAAATATTTGTAAAAAGAAATTCTTTTGTATATTTTTGTGAAAAATGTAGTTCCCCAAAATATAAAAAAGATTTAATAAAAAAGTGCATTTATGTTACTGTTCAACACTTTTCATCATTTTCATATCACTTAAACGTATTTATGGGCATGTGTGTGGATTACTTTTTTGCCATGTAAGTCACAGGAACCTTCTTGAAGGAGAAAACCACGGTGTGCCCAGCAGGAAAAAGAATTCCTTAGAAGAAAGTTCAGCTTTCTTTCTTCTTGGTATAAATGGAGACATCTGAGAGTATCTATTTTCAAGTGAGGTGGCAGTTCATAGGCTTTTTAAGTGGAGAACAGTATCAGTAATTCTTTAATTCTTCTGGCTTCTGAAGTGGTTTGTTTCCCTTGTCTTTCTTCCCCCATTTTAGAGAGCAGCAGGACTGTGAGAACCAGTGCACTGGAAAAACACCCAAAAGACAAAGCAGTTGCTTTGTGCCTGTGCTGAGGTGGAGAGTTCAGTCCCTGGGTGCTGGGACAGCAGTGCAGTCGTGTGCACTGTACCAAACGCTGGACAAAAAGTACTCCCAGTATAATCCCAACACACGAATAAGCTTTCTAAGCGCTTCTGCTGCCATACTTTCTTCTTCAATACGCCAAATCTTAAACAAGGAACATTACCCAAACAGAACACAAAATGTGCTTTGAAGGTTTTTAATGGAATTTAAAGTAAAACTTTTCTTACACAGATGTTTTTTTCTTACAGTGTAAAAAAAATGTAAAATTGCCCAAACTTACAAACTTGGAAAATTAGAGACATTTCAAGTATGCAATCAACCTCGTTTTATGAAAACAATGTATATTCAAAGTCCAAACTGTATGAGTCTTTCCTAGCATCCTGTGCCCTGGTGGTTAATCTTCCTGTCCTCTACTGTCCAGAGGAGGCAAAGCTCAGTCCCAGGTTGTATCATATTCATTCACTGAGGAGGAAGAAAAAACCAATTCGATAAGGAACAATTCTACCCCTCTGTAAAGATGATTTGAGAACTGCTCCGTGCCCTACCCCTGTAATGGTTAAAACCTTTGCAGATGGGATTAGCTGGAGTGAAAAGATCATTAAATCACATGAGTGTTAAGGCAGGCCCATAGCTGCAGCTTTGGGAAGTTTGCTATTGGTTTATGAAATCACAGGTAGATGACAGGAAGGAGCTGCTCTGCCAGATACACTCAGAGAAACTTTTATACTATTGTGGAAAAGACAGCTTAGACACAAGATAAATCAATGGTAAAAGGATTTTCAGCTTTATTCAAATACAAGTCAGAAAACACAACCTGTCCAGGTAAGGATTCCAGTGACTCTGCCCTATCCCAGCTGCAGAGCACTTGTTTATCAGGGTTGCATCACATTAGTTAATGTTTATACAACTACAACCAAACAACAGCATAGAGTTGTCTTTAAAAGAAAGCTGCCCATAAGGGGTATCTTTCTTCATACATCTTTGTTGTTCCTCACACACACATTACTTCTGTGAGTAAAACTACATTAGTAATGTCACAGCATCCTTTCTATTTTTCTTGGTTAGGTTTAGGGTGTTTCTCACCTGGTTTGAGTTCGAGTCCATTTCAAGGCGTGGCGTGGAGGTACAGCAACAGTGGGATGGTAGAAAGTGCAGTCTGGTCTTGTACATTGTGTATTAAACCTACAATGCTAAAACCAAAAGTATTTCAGAAGAGGCTGCTCAGTGCTGGCTGCCTGAACTGCTGAACCGCTGAGCTGCAGTGTGACCTTGTATCGCTGTGTGACACATCTCACCCACGACTGAGCCAACACCCCCTTCCACCAGTGCAACCAGCTCAACCAAGTGACAAAAAATCCTTTTTAAAAAGTACCAACTATTAATTTTATGCTCCAAAACTGCCACTGCATGGACAGGTGGAAATTCCTTTGCTTTCAAGAGTTTACAGAGTTCAGTTTGAATTGATCTTTGTGTACAAGTGAGGAGCATGACACAGCATTATCTGAGGAGGGAGAAAAGCCAGAGTATCTGGCTAATAATATCTGAGCACGGGTATTTCGGCATTGTTAGGGCTTGAAAAAGCACTAAACTTCCATTAGAGGCAGGGACACAACTCTATAGAATTACCCAAGTAATACGCTTCCGTAGTATATAGATTACATTAATACACTTTAGGGTAACTGGGCAATCTTTAAAGTTTTTGTATACTGCAGCATATCTGAAGGAAGTGTCAAGAGCCTTGAGACATATTCCTTCCAAACAGGCTCCTCCTCTGCCCCCAGCATCCTGGCGGGGCATATTTTGAAAAGAGATATGGCCTGTTTGAAGCTCCACAGCTGCATCTGGTAGAAAGATTACTTAAAAGTGTAATTTTCCAAATTCCTTAAGTCACTACTTTTGTGTATTCTGCTTATAAGGTAAAGTTAAATTTGTGAAAAGTAAAAGCAAAACGTGTTAAATCCTAGTAACATTTCCTGTCCCAAAGCACCATGTTTCAAGTCTCTTTCTAGAACGGAAGGAAGACAGGAGATATAACTTACTTTTGGGTGGTAAAATGGACACTCCATTTTCTTACAAGCTGGAAAAAACTTGCACAGCGGATTACTGGAGGATATGGACACTGTGGGCAGGGGTGCTAATAGTAGAAACAAAAAAAACAGGAAGTGAGTCTGGATCAGAATAAATTGCCTTTTTAAGACAGCTTCACACAACCTTAAATATATCAATCTTTCTGCAAGAAATTCCATTTTATAATACACCAAGGTTCAGCAAGAAATATACACAACATAACCCAATGCAGTTAGTGGATCCTGGAGTAGAACAAGGCTATCAAGTAATCATTTAATTTCGTTCTTCACCATTTCAGGACAGGAAGTACCATGGTCAAGGCAAAACTTCCAACAAATTACACAGAGATTCTGATAGGCAGAGAATCTCAAATGTTAAATTTAGACAGCAGCAAGCCTGTTAGAGTTTCAACTGACCAGGCTGAGAAGTGCCAGCACTGCACCTTCCAGAAATACAGGGGAGCTGCTGGAAATGATATGGGAGACAAGCACATTGTACTTGGTTTCTGGCAAGGTAACAAAACTGCATTGAACTGTGACTAGGGGCTAAATTACTTCCAAAAGATCATGAAGTAAAGGCCGTGCACCTCAGCACGGTTCAAAGGTTCAACAACACCAACCCATATCAAACACAGCTACTGCCTTCACTGAGTAACCTCACCCTGAAAGTCATCTCATCATTACACCAACTTCACTCCTACACTGGCATTAAAGAAAAAAATGTTCAAAGGCAGAAGCCTCTTTTTTTCAGCATGTGTCAGAAGCCTTTGCTACAACATGTGTCCAATTTAAGAAAAAAATCTGAGTAAAATCAGAGTGCTGGCTAATCCCTTCAGAGAAACGGACAACTTGTGCAAGTCACCACTTTGGCCTTGCACAGACTTCATATGGACTCCTGTGTAAGTGTTGGGGGATTTTTCTGGTAACAGTTTTTGCAGTAACACTGGATTATTATTCTTCATCTTGCATTAAGAGTTGTAAGAAGATTAGGTCAACTCAAGCAAAAAAATATTTTTTCATCACTGTCAGTTCCTGTTTCCAAAAATACTGTTGTTCCCTCAGCACTTTCATTGAAAGCTCAGATAACAAGATGTGCTTACCTGGTTTAGGAGATGGATGGGGGGTTCGTCGACTGGCGTGAGTGTAAGGACAGTCTGGCTTAGTGCACTTCGCATCGTATTTACAGTTTGGATGGATGAACAGGCATTTATCAGCAAATTTGCAGTTAGGAAAAACTCTGAGGGAAAAGAAATTGAGTCGAAAGCTCATACTTGGAGCAAAATCCCCAAACATCTGTTGCACACGAATGCCAGAGTATCACAGAAAGCCAGAGGTGCAGCAGGGCTGGGGCACGTGGTGCAGTGCACGAGCTGTGCACCCACACACCTGCACTCAGCTCCCCTTCCCACAGACATTCCCTCCATGCAGTGAACAACTGAGCCAACTCATTCTCAGGGCAGCTTGTTCCCAAGCTCCTTGGTGCAAAGCCAGGACATGTCACTCTTAGTGTGTGGCTCAGAGTGGCAAAGCCACTGTGAAATCAGACCTTCCCAGAGAGGGGTGCAGAGTTCCCTAAGTAACATGGTTTTCTCTGAAGAGTTTTATTTTGAATTTAGTTATACCAGATTTTAAAAGATAATTCAAATGTCTGAGTAACTGAAGTTACCCAATCTGGTAACACTTACCTCAAAACAGACATTGTTTTTCTAGACTGTTGCTGCTTATGGAAGTCAAAGGCACGGGGCACGTTCAAGAGTTCGCCTCTGCTTTCAAATTTGAAACCCACAATCCCTGCATTACTATGTAACAACACCCTAACGTTCAAAAGCCCTGTGACAGCTGGCAGAAGAGAGCCTGTTCTTTTAAGACACTAATTCCTGCATCTTTAAGCAACTCAGAAACACCAGCCTGTACTCTAAACTAAAGCTTTCTTCTGCAAGGGCGCAGCTGCCATCCCTGCATTCTGACACTTGGGAGAGGAGCAGAAAACAGAAGGAATTACAGTGTGATAATCTAGCTCTGATCCCACCCTGACAAGCTTGTGCTGCCTTGGAATATTTACTGACACAGAGCAGAAGTTTGTAGCACTGGAATAAAAATCAAAATAGCGTGTCAAATGGATGAGCTCTGTCCTACTCACTTGCAAGGTAGTGTGGGGTGATGGTACACACATTCATCTCCATTTTTACAGGCAGGCCAGTACTTGCAGCGTTCCAGCACCTTCTCTTGCTTTTGTAGCATACTTAAGTCTTCCATTTCCACTAGGGTGGTAAGAAAGAAGAAAAAAAACAACCCCAAGCTGTGACCTTTATGATTCTATATGCAGTTTGGTATAAGCAATCTTGCATAATCAAAATTCAATGTATTTCTATTCTCTCTTAATCAAAATAGTCATAACAGTAAAAGTTTATGTACCATCATATTTTCTGAAGAAAACTTCCAAAACCATAAAGTGAAAAGTCATAATACTGGACTGACAGCTGCCTTTTGGTGATAAAAGATCAAATTTGCACTGTTTACAAGCAAAATAAATCAATTTTCTTTGCAAATCCAAATAGGTCAACCAGAAGCAGAGATTTCTGGCAATGAAGACCAACTACATTTGCAAAAAAAAACCCCAAAACCCCCGAAATTTTACCAATACTGAGATGTGTGGAGAACTACCATGTGCCATATTGCTCTAGTATGTCAAGACGAAGGCATCTGAAGAGACGGTCCCACTGAACTCCCACATTTCATTTGCCTAAAGGATGTTCTAATTTGAAGAATAAACACCATCACTTCGGTTTCTTAAGAATGATATATCCAGGAGGTGTAGCCATGATCAAACCACCACACCGAGGTTAGATCCTGTTGGTCAGTATAATTACCGTCACAGTTCTCCAGCTGCCTGGTCACAATTTGCATCTGCTGTGCTCGAAGACCTTTCAATCCTTTACCAGCACACATGTGCTGGGTAACTGGCTTTAATCCTTCCATTATACACATATCTTCCTCTTCCTGATCTGAAAGGTATCCTGGTGGACTGGGCACACCATCCAGCGTCACAATGAACTTGGGACTAGCAGGTTTCTCTGGCTGTGCAAGCTGGTCTCTATCAAACAAAGAAATGTAGTAAATTTACATGTTCTGTCTCAAGAGGTTTGAGTTAATGTGAGCTGTGCTAGTAACTGAAAGTAGTACAAGCTTATCAATGGGGAGTCAAGCAGTAACAGACCTTCCTTTAGTAATTACTGGTAATGCACTCCAGTAAACAGTTTGCCTTCTAGTCTCCCTGAGGCACTAATAAGAACTACAGCTCCTAGGTACAGTTCAGTTTGTTGCATTCTGCTCAACAGACAGATCCAAAAGCTCATTTACAAACAGTCAATCCTGTGGAATTTACAGTTTCCTGACAAAAAAAGAGAGTTAATACCATTCTTGGAATTACAAACCTTTTAACACACAAAACATGTATCTCCTCAAATTTACTGAAAAGTACATTATGAAACAGTGGTGTAAAAGTTTTTAGAACTAGGATGAGATAATTGAAATACTGATACTAAGAACTTTGACACTCAGCCTGACTAAAAGGTCAGTCCAGCCTAGTGTCCTGTATCTGACAGCAGCCAATGTGGATAAGAAGGAGCATTAAAACAGGGACATACATTTTCTCCAGCCTTTCACCATCCCATCCACTTCACCTGATGGATTTCCTGAATGACAGGTGATTCTAAGTATTTGGGAAACTGTGGAGTTCATACAAAGCACAAGTATGACCAAATGGCTCCATCTAAACCACAAACAAGCAATTTGACTAGTACCAGTCCTAAATGAAGCAGCTTTTTACCGTGTCTGTATTAGACGTCCTGAGTGAACTCGCACTGCCTCTGTGCCCTTCCTTCCAAACTGCTGATTCTGCGGCACCATGTCCTCTGACAACTTGGGCTTCTTCAGGATAAACGACCGAGTATCTGAGTGGACCATAGATTCTGGGTCACAGTAATCTGCATTGGGAGAAAAATTACAAAGAGAACAGTAATATAAGGTGGTAGTCATACTCTTAACTTATAGCATATTTTTAGTATCAATTTACATGGTCAATAAGCTAATCTTACTTTGTTTTAATTTCTTCCTAGTAGCTTCCAAAAAACATTTTTACTTCCCTGTTAATTCCACAGAGGTGGATCAACAGAACCCGTAAGCCACATTAGGCCAGATCAGGAAACTTTGTAAGTGGAACAGCTATGCTGAGACAGCACTGAAGGGGGTCCACCTCCCCCCAAATCTCTCATCCTTTGAACAGCTACTAATGTAATGCATTCATGCCTTAGAGATGTAGAAACTAGAAAACTGTAGGAATCAGTATAATTAATTGAAAAGGAGTATCTTAACATTCACTGGCCAGTAGTATTAAATTTGAAAATAAAAGATCACAAGACTTAACCCTGAGTCACTTGCAAGGTATCTTCAATAATAGGATCAATCTGAAGCCGAGAAGAGAGCTCCTTTTGTTCAATTCCTAAAAGAAACAGCAATATGAAGCATATTTTACAGCATGTCAACATCAAACTATAGATTAGAGAACTGAGGCACACTCTCTAATTCTTTCGATAAAAAAAATAATAACAAAAACATTCACACTTTTAACAACAACAACAACAAGAAAAGCCATTCTCATTACTATGAACCCTTTCCTTATTGTTTCAGGAACAGTAACATGGCTAAATCTAAGCACTGTAAGACACTACTCATTCCCATAATCGCTGCTCAGTACAAATGAGGTGTGTAGGCACAGCAATTGATGAAGGCCAAGTTCTTCCTCCTCACTTGTAGAGAAGTTGGCCATTCAGAGAACACACACAGAGGAAAGCAACTAACAAGGGACTACTTTACGGTCTTCTTAAAAGAGCTGAAACAAATCAGAGCAGCACTGTTCTACATTTGAGATATGGTTTGAAAAATTTAATTTTGCTTTCTGTAGATTTCCTAAGCAAGCTGTCATTTCCATTTCAATGGAAAACAAGTGAAAATATTTAGCATAATTATTTTCTGTGCATTAATTCAAAGGTCGATAAAGCTTTTTCTTACATACTTTACAGATACAATTTCAACTACTTTATGGTGGTAGAAAGATTCTAAATACATCTATATGAGAAATAAGCAACTGCAAAAATCTTCTTTAAATAATGAATTTTTACCATTCCTTAAAAATGACCATGGGATGATGTAACAAAAATCTTACTCAAAACCAAATTTTACTCATTATCTAAATATCTAAACACTTAGCAAGTATAAACTAAGTATTTGTTATAGAAATATTTTTCCCCTGCCTTACTTATATGATTCCTTGTGACTAACAAGGACAACTCCCCCATCCTTTGTAACAAAATCATGCTGAAAAGACACTTTGACTGCCTTTAAATGTTACGGCCTTTAGAAGATTCAAAACAGAAGTGAAAACCAAAGCTGACACAGTCAGCCTGGTATCAGCTGTCCTGTAAGAGAAAATACAGTCTTCTTATATTTAAACTGAAAAATAAAACACTAGAACCATTTGTGTGGAAACCATGTGTTGGAAAGCATCTTTTAATACTTCATATGCTGGAAGATTGTTCTAAATACTCTAGAGTACCTTCAATCTCACTTGAACTTCATGACAGAATTACTCCTATGAGATACTAAGGAAAATATGCAAAGGATGAGGAAAAAAGAAGCTATCCAAATATAAGTGCTTATGCAAAACTATTCTTCAGTGACGTGCCACAACGCTATAACATTCTTTGCTTACTGATTAGTTCCTCTGAGGTTGTCTGTGTGTGTGTTTGTATACATGTATCTATCTGACAGCCATGCTTTAGAAAGCTGCATGGTCTTCAGAGCAGTTCTGCACTCAAGTTTCGATGCAGACTTAAAAATTAGAAGTGTTCCTTTTCTCTGCTCAGCCTGTAAAATGACATCCTCTAGTATAAATTCTTAAAGAATATTATCAGATGACCTTGAATTTCTTCAACTGTCTGCTCCTTTGGCTCTTCTACTTGAAGCTGAGAACTCAGAACAGGCAGTCTGCTTTGCACATGAATTACTTCTAACTGTGATTCTTCTGGGCTAATTCGAGTTCTTGGTGCAACTGGAACAGTCTGTTTCTGTGGAACTTTAAATAGAGAAACAATAGCAAAATCATTTATATACTACCCAATCACACAATAGTACTATTTTTAGATATACTGTGCTAAAATAACTCTCAGAAATTCCTACACACACAAAAAAAAAAAAAAATCCCAAGCATCTGCCTCCACAAAAAGCATCTTTAGGTACCTGTAAAATTCTTAGTGTGCAAGCACATTTGCGCACGTGCACAGAGCACCCTGAGTGGCACCTCAGAACATCTACTTGTAAGACAAAATAGCATGAGAAGGATTAGAGTGACAACAGCAAAGTACTCATTCATCCCCTTCTACATATAATCCATGTGGTACTTTCTAATAGTTTTGAAATCACTTTTCATTCCATCTTTCATATAAATAATCATAGATAATCAATGTATCTCTTCATATGATGCTAGCTACCCTTTGCTAAAGTGCTTGCAAATAGAATACAACACTTAATGGTAGCAGAATCATAGAATCACTTAGGTTGGAAAAAACCCTTAAGATCCAAGTCCATCCATAAACCTAGTCCACCACCGCCAAGTGCCCCACTAAGCCATGTCCCGAAGTGCCACATCTACACCTCTTTTAAATACCTTCAGGAATGGTGACTCCACCACTTCTCTGGATAGCCTGTTCTAACGCTTGACCACCCTCTCCATTGAAGAACTTCTTCCTAATATCCAATCTAAACCTCCACCAGCACCACCTGAGGCCATTTCCCCTGGTCTTACCACTTGTTATTTGGGACGAGATCGACCCTGACTGAACTACAACCTCCTTTCGGGTAGTTCTAAGTCTCTGTACAGATAGTTGTGGCTTGGAATTTGGGGGTAGCAGGACAACAGGTCGACTTGTTTACTTGGCTTCTGCTAAGACTGTCAGACATGGTTGTGAGAAGCTAAACTCTTCCCTTGGCTGAGTATCAGATCAGCATTCAACTTCTGACACAAACAACTAAAAGGTACCACTCAAGTACTGGATTCATTATTTATGAATTTACTGGTTTGTTTTACCTATGTGTTCTAAATTAGCTTACTTCCACATTCCATTCAAAATACTTTAAAAAAATATGTTAAATATTACTTCTGAAGTGGAAAAACCTGCATGATACTTCAGATAAAATTCACAAATCACCTCTGTATTAAACAACAAAGTGGTGCCTTCTGTTCACTCCACTGAAATATTCTCATGTTGGTAAGTCAAACTACAAGATCACC
This sequence comes from Cnemophilus loriae, assembly GCA_013397755.1. Taxonomy (NCBI): domain Eukaryota; kingdom Metazoa; phylum Chordata; class Aves; order Passeriformes; family Corvidae; genus Cnemophilus; species Cnemophilus loriae. Next base: position 1,925,885 of record VZTF01007679.1, read on the forward strand.
ACTATTAAAAAGATCAATTGTTTTAATTAATTTAAAATTTTCTAGCTATGTCTCATTTCCTGCCATACTGCTTTGTACACAGTGTAGAGCTTCCTGCATCACCTCAAAGTACTGTTTCTTACAGTTAGTTTGCAGAATTTGATACACAGCAGGGAAGAGATTGTGGATAGCTTTCAGTTCTACTTCAGATGGTATAAAAGCCATGGTTTAAGTAGTTCAGTGAATGCTCCTTCCCTGGCAAGGTGTAATGTGTCCTGCTGACAATTTGTAGATTTATCAACACCCAGTGAAATGAAAGCAAGAGACAACAGCTGGATTCGCCCTTCTTCAGCAGAAGTCTCTCCTAGCTAGGAGAACTGAATGCCTACACACAGACAACTGCTCAACTGCTGTGTCAACTGCAACTAAAATCACTGAACTAAAATTGCAGCCTCGCTGTTAAAGGGCAACATACATCACCATACATACTCTGACACTTATCAACATACCCTGATATACACCAATCATGTTTCTCATTATTTTGCAATTCTATTACCTAATATCCAGTGCATTTTCATTTTTTTGCTTTTTGGCTTTTTTCTCCTCCCCTCTCAATGGAAGAAGGAGAGTGCAGAAAGGGGAAAGAGATCAAGTAAATAGTTCCAACCACCTGCCTTATTCTGAATAATTTCCCCTTGGCAACTATTGACTTCAGAATACTCTGGCACTTCCATTTTGTATCTATCACTTCACAGACTTAATATCTTGATTAATATATTTTAAGTACCACTTTCCTCCCTTGTTTATGCTTTCATAATTCATCACTGAACATCAATGTAACGAAATAGGACCAGTAAATCCCTCATGTGTATCACTGACTTGCTATTTAGCATTCTGTCTTATCTCTAAGTGCTATCTTTAGCTTGGATTTATACAACAGAGTTTGGAAATATTATAGATTAGCACAAGCAAAACCAATGCTAATTACCAGTGGAGTAATTGGTTGTTTTTGTAACTGATTCCTGTGCTTCAGAGATTGCTTTCAGTATTAAATTCTTATTGGCTTGTTTTGAAGGCGGCAATGAAGGTCTAAAGGAAATAAAAAAAAAAATTAATTGTACATGGATTGCACAGCAACCATATCCATGTTAAAGACAGGTATTTCAACATCTTAACACAGGCATAATATTAACAAAAATCATCATCTACAATTATTTTATCCAGAACAGTTTTCAGTTAATCTGTTCTCTCAGTGGATAGAGATCCACAAAATGCTCTAAAAAATGGAAGTCCACACGTGTGATTTCACCTCTCAGCTTAAGCTGCTGTAAAATCACGCTACATGTGAAAGGCACTCTCTGCCACTAATTTCTTCTCACCTCTGCCCACCACTTATCTGTTGCTATGTTTTTGCTGGCACCAATAATTATGCAGCTGTCCTGAGAAATATGATCCAGCTGCATAATTAGACTGACTCTATCAAAAACACATTATTTGTAAAAAAAGGCTTTCTGCTTGTCTTTAACATCAACAATAAGGAAGCTTAAATCAAGTAAATGTGCTGTGGTGCTGAAGATAAATTCAATACAGTGTATTAGCTTAAAATAAATCTTATATAAGCTAGCACTGTAGGTCAGTAGAACCATCTCTTCTCTAGTTTAAATGTTCTTCCTCTATTGTTAAAAATCAGATACAAAAGACATGTATTTTGACTAATGCCTGACATTTAGACAGAATTAGGGAGCAGAAAAAAAGGAAAAACCTCTGAAGACTGTTTGGAAAGTTAAAATGAACTTAAAGAACAAGTCATAACTGGTTTGAAAACTATTCCTGAAAATAAATGACATTACTGAAAAATTATTTTACCACAATAAATACCTGGTCCGAAACACGCCAACATGAATGTTCTTTTGCCAGTAAACTTTACCCAAATAATGTAAAAATTCACATACCATTGCATCTTACATGCAATAATGAGAACAGGTTACAAAATCAAACGCAAAAGGATGGCATAAACAGGCATCTCATCCACAGAGTTGTGAGACAGTACAAAAAATATTAAAATGGATTACTAAATTTTGTCTGTCAATTTTTAAAAGCGCAAACTTATTTCCCCCACTTCCAAAGTTTTCATTCATTATATTAATTCTTGAAAACTCAGAATCACTGAGATCTTCAGTACCTTCTTTCTGGCTTTGCAGGTACAGACACGCTGCTGGAGATGCTTCCTGTTCGCAATCCGTAGTCTTCCTCTTCCTCTTCATCTTCTCCATCATTACAGAACTTTTTCACTTTGACTACCGAGCTTACAACAGGCAGCCGTCTCTTCCTGCAGCTTTCCTCCTACAACAAACAGAGCAGGCAAAACAGCTCATTTACCACATAGCAATAAGCCACCAGAGAAAGCACTGCAATTCCACCCAGAGCCAGGAGATGGAGAACTTCCATGCCAGTTGCACGAGCCTAGGACTCCACGCTGTCTGCACGTACAAGTGACTGCACACATTTACACTGAAACATCTCATCGGAAGCGTAACTGTAAACAACATTTAGGAAAAAAAAAGAAGAAAAACCTCTCAAGTACAGAAAAATTATCCAAAACCTATAGAAAATTAGGGTTTTCCAAAGAAATTTATAGTATCCTTCAAGATGAGTATGTCGAAAGTCTGAGAGAGAATAGTTAAATCAGTATAAATGCCTTTCTCCTCTGTATCAACTGTAATTTCAGAGAAGTGTAAGGATTCATTTCTAGCAAGGAAATGACATATTCCAAAGGATGCTAATTGTAACACAGAGTCAGGACGGTCCAGTTTAGACAGTGCAAGGTCTCTGTTGTCTCTTCTGGACATTATTCATGAAATAGTAATAGAAGAAAAGTATCATAAGACCTTTTTCGAACATTTCCAAGGAGAGATGTTCGTGACATTCATCAGTGGTTTATGTATAACATTAACTAAATCACTATATTCTCATTTGCACTTCTCCTTTCTCAAAAACTAAGACAAGAGCATGCATCTTTGTAGAGCAGTCTAGATTTCCAAATAAAATTCATTATCCTTTATAGAGAATGAAGCAGTGGCAAAGACAGAGAACTTAGGAGCAGCAATAGACATAGATGCACTTGCAATACGAGATATGTAAAATACCTGCTTCATTACAACATCAGCAGCCATAATTATCCTTATTCCTCTCAAAAAAGGCTCTTAATTCATTCATGTGGATAGTCTATCAGCTAGGACTACCACCCTGCCTGGCTTAGCCTGGCCTCCAAAGTACTTAGGGCAGTAATCATCTTTTAGTTTGTCCTTGTCCAGCATCCATCCCAAAGAATTCTTAACTGACATGGTTCTAAATAGAATAATCATCATCATCAGTGTATCTGGGCTAATAAACAGCATGCCAAAAATCCTGCTTTACAGAACTGTGTAAAGCTGGGGGTATACACAGCACTTACAGAAGATCATGCTGTTTCAATGATCTTAAGATCAGAATTATAATTTCTGATTCATCTTATGCAGCTTAATAATGTGCTAATCTGTTAGTCCAAATCAGTATGACATGAAAATGTACATGGTAATTAACTCTGAGATGCAGCAAGCTATCAGATACTGACGTCAAATTACAAAATCTGTTTTTGTCAGGGGAGTCAAAGGATGAAATCCCAAACCTATCGGTACCAGTGACGGAAGTCTTTTGATTTCTCTGAGGTCAAGATTTTACTGAAGTGTACATAGTGATTTAAGATCCTAACAAGAATAAACTTTTGCAATAGTTTAGGTTGTACCAACCTCACTGCCCGCTTTATCAGCACTGAGTTTGGAGGTGGGTCTGTGACCTTCTGCTAAGCTGCCAAATGCTTCTGGATTGCACAGCTGGCCTGTTTCCAAAGACCTGCAGCCTTGTGTGTCTAACTGCCGGCTCCCCTGCAAGCTGCCCTGTTGTGACAATCTGGGCACGTGTGCGTTGCCATCTGCACTCCTGACAGCTGGCGGCCGGTAGATCTCGGCCGAGGGGCGAGAAGAACCGTAAGTTACGGTTACAATGGGTTTCTTCCGTGACAAAGGATTCTCCTGCACGAAGTTCAGGTCTTCATCAATTAGATCGTCTGGTTCAGGTTTAATGTCAATCACAGCTTCAGAAGGTGACAATTCCCTCAAAGGCTTGACAGTAGATGTCAAGCGGGATGCAGAACCATCTTCACAAGACTGCCTGATAAAAAAGAAATTGCCAACTGTTATCTGCAAATCAAGTCCCGGAAAATGAGAACTGTTTCTTAATCAAAGCCAGGAGGAAAGAATCATTAAAGTATTATTGTTTATACAAATTTAACACACTGATTGATATTTTCGGTTTGGTTAATTAATCTAAGCCCATATGTTGCTTAAAGAACTGAGTTTTGATTTAATGGTTTTTATACAAGAAATTGTAGCAATGCTTTAGTCTTCAAAATTACTTGTATCTTTTCAAGTCACTGTACTCTTTAGGATGGCTACACACTCACACAACTACTGATGTCTGAAGGTGTGTTAGGAAGTAGCCAGCAGCCTTACCTTGAAGCAGTGTTCCTCTGCTCCTGTGAGCTCGTTGAAACTCTGGAGTCATTTCTTTCAGTCCGAGTGCTTGACACTGCAAGAGGTGGCAAGATATCCTCACGCCTCCTCTCATCACTCACACATGAAGTGCTTTTGCTGGAAGGCAGGCTGCTCTCAAAGATATTAGATTCTGAAGATTTTACACTGGTTGGTTCTGTGGAGACAGGTACCTTTCACTTTTACATTAAAGAACAGCAATACAGATTTTGCAACAAATGTAGCTATGAAACTGCAAACAAGATGTTGCACAGGCCTGAAAATAGGACAAGCTGAAAGCTGTTTCAGCTGAAAACATCAGCAAGAAACACAGAGAAATAAACTCTGGACTCAAAAATAAATTCTTTATCTCAAAATATGAAGGAATTTTCTTAACACTCTGGATCCAAAAGACCATATAAACAAAAAATTAATGAAACAGCCAAGATTTTTTTGCAACTCATTAGACATGTAACACTACACAGAAAAGCCTACCTTCACTCAGAATTCATTTTCTTACTTACCAGTAGTTACAGATCGCAGCTTATCCAAAACACCGTGGAGCCTGAAATAGACAACGGACAGGGAAGGAAGCAAAAGAGAAAAAGGAGAAATAAAGAACTTTAACTTACATTCAGACTAGTAATTTTTCAGAAACCCACTGCCTTTCCCCCCCTATGACAAACATCTCTTCTATCTTTCCATCTTTTTTATCTTTTTTTTAAAAGGCTTTTTTATCACTTTCCATCAACCAAAGTATGTTTAACCTCAAAAGGGAGGCTTAAAGTATCTTGCCTCCAGTATGTCTTGCACATGCAGGTAGAGTGTTCATCACATCATCTACTATTTGGCATTTAGTTGGTTTACACAATCAAAGCCAGTACTTCCCACCTTTTACTACAATCAGTGGAGTTAAGTATTAACAGTATTGATTCAAAAAACCTAAGCTGGAAGCCTAAAGCATAGTCTAAAATTTTACTTTGAATATGAAACTTCAATTACTCAGCAGAGTTAAAAATAATTGTTTAAAACATAAATACAAACTCAAACAGTATATAACTCATAGCACGTAAGATTCTCAGGATTCTTCCAGCGTGCTTTGTATATACCAACACTACTCTCTGAGACATGCTGGCGAGCAAAAACATTTCAGTGACATACCAAATTTGCCCTTTGCCTGTGAAAAAGGCACTAAGCTGAAGTAACACAGAAAATTACAGGGCTTTAATACAATAAGGCTGCTTAAAAATAAACACACATTACAGCAAGAAGAAAGAAAAAAAAAACAACACTTAAATGCATGTCTTACTTGGAATTCAAACCTGATAATGAGCAAGTCCATAATTTATGCTGAATATTAGAAAGGAGCTAAGGAACAAGCACATACTGAAAAGACTGCATGTGGGTATCATGAAGGCTTATACTCGTCCTCCTTGTGAGCTTTCACTAGAACACTTGTCAGCTGAGCTCTGGTGATGCAGATCAGCTTTCACACTGACCTCAGGATAACTGATCTGACACTTGGTTCAGAGTAAGAAGTGGTGGCCAGCCAGCAGGATTGCCAGGTCTGTCACAATTGCTGCGACACTTCTGCCAGAAGGCCCAAAATTACCAGCTACAGAGCCAAACCAAGGAAGTCAGATCTTGCTGAGTACTGTATTTAACCAATGTTTAAGAACATAAACATTCTGGGTTGTCTTTATAAGAAACAGGAGCATAGAAAACTCCCAACTACAATGCTGTGTAACACTTTTCCACTAGTCCCCTCACAGCTTATTCATAGGTTTCATCTTGTCTTCTTTTCCATCCTTCTTTTAATCAATACCTACTTTGGTACCTGATAAAGCACTCTAACATTGAGTTTGTATTTATATATATATATATATATATAATGAGAATACTGACTTAGGGTTAAAACAGTCACTATGTTTAAAATTTAAGCAGGTGTCAAAACCAGCTGGTGGTATAATATCTGCATATAGTCAATACACCATTTAAAATATAAATATATAAAATTATCTTGATTTCTCTGCTGAAATTTGCTTTCTCTACATATTTATTATATTTCCAATAAAGTTTTAGTTTCATTTACAAAGCCATTAAAGTGTTTTCTGCTACACATTATTCTGTTCTTACTGTACATCAGGATTCAGCCAAAACTGTAGTACAGGAGCTACACCCTCACCCACTTGTAAACTTCACTGATTTGTCTCATCCCTGAAACTACTATGAGAAACACAACTGCATGACTTCCTGATACAGTGAAACCGAAGAGTTTCACCTAGGCAGGCCACAAAAGGCAGCAAATAAATGCCCGTGTAGTTTTCAAAAAAGAGGTCCATGCTTAATTTTACTCCTTTACTGTATTTTTGACAAATGCCAGGAAAAAAATGAAACCTGCGTAAGTAAACTCAAACTATATCCACACAAGTAACACTATCATGGAAATCCACCAGTTTAAATACTTAACAGTGAATTGTAATAGCTGGAACTATTTTTCATTTTTTGTCAATGTTTATGATTTCATAACATAGCCAACTTCTAAAATGTTTCTCTCTGCTATTTAATAACAGAAAAGCTCCTAGGAACTAATTACATAGAAGAAATATTGGAAGTGAATGTAACCTGTCAGTATGAAAATGTCAAAGAAAGCAAACTGAAAAAGAAGAAAAATTGTAGTATTTCTCTCATCTATACAAAAAAAATAATGTTCCTTAAAGCACTATTAGGTAGGAGATTCAAAAATAAGATTAACTTGAAAAAACACACAACTCGGAAAGCAACAAAAATCTCGAGAGTCAAATGTCTGAAATGTGGATTTACTTACAGGTTTTTACTGTAAAACAAATTCAGTATTAGAAAATGCATGAGAAATATACTGGCTAAGTTTGTCATGCAGCATGGAATAAATGAACCTGCATTGCCAGGAGCTGACAGTAGAGTTGAAGTGTTGCTATCTTGTCCTGCTCACAGTAATTCTGAGGTTCTACTTTTGGTTTTTAGAGTTGGGTGATGGTAATAAATAAATAGCCTGAGAGGTGGGAATACCTAAGCATTTGGTGCTAAGCCTTGTCAAAGACAGTACACAGAATTAGATCCACTGCTCATCTGCCCTGATATAGTAATTCCCATGCACAACAGCAATCTGAAGCACTGTTAGCACAAAAGCAAACAAACTGGTCCTTTACATCTAACTGCAGTGAACAACGCTCTCATGCTCACAGTGGGTTTTGCAGGAATAATTTGAAGCTGACATACAGCCCTCGCTTACCTGAGCACTTCATTCACAAATCTGACTGGCTTATAAACAAGTAAGTCCTCCAGTCCTTTGCCATCTAACTATCACCTCAAAAGCCTAACAGCTGACAGACTAAAACTAATCTACTTATTAGACATGCAAAGTAAAAGCTTTTATTAATGCAAATTACATAATGGGAAGATAAATGACTCTTTTAAATGTCACGTGTCACTTATAGAAAGCAGTCCTGCACTACTGATAAGAAGTGCGACGAGTAGCTTGCAAACGTACCAGACAGTAAACCTGACAGTATTGTTTCCAAGGAAAAGGGAAAGGTCTTCTGTCATCTGCTCTTGACTCTTCTTATTGGCCACCATAACCATAATATAATCAGGGAGCTCTTCATCTAATAGAAAGAGAAATATGTTGTTTTAAAATATAATAAATAATGGAAGACATAGCAAACATCTTTAAACATGTAACCAATTTTTTTTTCTGTTTCACTATAAAGACTCTGCAGGCAGAGGATTAGGTAAGCAAATTAACAAGACTTCCATTTCCTCTGAGGTTCAATACAAGTCTCATCTACAAGCAAGGAATAAAAGATCATCAACTTCACAAGAGCATAAGCTGAAGATCAATGTATTTAAAAAGTGAGTAAACAGAACAGAAAGGACAAGATAAAAGAAAGCCACTCTGCTGCCTATAACTTTTTTCTTGACTACTAGCAAGCATCTACAATATTCATCACCTCAAATATTGTCAAATACAGCACCTTATCCATCACCTCAAATATTGTCAAATACAGCACCTTATCCTTGTCAAATTTCCTTTAGTTACAAAAACTAAACAAATAAATATCCACTTTTGATATCTGCATTAAACAAATCAAAACTGTATTAACTTCCAGATTTTCTACCTACAAAAATAAAACAAATCCCAGCAACCTCAAGAGTGAATTTCTATCCTGTAATGTATGTAATTTCATACAGTGAGAAACCCATTCCCTTGCATACAAGGTACTCCCACTCATCAGAATGCATAGGAAGGTGCTTAGAACCCAACATTAACACATTAAGGGTTTGGGGAGTTTGGTGTGTGGCATTTCACTTTGGCCTATCTCTGGCCTCTGCTGAAGGACTGACTGGCAAAATCGTTGCTCAAAGGCATTAGCTGTGCTTCTTGAGCACAGACTTCAATTTAGTTTAATCAAACATCTCATGCTCTCCAATTCCACTCCATGGCATGGCATGAACATAACAACAGTAAGTGAAAACATTTGGGAAATACACTTCAAGTTATGCATTGGAACCACAACACTAATGCAGCTGTGCTTATTTAATCAAGCTAAGACAGTACACAACACTAAAAAGACCTAAAAAATGAAAAATAGAAATCAAAATCCAAATGAAAGGAATTGCCTTTCTTCTATGTCTACGTACACTGTAAATAATTTATCTCTATCCTAGACCACGGAAATAACATTCACATGCTGTACCTGCACTACCACTACTCAATCGTCCCAACACAACCCATTCCCAGCTTAAACCCTCACTTCTTTTGGGTGGCTTTTTGTTTGTTTCGGGTTTTGTTGTTGCTGCTTTGTGCTTGGGGTCTTTTTCAATGCAAACTACAAGTTGCACGAGATGGATCGACGTTCAGACCTAGGAACTTAGAATGAACTTTATTTATTGGCCAAGATACTTTTAAATGTGATAAGCTCTTCAGGTAGTCCAACACATGACAAAGTAAAGGAGATATTTTAAGTATAGATAAAAGCATAAGTTAGCACAATTACCTGTAACAGTATGATAGAAGAAGGCAAGAAACTTTCTCAGTAACTGTGTTGGCTTATGCCAACTTAAACTGCATGTGAAACTACAGCCTTCTGAAAAATTTCCTAGCTGATGAATAATTAACTGGCTTCATTTTGCTTCAATTATATGAATATTTCCTTTGCAAGCTCTACACAACAAGTAAGTTTCAACGTATCTTGTTGTAGAAGACTTTTCAAGAGAAAAGAAGTAGCAATTACAGAAAGAAACAAAAGCATGGTTCTTGTGCAGAAGCTAGAATGAGGGAGAGCCAATTTTTTACTAGTTACCTGAAAGAAGAAATGGAGAGTTTTTGAAAAACGTTACTTGAAAAATTGTCCGAAATGTCAAGAAAAGAAACCTGAAAAATCACAGAAATTTGGAAACAGTGGTTTAAAAAGAAAAAAGAGGCCAAGGCAAGACAAACTTGGCAATAAAGAATACAAAGTTATTTAAAGAAGTTCAGAAGCTGACTGAGAAGAAACTGCAGACATTATGCTGATCCTGGGAATACAGGAAACCTGTCCTCTGAATACAATAAACAGAAGGAAAACAAAGAAAGAATAGTCAGTCATAGCTGGAAGCAAAGACAACTAGTATTCCACCAGCACCTTAGTATTAGAGACAAGAAAGACTTTTTTTTCAGAAATATAGGAAAAAGCAAAGAATCAAGGACCGAGAAACTGAAATCTGGAATGATGGTAAAAAAACCCAATGAAACAAACAACAAAAAATGAGTTACTTAAAAAGACAAGCCTTGAGATGGTGAAAAAGACAATTTTTCAATTAAAAAGGTCTAAACACGGTTCCTTGGCACCAGCTGAGTTCAGAATGTCAGCTATAGGGCTACTCCCTTCTACGGAGTCAATACATTTTTCCACAAATAGAATGCCTCCCTTGAAATAGGAAAGAAGAGGAATTCAGGCTCAAACTACAAACTTTGAACTTGGCCCTGCAACTTTCAGGATCTCTAAATTATGCTCTCATTTCCTTTTCTTCACCTGAAATCCAAGAAGCATCACAGACAACAACACAGTTGCAGGACTGAGGTATTTTGTTTCCAGCAGAATGCTGTGTTACCAACTTTTACTGAGGCAGAAAGCAGCTCCTCTGAAGTGAAATATCCATTTCTTCCCAGATTCAGAAAAAACAAACAAACCCACAGACCACAGGTATTCACACTGCTCACCCCTCCTATCACAAACCATAATAAAATCTCCCCCTGCCTCTAAGATTCAGATACATGTATTTAATCAAAGACTTCCCCTTAACAGTCAAGCTCTCACATTTTAAAGATTTGTCCCACACTACATTTCTGACATGGCCTTTTAATTTCCTAAGCCAGTCACTCATCTTTGTCCTCTCTCCTAATTTCGACGAACGCCTCACCCTGAATTCAAGAGCTGTTAAAAATATGCCTAAGAAAGACTGATTCCATCTCAGAGCGGTCACAGCTAACTGCTGCTGTATTTCCAAGGCTCTCGCTATATAATAATGCTTCTTCTAAAAATGCTTCAAAGAAATTTCCTTAGATAGTCACATCCTGGTTTATTTTTCTCTCAAATCCCTTGCCACCATTTCTAAAGGGGAAGACTATCAGACTGACTTCTTAGTTACTTTCTTTTAGTTCTTCATATAGTGATGTTCACATACTGCTTCCTCTTATGCTTAGACTATAATATTTTGTGAAGTACGTCTCTTTCTTTCTTACTAGTCCAGCACTTCAAGTAATCCTTCTCATGCTTAAGGCTTCTGTATGCAGTAACACAAGTAATAGTAAGTTCCATTAGCTAAGCTGGTTTTTTTCCTACATAACAAAAATGATCTAGAGAAGATTGCTAAATACATGGCAAAACTTACCAACATAAGCCCCCAGCTCCTGTAACTTTCCTTTTATAGCACCCTAAAAAATAATGAAATGTTATTTAAGGAATGGATGAACAAAGTATTTCTAACTGCAAAGAGGTGGGAGGCTTAGCAAAGCTTCTCTCATTAACTGTTTGAACACATTGGTTTAACATGTTAACTTTTCCTATTCTCTACTGCTCAGGATAGGAACGTTCTAACAGCGAGGGGCTGACAGCAGAGTAACGGAATCTCACACTCTCTACCGTATTTCCGATAATGCAGTTCCTGGCGCTACCATTCAACCTCCAAGTCCCAGCTGTCCTTTTTTAAACAGAGACCACCCGGGCTCATAAGGTGCAAAGAAAACGAATCTAAGATGGCTTGATAAAAGGTCATTCCCGGCTCAGCAAGGAAACAGAAATCTGCCAGGATTTCCAAACTGAGACTGCCGAGTGGGAGCCGCTGACAGGCCCTGCCGGTACCGGGGGCTCACACCCGGCCAAGCTGCGCGCCCCTCGGGCAACCACGGGGCCGGGCAGGCTCCGCAGGGCGAGAGCCACAGCCCCGGGACAGAGACGGCACCTGGCAGCTGCCCGTCGGGAGACAAGGATGCCCCGACTCCGCTTCCCACAAAAAACGACCCTCCTGCTCCCGCCCCTCCCCGGGGACTCCCGCGGCCGAAGGACCCCGCCGCCGGCAGCTGTGACGGGGGGGGCCGGCCGGAGCCCAGTGTCTCAGCCGCCGGCCGGGCCTGCCCCCACAAGGCGGCCTGGCCTCCTGCCGCGGGCGGAGGGAGCGACCCGGCTGCTTCTGTCTCACCCGGATCTTGCGGCTAATCTCAGTGCCGATCTCCATGGCCGCGCCGAGCAGCCCCCGGCCCGGCCCGGCCCGGCCCGCCCGGTCCCCCGCGGCCCCAGGCCCAGCTCCCACCNGGCACCGCCCCCTGCCGGGCGGCGGCCGCACCGCCCCGCCCGCCCCGCCGCCGGACCGGGGGCGAAGGAAGCACGGGCGGCGGTCGGATACACGGCTGGGTGGGTGCGGGCCGCAGGGCCTGCTCCGACCGCCCGAGCGGGCAGCTAGGGTACTGGGAACGCCACAGCAACTACGAGGTTATTTTAATATTAATGCTCTTCCTCAAGAACTACACAAATTGAAGACCCAGTTATCTGTTAAAAAGCAAATTAATTATGGTGTAGTCATACATAAAGTATTCAAGTAGCCACACTTCAGCTGTATAGGTTTCCTGGCGCCCGCCACAGCCTCTTTATCACCTCCGTTTCTCAGCAGTGCAGGAGAGAGAAAATACAACAAAAAGGCTCATGTGCTGAGAACAAGGACAGGAGACCTCACTCACTGATTACTGTCACGGACAAAACAGACTTGGGGAAATTAGTTTAATTAATTAACCATCAAATCAGAGTAGGATAATGAGAAATAAACACAAATCTTAAAACACCTTTCCTGCACCCCTTCCTTCTTCCTGGGTTTAATTTTACTCCTGATTCTCTGCCCATCTCCCCTCAACACAAGGGAACGGGAATGGAGGTTACGCTCAGTTCATCATCTGTTCTCTGACACTGCTTCCTTCTCTCCTGCTCCCAGTAGAAACAGTCTGCCACGAAGACCGCATACTCACTGCTCAATGTGAATCCTTTTCATGGGCTGCAGTTCCTCACAGACTGCCCTTCCATGGGGTACAGTCAGTCCTTCAGGAACAGGCTGCTCCAGCGTGGGTCCCCCACAGGGTCACAAGTCCCAACAGCAAACCTGCTCCAGCGTGGGCTCATCTCTTCACAGGGCCGTGGGTCCTGCCAGGAGCCTGTTCCAGCATGGACTTCCCGCAGGTTCACAGCCTCCAGGCATCCGTGTGCTCCAGTGTGTGGTCTTCCATGGGCTGCAGGTCGAGCTCCGCTCCCCCGCTGGAGCGCCCCGCATGGGCTGCAGGGGCGCAGCTGCCTGACCATGGTTTTCACCACGGGCTGCATGCAGGAGGATCTCAGCTTTGGCGCCTGGAGCACCTCCTCCCCCTCCTTCTGCACTGACCTTGGCTCCTGCAGAGCTGTTCCTCTCACATATTTTCATTCCTGTTTCTGGCTGAAATTTGCTTCTGCACAATAACTTTTCTACCCTTCTTAAAAATGTCATCCCAGAGGCGCTACCAGTTCCACTGATGGGCATGGCCTTGGCCAGTGGAGGGTCCATCCTGGAGCTGGCTGGCTCTGTCAGATATTTCCTCTATCAGACATGGAGGAAGCTTCCAGCAGCTTCTCACAGAAGTCACCTCCGTAGCCCCTCTGCTACCAAAACTGGCCACACACACCCAGTACAAGCATCTACTGGTCTTACTGCTACAAGGGATCAGTTGCAGAGGGAGGAAGAACGATATGGAGAAAAGCCTACAAGGTAAGCATAATAGTAAGAAAAAAGAAGTAGTGTTTAAGGCAAACAATGTATGTTTTGCACCAATGCTCCGCATTCACTTCAGCTGATTTAGCGAGAAGCAATATTATAGAGAGCCCAGCCTACAGATGAAGGGTCTTTTCCAAATAATGCCACTGGTTAAAATAAACTCCAGGCATTGTAGTTAACAGCTGTATTAATCCCTTTCTGCATCACTGTTCCTAATATAAATCAAACATCATGCAGAGATAGCTTAGACTAATTATTGGTAATGATCTGAGCTGTTTGCCCGACTCCGCTTATAATATATTGATGTTACAGTGAGAGGGAACCAATAACAAATTTTTTTTAATTACATCATTCCATTTTAACCTTTCAGAGACACATTTTGCTTTCCTAAGATTTCAATTATGTTGTACTATGTCATATTACTGGTAAAAGAAAAATAATTATTGCAGTACAGAAACAAGAATTAAGTTTATTTCATAAGTAAGGGATTTACTTTAGAAAGAGATACTGTGTTTGAAAAAAGTTTCCTTTGTGAATAACAACAGGAGATCATTGCTTCAAGTTCAGCAATCTATTCCGTGTAGGAAAACTGCCTGTTTTCTTCTAATAGGAAAATTCTCTAACCCTAATTACGTACTTAGTAGAACATGTTCAATACTTTACAACACCTTGTAAGTAAAAATGAATCTTGCACACATGAAATTGCAGGCTTCAAGCATGTAATAGACATATGGTATGGTCATTTTTCTAGCACTCCTCTCTGCTACCATCAAAAATATATAATGATGCTTAAAGACAGAAACAGAATGATGAAAAAACACGAAGGCTTCAGAGCCAAAACATGATGAATAAAGTGAATTTGTTTAGAGAACAGTTTTCAGATTTAGAATTGGAGGTATTTTGACTTTTCAGTTCATGAAGTTACTATTTTGCATGGTGTAAATTAAGATATTTTTCCACATGACTTCTTCATTGTTTCAGCACTGTGGGAAATCCCCTTTAACTAGCAGTTTCCGGATTATCCTGCCTGTGTGTTTATCACAAATGGGTAACTCTCCAGTAGGCTGAAGAGTATATACTTGCATACTACTTTTCTGCCTGGAGGGTAGCTGATTCTGCTTCTTGTTTGGCTTGCTTCCAACTTCTGTTTTACCTTTAATCAATACAAAGACTAAATGCTGGAGAGTTCCTCTGAAATTGCAATAAGGTGACTATTTGCATCAGCTTCCACCTATTGGCTGATACACTCAAACTGCAATCACATATTTGGACCAAGATGAAAAAAAAAACCAGCCCTCCAAAAACCAGTCTCAGAAGCGAGGATGTCTCCCTTTCTCTGAGAAAAAAATAGGTTTATCCCTGTTCCGCTGTGGGCAGGTCATATTCAACCTAGTGGGCAGAAGCTTTCCTTTGTACCTATAGAACAAGGGGTGCAAAATTCAGCTGTAGGACATTATTTGTTTCCTCACATAAACTTCAACAACAGAATAAAGAGTATGGCAAAGATGAAGTTGAGAACCATGAATGTCGTGAGTGTTGACCAGAGCTTAAAGGGGAAGCAGAAGCTCAGTATTATGCCCTCAGGTAACCAGTCTACATCTTACTGATGTGTCTTTATCAGAGTCCATCACGTGTTCATGGATGCCTTTGTCTCTTTGTCCCTCTTATTAGAGTTGATAGTTGGAGCAAAGCAGGTGATATAGAGCTGGTGAGATAAAAAAATGAGGTGGGGCAAAATGGAGAAATTGCAGAAAAACACAAAATTTGAACACAAACTGGGGTTATAAGAAGGAAAAAGCAGAAGAAAATAATGATTTGTGAATAAAAATGTGATGAGCTTCAAAAGAAGATGTAAGCTGCAGAGGAGCATATTGACAATGTCCTAGCTGTCTCTTTTAGGATGAGGTGTTGTCTTTAATGTAAATTAAAAGAAGGAAAATGCAGCAAGAACTAGCTATAGAAAGCAAGGAAAGTCTAATAAATGCAAGTTCTAGGCAGAGAATCAGGCAGGAAAAGGGTGTGATGAAGAATTTGAATAAGAAATGTGACAGATAAGAGAATTCAGACTTTGTTTCCAGTATGAATTGTTTAGAAATAGGAGGGGTTGCCTCTGTAACTTTGAATTTTCATGGCTTGGATTTTTCATACATTGTATCAATCAGTTTTCTCCAGCAAATAACTGCAGTTCTGTCCTCTAGCAGACACCTTTAGAAAAGGGTATCCACTTAGGTTAGTTCAAGGTTAGTTTATTTTACTCAACATAAGATTCCCCCAACTAATGTTTTATATATTGCTTGTGGACTGCTCATCATAATTATGGCTGATGTATGGAGGGGAAAAAAAAGAGATACTCCTCTGATCTCGGGAAAGATGATTGTGTCTAGGAGAAATAACTCAGAAGAATCTATTATAGTACAAAATTACCTACATATTTCAGCTGAGATTAGTGTCCTCGTGAGCAACTTGCTGTTTGCATAGCTGACCTGCAGGTTAGACCTGCTCAGACAGTAGCAGGTTTGTGCACTTTACATTACCAAGACACTTTCTAGGTTTTACAGTTATTAGTCAACGTTCACATACTCACTTTACCTTTTTCCTGATCCCTGACTGGTTCCAAGTTTGTATATACTTTTGCCTGGTTCACTCAACGTGGAGAGCCAATATTCCAAATTGCATGCAACAGTTGTTGATTTCACATGCACACAAACACACAGAGGTCTTCATATACTCGTGAGACTGG
This sequence comes from Cnemophilus loriae, assembly GCA_013397755.1. NCBI lineage: Eukaryota > Metazoa > Chordata > Aves > Passeriformes > Corvidae > Cnemophilus > Cnemophilus loriae. The sequence goes on from VZTF01007679.1 coordinate 1,942,481, forward strand.
AGCCCAGCCCCTCTTATGGTGTTTGCATTAGTTAAACACTGTAAATATTCCTGAATTTATATGCATTTAAAGCTTGCTAAGACAGTTATTATGAAGGGTATAATTTCTACTGACACCTTTGGGAGTTTTTAAGTCCAGACGGGGGCTGAAAGATCAGCCTTTAGTCTGCATTTTTTTGCTGTGTATCTCACCAACAGCTGAAACTTTGCAAGGACAGAAATGTATGTGCATAGGTCATTTGGTAGAGGACATAGGGATCAAACCTTGAAAATATTTCCAAACTGCATGAAAACAAGACCATCAGAATTTTGGTAAGATATTTGCCTTAACTGGAAAGGCTTAAAATAAACGATCATATGATTAAAAAAAGCAAGGATTGCCTGCTATTTGTTGTAACCCCTATTTCTGTAGTGCCCCTGTAGCCAGAGAAGCAGCTGTTCATTGCTGACATTCTCCCTGCCAGGCATTCCAACTCTCTGAGGTAATGGGCTACAAGCATACGGGCCTTCGCTTTAATTCTTTCAGCGTATCCTTCCGCATGGATAGAGCGAGGGGAACGCCTCCAGGAAAAAAAATTAAATGCACACACACAGAGGCTCACAGGGACGGCCGATTTGAAAATATTCCTGAGAACGCAGTTTGCGCTCATGCCGCACAGCGTCACATGAAAAAGGCTGCCTGAAGAGCTGGCTGGCACAGGTTTATTTTGTTGTAGTATTTTCTTCCACCCCCCAGCTCTTTACCCAGTGGAATGATATCCAGAGCAAGTTTTTTGAGACAGGAAGTGAGGAATGTTTTCACTATGAGTGATCTGAGAAGAAGGTGGGTTAGCCGAGATAGCAGCTGTTTCGGACGAGAGGAACACAGTAAGTCAGTTCCCGAGGAATACAGATGAGATGGCTCCGGGAGAAGAAGTCTTGGAGCGCTGGGGGTTTTTTTCGGCTACACGTATGTGAAAGGAGACCCGGTGTCTTTGGATCGCTGAGCAAGGTAAGGGGAAAACAGCGGGCACAGTAAAAACATAGCGTGTGATCTCTGCTGTGTACCGTAAGGCTGAAGAGTTTCAACCACTTACTTTTTGAAAAGTAAAGGCTGTGGCACTGTGATTCTGGAGGTGGGGGAAGTTTGAGATATGCACTTACTGCTGCTCTCTCAGTCCAACAGTCATGTCAAAGATTAACTGGTAAAACAAGGAGAGGGTGGAGTATTTTGATTACTTTTTTGGCTGCCCAAATATTTCTGAAATAAATATATGTATTTCAAGAATGCAAAGTAATAGGAACCCTTTTTCACCATCATATATTGCAGTTTTATTTTGATTACTGTAATTTATGCAGGCTATTTAAAAATATTTGTAAAGTAAAATGCTAATAATTGGCGGGGCGAGTGAGAGGTGAAGGTAAAAGAGAAAGATACCATAGTGCTCAGTAATCACACATTGGTCACGGCCATGTTGCTGAAATTCTAATATAGCATTTTTGAAACTACAGGTTTCTGTTGAAATATAAAGGTACAAAGTTTGGCCACTAATGACATTTTTAGCTGTTGCATGAAAATTCCAGGCTTGGTAAATAAAGGCTTGTTATTGTAAAGGTCATCAGTTGGATTTGTAACTCCTGGCAGTACATGGCCATGAGTTTTTGCTAAAGTAGCTTAAAACAATGCAGGTAGGTCTAAATTTAAAGTAATGCAGCAGGCAAATTTAAGAGCATCTAGGACTGCAGAATGCACAGCTGCTGAATAAAACCAGCACAGCTGTGTTTGCAAGAACTACACATGGCTAGCAGTAAAAGATACTGAATGATACCCTGGTGTTATTCAGCAAACTTGCCTTAATTCTACAATATTTATTATATGTTAGGATTTTTTTTTTTAGTTGGTCTTTTGTGATGTGGTCTGAAAGTTAATTACTTAAGTTTTTCTTGTTATAAATGGTTTTCAGAAGTAATGAAGATTATGTCAGATGTACTAAAATGAAATAATTTAGGGTAAATGCTCAGTGGAGCATTTAATGTAAATAACAGATCATAACCTGGACAATGTTCCTGGCTGGCACATTCTGAAAATTCTGCTCTAAACTTCCTTCCTATGTTTGCATTGCTACCTGTTTGCATAGTGAAATAACTGAAAGTCTAAGGCTGCCTCATGTCAGCATTAGATTGTTTGGAAATTTAATCTGTCAGGTTAGCCTCTGGTTAGTGATTTTTCTGGTTTGGTGTTTTTGTTTGTTTGTTTGTTTTTCCCCCATGCTCTTAGACTACTTTTCCAACTCTTGATATGGACATAAAAGATTGAAAGTCTTTCATACTCAGTGATACTCCATAAAACCTGAGGTTAAAACACTTCTGCGTTTCTGACTGTAGCTTTCAGAGAGGAGTTAATTGGTTTCTCTCATTGCTGTAGCACCAAAGAAAATACCTAACTGTGCAAAGAATGTATTGGAAAATGGGCCTCGGGGACATGAGCTGAGGTCAGCCAGCCAAAAGTTACTCTGCCAGGAATAAACCCAGTGAACGATTCTGCTGGCAGTGGACAGGGTACTAAAAGCTCCTGTCTGTAGAGCATTCCCTGCATGCTGTTCAAGCAAGGCTGGATTTGGAGGATCAAAGTGCAGAGCGAGTAATAAAGTGAGGATTCCCTCTGTATCCCTAAATTTTTCAGGGAAACCTGTTGTTGTCTGTTGTTATTTATTCTACAGCTGCACCCAAAAATAAATTAGTTGGTGTTCGGATGAGGATTGTTTTTTCATTCAGCTAAGATTTTAGGTGGTATCTGTTGAGGATGGGGATTGTGTGGAATGGTAGAACTGCTTCAAGATTATCAGAAACGATGTCGTGAAATATGCTTCTGGTCGTTCTTTGGAGTAGGGTTGCAAAGATGTCATTGAGGAAGAATGCCATGCTGCCTCCTTTTTCTCCCCATTTTAGGCCTTTAATATCTTTCCACCTTCCTTTCTTCTTTGCGGTGCTGCTGACTGGGGAGTAGGGAGCCTGATACGGGGTTTTCAGCCTGAAGAGTTTGTGGTTATGTTGGAGAAGTTTCTAGGTGGGTATATAAATGTCCAAGGAGTATGTAGTAGATGTTTGTTTGTTTACAGCTATACCTTTGAGTTTAAAAACAGGTGTACTAGGAAGGCGGCTTCTTCCGGTTCCTGCATTCCAAAGAAATGCATATCCTCACGTTCCTCCTGTCTGGTCCTCCTGAGAGTCCTCAGAAATCAAATGATGCCTTTTAATATGTGCTCCTAATACATACCAGCGTGGAAAAAAATTTTAGAAAGAAAAGTAGGTGTTTGTTTTCTTTCTCCGTTCCATCGGGGCGGCGCTGCCACTAGAGGTGCAGGGGCAGAGCTGCCCGCCCGCGGCAGCGGCGAGAGGCGGCGGCGTGGCGGTGTCCGGGCGGCGCTGCCTGGCCCGGCCGCGGCTCCGGGGTCGCTCCCGCCGCCGCCCCGCACGGCCCAGCCCAGCCCAGCCCAGGGCAGAGCGGCCTCACCGAAGGAATGGCATCTCTGCCCAGGGAATGGCAGCCTTGCCCAGGGCAGCGGCGTGGAGCGGGGGGATCTCTAAGGCGCCTTCCAGCCCAAACCTTTCCGTGACGCTGTGACAAATTTCACAGACTAGGGTGCGTGCGCTAAGAAAACACTTGGAAAAGGAGAAACGCGAAGCTTGAAAGGGAGCTGACGGTAGAGGAGGCGTGAAGGTGTTTGCAAAAGGTGGGGAGATGGGTGGCTGTCTGTAGTCTGAGTAAGTGTATGTTTTTCGAGGAAAAATTAGAAAATAAATGGTTCTCAGAATTCACATTCTCTCTTAATGAGGCAAAGCATAACCTGAAGCATCACACAGCAGTTTAGCATAAGGAATAATGGTACAGCTGGCTGTAACCCATGGAAGATTAGAGAAATTGCACTTTACTTGTCTGGTAGGAAATGGCTAAGGTGTGAGTTTTAATGCCTCCCTTGCCTTTCTGTTTTTCCCCTTTATAATTTATGGGGCTTGGTTTTGTGTTTAATCCAACAGCAGATAGTGTCTGAGGCTGCACGATGCTCTGAAAAACAAGCCAGATTGCTGGATTTGCTCTTAAAGAGATTGTCTTTGTTCAGTATTACAAATACCTTAGGCAACTCAGATTTCATAGACATATTTCATTTAAATACCGATTCAGTTTATAAATACATATTTTAAGCCATTGCAGTCACACCTGATTAAGACTCATTATTCACTTGTGAGTTTAAAAAAAAGAGATCAACTAGCCAAAACCCAATGTCGTCTGCAGAAAAACCAGAACCTCTGGTGCTTGTTTCATTACTTGAATACATAACAGCCCTGCATTTTGGAAAGGTAGATTGATTATTAGATTTAGAAAAAATACACATGTTAATTTTCCCATGTTACCATTCCCCTTTCAGTCAAAGTATTTCTGATTCTTGTATTTCTTCTCTTTCTCTTTCGTTCCTTATTAGGACTCCAGTGGATGTCTCTTCTCCTTGTCTCGTGGTGGAAAACTTGCTTGGCTTTAATGGATACTGCTGCTGCTGGTTGATCTCTGGAGACTTTACAGCTCCTTACCTTTTGAGAGGAGGTAACTTCTCGTGCCCTCTCGAGGTCTCAGTGGTGGTAGCTCTTTATCACTAACCATCTCTGGGGGAAAAAGAAGATGCCTCTACCTTTTGGGTTAAAATTGAAACGAACTCGACGTTACACAGTATCCAGCAAGAGTTGCTTGGTGGCTCGTATCCAGCTGCTCAACAATGAATTTGTGGAGTTCACGCTGTCAGTGGAAAGCACGGGCCAGGAAAGTCTGGAAGCAGTGGCTCAGAGGCTTGAATTGCGGGAGGTAAGTGAGTTGTCAAGTGAAGGCATAACTTTAGTTTCTGGTGCTAGATGACCTATGTGGTAAGTCCTTGCCATGTAGGGCAATCAGCTTATTTACTGGAGCAGCTATCCTGTGTTCCCATTGTTTCTTCACCTTCTGGTCTTTATGGGGACTTGGATTGCTCCTAAACAGTTGCAAAACATGTTTACAGAGTTTAGGGAATGTCCATGGGGAGGAAATGTCAGAAGTGTCAGTGGATAAAAGCTTAGAATGATAAACAAATTAGCATTTTTTATATGTGACAATGCTGAAAATTCTGCTTAAAAAAACCCACAAAGCAAGAAAATAATTTCTACCTAAGCAACATGGTTAAAAACTAACACAAGACTTGAGTCATAAGACAGCGTGTTATTTGTGTGCGTGTATATTTTTTTCTGATGGATTAGTGCTGTGAAAAGAATCTAAAGCACAAAATATGATAAGTGTACCAGTGACCCACTGTTTGTATTCCTTGTTTAAATACCACAAATATATTTGCAGACACTGTCTTGGAGCTCATATATAGTCATATAGATTGAGTGCTGGCCTTATGACGAGACTTGGTCTGTGCTAGCTGAATATGTAAATATCTGTTCAACCTGACTTTCCCCCCCAAAACTCCTTACTTGATGTTTTGAAGGATTCTTTTGGAACTGAAATTTACTCTTCCACACATTTAGTGATTATTCCTACATGTCCTGTATTGAGTGAATTCCTTCTGAAATACTAAGCTTTGAAATGTTAATAGAAATCTACCTATATGACCAACATATGAACCAATGTCATTATTTTATAAAATTGTTGAGCACGGGTGGTTTGAATACAGTACTTGAATGCTCTCAATCCTGGGGAACGGACGTTTCCCCCTAGAGTCTTGAAAGGTTTAGTTTAGTTCATTTTATAGTCACTGAACTGTGACATTGACATGTGCACTTCTGGGGGGCAGGAGAGAGAAAACTAGTGATACAAGTTTAGTGTTGCTAACATTGTTCTGAAAAATATGCTTTTGTTCTGTTATGTGGTCTGCCATAGAATGACCTTTTGATTAGGGATTCAAATACAGGATGAAAACCCTGGCCATAGGTAACCAAAATATGGGTAGCTGTGAAAATAATTAGTAATAAATATTTGCATATATAACTATGATCTTTTAAAATGTTATAATTTTATTGTCAAGCGATGGCAACTGTTGGTAACTTTGCTCAAATATTGAGCAAATAGATTTAGAACTCAATCCTGTAAACATATATTACTTTACACAGAATGCATTACTGTAGGATTCCTCAGTGGGAAATGTTATATATAGTCAGTTGTTTTCAGAAATGCTTTTTATTTTTTCTGTTTGGAGAATAATAAATAAATGAAATAGATGTGAAGCCACTAATCTGTAAGGGTTTGTTTATTGTGGTTGTTCTCAATTGCAATGTGCATTCTTGTAGAGTCTCCAAATACTTTTTTAGTGTACAGTTATTTTGGAAAATGCAATTCTTTGCAAGGGTATGTCTTCTGTTTTTTTAATCTTTCTCCTTCTAGCAAAGGGAGACTCTAGCCACGCTTGTAGCCTTCGTGTTTCCTTAGAACACATCAGATATCATATATTTAGAATTCAGTTAGTGTTGTGTGAATGGAGTTTGTCAATTTTTTATCTATCCACTTTCAGATGTAACTTCTAAGTCACAGAAAGTGTAGAATTGTTACTCTTTGCAAAATGCGAAGGCTTTGTCTTCTTAAATGATGACTACTAGCTTTTATTGAACTAGTCACAGAGCGCTGGAGATGCAGGTTTTTTTCAGCTATTCTTCATTATCTCTTTCTTTGGAACCACTCCTAAAAATCTTTTTGAAAACAAAAAAACAAAAAAACAAACAAAAAAAAAAGAGAGCAAGACTTGTAATTCCCTCAATTAAGAGTCGTATATCAGACTAAGGGAGTTGACAGTACACTATTGAACTCTGAGCAGATTCCTTCAGTCATGCATTCTTGCATGGATTATTTTGGCAGGAAAATGTGTTGCAATAAAAGGGAATGGAAAATAGGGATATAAATTACTTTCCAGAGCTTGCATTCAAAAAATGTTGTTCTGCCTTTAAATAATCAGATTTGCCAAGCAGATACTGGATCATTCCTGACTGCTTGCTTAGTAGAAAGTTTTCAGAAAGAAAAATGTGTTCAGCACTTTTCTTAAACTTGCAAAAACAACTTTAGTCTTTGATACAGTAAAATACAAAGTATTTCTGTAAGAAGTTGCGTATTTTTAGTGCACTGAGCAGCCTTAAAGCATGACGGTGAATTCCAAGTGTTAAACATGAAAGTATGGCTGTTTATTTGAATACTGAGACTTGGAAGCATTCTCAAATCCAAGGTATCAGTTTTGGATTACTGTATATGGCCTACACAGCTAGGACAAGCAGTTCCCAAGCATCTTCCAAACAGTTTATTGCATGAGGCATTAGGGGAATCTCTACCATTTTTTACACATTCGCTGGTAACATTTGTAAATACCTCTTTCTCTCTGGTGTAGTCTGGAATTACTGAATTTAGACAGTGAACTGAACTATTTTTAATGGTGTGCCATCTTTTAAGATATTTGTTTTAACACATCTTTAAGTAAATGAGTAATCTTCAAATTATGCATTGCATGGCTAAACACTGTTTTTCTTTTGATTTTCCAATTAGTACTTCTCAATTTCCAAGTTGTGTACTAGTATGGACACATAGTTAGCATTTAGGAAGATTGATGTATGTTGACAATTTTAATTTTTTACTGAATGGTAAACTTTATAGAAAAGTGAAATGAATTCATTAATCTGAGGATCTTCTGGTATTCCTAGAATGTGACTCATCAGGAATGAGTATGTAATCCAGCTCTCTTAAACTGAGGAACTGGGGAAAGAAGCCAAAGGGAACAGTGAATATAAGTTACTTACCCTTTGTAGCACAGTCTGTCTTTTATCCTGTGAGAGAACTATAACCAAACTTGATTTACGCAAAAAGCTCTTACAGAAAACCATTCTGGAATCACAAGTTTTGAAAAACTGCTGGGAGCTCTGCTGGTTAACTACCTTAAAAAGTATGTGCAACAGTGCTAGTCTTGCATGTAGGGCATGAGTATGCAAATGAAATCCTTGAAAATACAGAGATTTTTAGAACATTGTACTATAGCTAGGTATATTAGCTAGCTACGTTTGGCAGGAGATGTTATAACTGGTGTCTTTCTCCCATTGATTTTTTTTTTCTTTTTTTGGTTTTCTAGTAGCACTTTTAAACCAGAGAGAAGGGGCAAATTCTGCTACTGTGTACAAGCAGAGTCTGACTTGACTGCAGATATGTGGTAGAGTGCAAGTGTAAGAACCAATGACAGGGAACTTCTGTGGAATGTATGTCTTGTGCATATGGAAGTTCCTGTGTTTGTTTTGGACATGCAGAGGAAAAGGAACCAAGGTTATCTGGATCCTGAATAACTTCAAAGTTCTGAAACAGTGCTTCGGAAATGCTTGAACTATGCTGCAAAACTTTGGTCTGAATTCTAAAACATCACCTCTCTTTTGGAAGAAATACAAAAAAATACCTTTAATTCATTGTGGTGGTTTCTTAAATGTGTTTTGCATATGAAAAGAGTGGTTTTAAAATAAGACCAAGTGCAACCATAAATATTCTTATGTCTCTATATATCAGTAACCGTATTGACTGACAAATAAAAGTTGGGCCACATCATGACAGAGGGATCATTAACATAATTATGTTTATGTCTTATATGGAAGTCTGACAACATTTTAGCTCATGCTTGCAGAAATAAGAGGACAAGCAGTGACCGAAGTTGAACTGCTGTGGTTGCCTCTCTGAACCAAATTTTCCTTAAAATCAGGAATGGAGAGATTAACATGGACGAATGTATATGAGAATGCAGATCTTCTGTGTGTAATCTGATTAGTTTAAAAGATGCTGCTTTATTGAAAAGCAAACTTGAATCCATGTAAAACATATATTAATTATAAGAGTGAGATAATTGTAATTTAGGAACCAAGATAAATTGAAGGACAGAGCGGTCAGGCAAAGATCAGTAACTGCCTCAGTGCAATTATTGTAGTTGTTCCTTTCTCTGACAAAAAAAAAGATATACATTCAGGTAAAGGGTTTGCACTCAGTCTTGTTATACTGAGCAGCACAAAATTAAGATTTTTCCATTAAAATAATAGTGACAATTAGGAAGCCTTGCACCTGATTTCTTTAGCATTTTTATAAAGTTAAGTCAGAATTTTTATATACCACTTAATTGCATTTTGTTTACCATCATGTCAGTGAATTGCTGTACAGTTTTATACTCATTTTGACAGAAGAGGTTTTCTTTACTTCTGAAGCAAAGGCATTAGCTTATTGTTTAATATTTTTAGACTGCTTTGAAATTTTGCTTTTCCCTTTAGTAAAGCAATCAGAACTTAAGCCTCTGGTGAATGGGAACATGATACTTCTAATGTCAGTGATATGTAAGGTGGAAGTCAAAAGCAGTTATGTGAGTTCATCCCTCTCAGAGCTTTGGACAGTGGTGGGAAAAGGTAACATGTTTTTTTTTCAAAAAAAGTATATTTCTACATTCCTGGGTCATGTTGATAACTGACCTGTGTCTACAAGAGGTTAAAATATGTCTTGGATATCATGTTTTCTGTGCACTATGACGGTCTGGCTCTTTAGCTTGTAGTCAGCTTACCTTTGTCAAATGTCCTGATAAATTGAATCTTCCTTGCCTGTTAGAAGATTGTTTATTCAAGATACTTGAAGGGTGTAAAGCACAGTGTATTGTGATTTGTACAGTGTTTTATTTAAATAAACTAGAATACATCAGATTACCTCGCAAGGTATTGATTTGCTTATTTTTTTCTTATCCCTTCTGTTTTGCTTTAAACTTTTACTTTGTTTAAATAGCATTTGTAAAATCCATATTAGAGTAGCCAGGAGAAAATAATTGTGTGTGTGTGTGTTGGAAAAAGCATTTCCATTATGGAAGAACTAAGATTTAAGAACAACTTGTCTCTTTGTTCATATAGCTACTCTGGTAAATATTCCCTCCTGCAGCTACTGTTGAAGAGCTTGTCAGTGCTAGACCAACAAAAGCAGTATAGGCAAAAGTACCGTACAGTACCTAGCTTCAATATGGGGTAAAAGGGAGGGATTTTTGTCTGTGGTCCTCGTATTTCTGCAAGAAGAATTGGTCGTGGTAGTATGTAAAGGAGTGCAGCTTTCTACTTGGTGGCTGGTACACTTACCGAGGTTTTTTTCTCCACCACTTCCAGGAAGTCTTGGATATTGTACACTGGCCAGTCCAGGCTGCTCCAAGTCCTTTCTCAGCTAGAGATTGGGAAATTTTGTGGAGGAGGTTGTCTGCTGTGATAAGAATGGAGTTTCTGGAGAATTTTCGAGGCCTGTTGTCTCCTTCTGTAGCTCTTAACATTTGGTGTAGGGTAAAGCTTTCATTTGGTATCTGGCAGTTGTGCTTAGTACAAGATTATTGACCCAGTTCTCCTGCATGCGGTTTATTTAAACTGTCCTGATAGCAGGAGCTGTTCTGTATCCAAGCATATAATAAAGCTAGACATGGTGGAGCCCTTGGGCTGACTGGGATTTTATGAATTTGACTGCAGTGCTTATCCTACAATAATGAGAAGGTGTTTTCAGCATTCTGATCAGGGAAGCCTTACGGTTTGTTGTATTTGTGTGTACCAGTGTAAAAGAGGAAAAACCTGAAAATATATTTTGATTGCGTTCTTCTGCTATTGTTTTCTCTTTTTTAATTTTTTGCCTCACATCTTAGGATGATGGTTCCTCAGGTATCCTTGAGGTAGGTAGCCAAATGCATTAGTTAGAAGGCACTGTATTAACCATTAGAAAAACAATTCTTCTTTCCAGCCTATTTGTAATCTATGACATATTTTGTAAGATTTATAATATAGGACATGGAAATTAACTGGAAAATATATTATTAAATATGTATGGTTGAAGTAAATTTTGAATACAGCTTTGTCTCAGGGGACCTCCAAGGGTTGCATGGTCCTACCCTCTGCTCAGGAGGATCAGGTGGTTCAGGGGTTGCCTGGGTGAGTTTACCACCCAAGTGCCTCCAAGGATAGAGATTTGACACCTCTTTGGGCTATCTGTTCCAGTGTTTGGCTAGTCTTGTTGTGAAATTTTTTTCCTGATCTAACTGGAATTTCCCACGTTGCAGCTTGTCCCCAGTGCTTCTCATACTTGCAGTGATTACTTCCAAGAAGACTCTGGCTCTGTCTTCTCTATCTATGCCTTGCTTTTAGGCAGTTGAAGTCTACAATAAGATTTTACTTTTTCTCTTCTTAAGGCTGATCAGCCCCACTTCTCCAACTTTCACTGTACATCATGCCAAAGGATCTCATATAGTCACCTGCGGTAATGTAGTTTTGTGGCACTCATGCCTGGTGAAACTCCTCTTCTTAGCTTAGGAAGTCTGGTTGAATTCAATGATGAAGTCATTCCACTCTCACCAACTCGTGAACTGTAAATACTGTGTGGGGCTTTTGGTACTTTTGTGTTCTTGATAGCTCTTGAAATTTTATGCAGAAATATTTACTGTCTCTAGTGTCAGAAAGCAAATACATAGAAATTAACAGTGCAGAAATTACATGGTCTTTTTATTTCTATTTGATTTTCTTCAGAGGGGTTGGGTCATGAATAAGTCACTAAAATAAACGAACCTCAGAGTAGTGTTAATCTTAACAGCTTAACATATTTTAAGAATTATGTCATACCATTCTTTTTAGCACTGGATGTTGTCCTGAGCTGCTAATAATAAAATGTTTTAGCAATGAATAAAAGTGGGTTCTATTTTAATCAGTGCAAATATTTCAGGGTGCATAAGCTCCTCTGAAAACTCAGAGGATCAAATTCTGCCCTTGAAGTGAAGTGAAAGGCTTGCATAGAAGTCAGAAGGCCAGCTTTGTATTTTGCATGGCTTGTTTAAAGATATGCTGGATTCCAGAGGATATTTTAAAACGTGGAAACATTTTTCTTAGTCTGTTATGCCAGTAACTGCTCGGTTCTGTGTGTAGGCAAGAAAAAGCAGTCAGTGTTTCAAAGCAATAGATCTACTCAAGTGATCATCATGCCTTAAAAATAGTCTGTACATTGTTTAAATTCAGGGTGTGGAACTAGGAGTATCTTACCTCAGAGAATTTGACGCAGTGGTGATGTTGAGAGAAGTTTGTGCTCTTTTTCCCCTCACCTTTATTATACATCTTTGTTTCTATGAGATGTAAGTACACCAAGGGTGAAAGTGAGTTATTCAAACAATTGCTGTGCTTTTTTGAGGTGTACTTTTAGTTGATTTACAAACGTGTTCGTGTGATATCATCTATAGAAGTCTTTCAGCTGCAGCTCTTACCCTTTGCTTTCGGTCTCTGCCATGGCCATTGCCCTTGCCCAGAATGTTGTGGTTCCACATTTTAGATGGTGCTCAGCCCGAGGCTGGTGTGGTTGTCCTGTCAGAGAAGTGGGCTGGGCCAGACCACATCAGCATCATAGCCTGACTTTGGCTCCTATGACTGTGTGCATGGTGTTAATAGTCTTGCGATGAAAGAGAAATACACCTTTTTGCACGCATTCCTTTCCTTACTCAGTCTGCAGGAAGGATTAAGGAGTAGTCAGTCATTCAGTACATTTTATCCTTTTCAGTGTGTGATGTTGCAGTGATCGTGGTATTTCTTTCGTAACAGAGTTTCTGTGGTACTACTGTTTGTGGTTTTTTTCCTAACATCATATGGAATTTAAGACACTATCTTCACAATATCCTTGTGGGGTGGTGGCCTAATGATTGGGGGATTGAAGAATAGAAATAAAATGTCGTTTAATGTATCAGCAAACTTTGTGTGCCTGGATTGGGAAATTTAGAAATCAATGTTGTTTATATTATTTATATTCAGAGCTGTATTTCTTTTGTCATCTTGAAACTCAAAGTATTTATGACTTCCTAAATTTGACTTTTGGCTTTCAGAATTTAGGAGTGATGAGCACACAGTGTCCACCTGAGAAAAATTTGGTTTGTAGGATTTGGGAATAGTCTGGTTCTCTACTGTGATTTTTAAACTTTCCCATTCTGCACTTTCTCTGGATATCTTCCTCTATGCAGAAAAAAATCTGCTTTTTTCTTCTATGAACAGTTCTAATTCAGGTGATTTTCTGTATTATAGGCTGTCTTTATCAGAGGGCCAGAGTTGTTTTAGGGTGTATAGAAGGCATCTTAAGGTTTAATAGGCAGATTTTGTCTGAACATATTTATTTATTTTATTTTGTGAATACAAATTTTGCAAGTACATGGTAGCTAGCACTAATTTTAACTTAGAGGATTTTTTTTAAACCTTGAGGAGCCCCCAAACACCAAAACCCACCAACAATCACTTAGAACTGTGTTTATGCTTATTTAGAGAGGAGCAAAGAAGTACATTGTGCCAGTATGCAATGCCAAAGGAACATTATGCCTTAGAACTGGCTCTAATTTCCTGCTTTTGCTAATATCCCAGACAAAATGTTTTTATGGAATAGATGGTTTTATTAATTTAATGCTACACCTTGACTTTTGTGCCTCAAATTACTTGATGATCTGTGCTGATACGGAGCACTGATTCAGTTTCCGTCTATGAAGTTTACGATGGTGCATATGTGCCCGTGCTGTGGTTGCTGCACACATAGTCAGCCTCTCAGAGCTGTAAGGAAAATCTCTAATCCTGTGAGGGTGGACTCTTCATCCTGTTTAGACTGTAAACTCAGAAAATGTATGTATAAGAATTTTCAGATGTGTATATAGGTGAGTTTTTGCAGGAATGTACTGAAGTGGCCTTTTCCTACTATGAGCTGTTGCTCCCCAGTGAATTTCACATCTGTTCTCCACAGTATCAAAATTTTGAGAAAACAACAGTAAATACATTTTTTGCTAGGGAGACAGTTTTTCCGTGACTAATTCCCAGAAATTATTGATTTAGAGAAATCATGATAAATATTCCCTCTGCTTTATAAAACTTCATCCTTAAAAGCTTTATTTTGTGTAACTTAAAAATGTCTGAAAATAAGGAAGGAAAAATACTGGATTAAAGGTGTTGGTATTTTTACAATTTCTACATACTTAAAAGTGTATGTAGCAAGGACTTGGAGAATTTTCATGTAAATACCTACAGACCTAATTGGTAAATCGTAACATTCACTTATCTCTCTCCCTCAGTTAAAACACTTCTAATTATGATATCTAGTTTTGCTGTGATAATGACATGAGTATTTTCCAGTCCACGTCTGTTTGCTGGTCCAGAACTGAACGAAATAAGTACTATGGGAGCAGATTTTAGCCAGTTTAAACACAGTGGAGAAATTTAAATTTTAGTGGGGGACTCTGCAGTATGGATTTAGAACAGTACTGTGGATCAAGAGAAAAATACTCTGATCCAGACTCCTTCTGGGAGAGGATCTAATAAAAATTAGATTGTATTGCTCAAGATACTGTCCAGTGGGATTTTGACCTGCCAAGGGTGACATCCCTCAGCCTCTCGGGGTGGTCTGTTCCAATGCATACTGTGTGTTGTGTTTTGGCTTGGTCAGGAGTTGCCCACTCAGGCAAGATATCTTCCTGCTCTGCTGTATCTGGTCATTTTCCTGCTCATGCAGTGAGCCATGCATAGGCTTCAAAGAGCTCAGCTTTGACCGACCAGCTGTTCTGTGCTCTTTTGTCCTTCAGCATCCCATGTGAGCCTGCCTTCCAGGTCCCCAGAGAAGTCACATTTTTCTCTGTTGCTGTCCCATGTCATTTTCCATTTGCCTTCCTCACTTCCCTTCGATTTCTTGTCACACATGAATGTCTTCTACTAGCATCTGTGAATTGCCACAACAGAGTTATGAGTTATGAACTGTTTGCAAGTAAAGAGTAGTTCTGGTACAGTTTTAGGTGGGGGACCTTACTACATACGTGAGTTGGTTATCTGAATGTAATGTCTGCTTTTTATGATAAATGTCTCTGCAGTTCCCTGAAGTTTTCAATAACCCATAGCCTTAGTCAGTGTTTTAAAACATTTATTTTTAAGTAGCAAGACTTTCATACAATATATTTTATCTAATATCACAATATTAACTTTTTTCATCATTGAAATGCCTCTTTTTCAGATTACATATTTCAGTCTCTGGTATTATAATAAGCAGAATCAACGCAGATGGGTAGATTTGGACAAGCCTCTGAAAAAGCAGCTGGACAAATATGCCTTGGAGCCAACTGTGTATTTTGGAGTAGTGTTCTATGTGCCTACTGTTTCTCAGCTTCAGCAGGAGATTACCAGGTAAACCTCTTAGTATAAACTTCTGTGTGTTTATAAATTTGCTTTCAGCATTCTGAAATGTATAGTTTATTTGAAAGTTGTCTGCTTTCCACTGCCTTACCTTTATAGAAATGAAAACTATTTTAAGCAGAATTTATGTTCAAACTGTATGATCATTTATCTTTGGAATAATTAAAATATGTGATAAACTGAGCAAGCAACTAACTTTTTTGTGATCTTAGGAATCTGCTCAAACCTGTTTTAAGTGACAGGCATACCTGCATGGCCAGACTTTTAATTGTTTTAGTCCCTTCATGTTTGACTTTTTAATTTGTTTGTTTGTTTGGGTTTTTTTGTTTTGAAGATCCATATGTTGCTTTCGTGGACATCCATTCTGCACAAAACACATGCAGATTTTATTAAGCTATGCTTTCCTTTGTTTTGCTTTCAGTACTTTTTGTACTTTCAGTACAGTACTTGGCAAGCTACAGGCTTCAGCTTGTGATTTTTTTTTTGTATATCGCTGAGCCATAAATATGGATGTTAGTTCTGGTATTACGTGTATGTTTCTACTGTGAAACTGGGGAACATCATATAGTTGTTGCTGACTGCAGGGGGAAAAGTAAAATTGAACGTATATACTGGCCAGTTATTCCTGTAGGCCTGTACATTGGCTTCTAATGGCTTAATGTGTATAGTCCTGATTTAATGACTCTTTTTCATAGGTGATTGAGTACAAAACCCATAGCTGGATTACAAACATGTATTGTTATTTCAAAAATATGTGCTTGTATTAACGAACCCATTTAAGCTAAAAACTTTAAGTTGGCCCTGCTTTGAGTGGAGAGTTGAAGCAGATGATCACTCAGAGGTCCTTTGCATCTTAATTTATTCTGTGGTTACATGAAACTGTCTCTGTTCCTAAAATACTCTGCCAGACACCTTTCCTGCTAATTGTGATGTGCAAGCTTTTCAGGGTCACCAGGTGCAGACCTCTTGTGCAGACACTGATGCTGTTATGTACTGCTCAGTGCTTGGCAGCTTTAGTTTTTGGTTTTATGTGTAATTTCTGAAAGATTTTTTTTTTTTTAAACTCTAAAGTTTTGTGCTATTTCTCAGCAATTTTAGTGGCTTAAAAATCTCTGGTTCCGATTCTGCATTGATGTACTAGGATGCAGTAGAGTAAGATAAATATCATGGTGTTGCATTGGAAGGCTAAATTGCCTGAAAAACCTTGAATAGTCTTCTCTGGCATTTATTTAAAGAATATGGTGTTTATGCAGGAGCTTTAACAAAAATTTGGCAGTATGCTGCCAGGTAGAAAGCAGGAATTTATGTGCCAGCCTTATGCTTGTGTCCTAGCGGATTGTACTTACTTTGATATATGATAGCAAGAGTCTGGGTTAGTTTCAGAAATCTGTGGATTTTTTCATGCCCGTTCGATATAAATGAGATTGAACATGTTCAAGCAAATTTTATGTTTAATGTACACCAGGAAATGGAAATGTCATAGATGAAAAGAGATGCGCTCTCTTGAGGTAGTAAGTTATTTATCTATAGGTTTAATTTTAATAGCAGTTCTATGGAAAGACCTTCTCTTCTACTTCTTGACTGGGAAGACTTGTTTCCCCAAATGCCTTGGGCTTTTCCTTTCCATTTTTTTAAGGCCTGGTTTTAGCCGCAGCTGTTCTTGTGTGTGTTGTATAGAGATGTTATGAACTGTCATACGATATACTGGATTTTTGTAGTAGGATCCCCAAGAGTCTAAACAGTATTTTTAAATTATCACTGTATTTAATAGGGCAGTAAACAGTGATGGAAGAATTCTGTCCATTACATGAATAAAATTTATGTGGAGTTTACCTGACCTTTCTAATCACTGAATGAATTATAGCACATACTTCCACGTTCTAAGCATTAAAGCCTTACTTCACAAGAGTTAACATACAATATGACAAAGTCAAGAACTTTTTAAAACTAGACTTATAGAAGACAAATGTCCTCCTTGGCCAAGTCTGTGTAGCTTTAAAGGCAATTTTGAGGTGTTTTGGGGTCCTGATAAAAAGTTCTATGGGTGGCTGAAAGGGGCAGAAAAATTCAGGCAAATAGTGGCTCAGACTGTGGAAACACAGTACTGCTAGTAGTGGTTGCATGTACAAGAGATGATACAAGAAAATCTTAGATTAAAAGAAAAAAACAACGGTGCCTTGAAAGTGAGAACAAAATGTACTCAGAAGTTGTAATGCAGAAATGAAAGTCACTGCTGGGATTGATGGAATGTACATTGTTAGATCTGTTGGAAGAGAATGCAGCAATACAGCAGCAGTTTACTGAACATTGTAAAGAGACAATAACAACAATTTTAAGGAAGGCAGAGGTAAAAAAAAGAAGAGGGTTTGGTAGTAGATAGAAATTATGGAGATTCTTTAAGATCACTGATTCTAGAATGATATGTGAAAGTTAAGGGAGGCAGGAATTTTAAAAAGCCTTGAAGTAGTAGGTCCAAATGATGAGAAAGACTATCCTCTACTCAAACTGAGGAATGCAGAGAGGAATAGGAAATGCAGGCATATTCTTCTACTCTCTCTTAAAAATTAAGCAGCCTGTGTTAGCTTTTTCTTTTTTTTTTCCTCCTGTAGGTATCAGTATTACTTGCAATTAAAGAAAGATATCTTGGAGGGCAACATTCCTTGCACACTGGAACAAGCAATACATCTGGCTGGTTTGGCCGTTCAGGGTAAGTAAGAAATTGTGCCAACTAGCTAATGTTGCATTAGAAACTTTGATGATATATTTTCTATTACCTGTTTTCTACTTGTCACTCAAAAGACCCAACTCAGTAAGTTGTGAAAGGGGCTTGTTCCTTAGGACTTCGTCATACAGGCTGAGGAGAGGAAAAGTTGGATCAGTGGCCCTGAACTTGCTTCTGTGTAGTCATCAGAGGTGTACCTGGGTATTTAACATGTAGTTTCAGGAGCTGGATTTGAATTAGACATTGGAGTTCCTTTGGGGGCAAAAGCTTCAGTTGTCTGCCTACATCAACAGACCCTTCCTCTGTTTCTGTTAATGAAGACTCTTTATTCTGACATATCTTCATAAATAAGCAACTTTGAATGTACAGCTGTACTTGTATTTCCACTTTTTATCCCAAATTTCCTATCACATAAGATTATTTCAAGTTACTATGCAAGACTGCTAACAATTCTTGTGTTCAAATCACTTTTGAAAACACATGTCTGTGACACCTATATGAAAAAGGCAGCTTTATTTTTCCTAGCTAGGGTCAGGTGGGACAGAGTATATACCAGTCCTGAGTCTGTCTGCACTGATCATGTCTGGTGTTCCTTGCAACGTGCTTGTCTGATATTAAATCTCTCAAAAGTTTGTAATGGCAACAGCTGTGTTTAGTGTGTTTGTATATTGTTATTTGTGTATCATTCACCATGAATGCTGCTTCAGTATATCTAACAGCAATTGTAAAACTGCCAAAATTGAACAGGACTTTAAATCATTGGCATATATACAACCAAAGATTTTTTTGTATTTTGTTAGTTACATACATTGGTTGTATCACAATAAAGATGATGATGATGTTTTTTTGAAAATGTGGTTACCAGTGGAGTAGGATAAATTGTATGAACGCCTTGTTTATATAACAGTGAATCTGTTTAATCCAAGCCAGGTTTTAATGATCTTCAACTGAAAAAATCTTGCTCTGTTATTTCCATGTCTTTGGACAGTGTAAATGTCTCTCTGCTCATTGAGTTGTTTATAGAAATCTTTCAATAGAACCCTCTTTCCAGATGGAAAATATTCATCCTTTTAGCTTTCACCTTCCTTTTTTATTCCTGTATAAGAGATGAATTGTATGTGTTGATAACACAGTGAAAAAACAACTCAAAAAGAGCACAGGTTCTAAATTAATGTGCTCCAATGACTGAAGTAGCTTATACCAGCTAGGTTGGTAATTTTAGCTGGTGAATAAACAGAAGCAGTGTTTGCTGTTTCAAGTCAACTGGTTTCAAGAATGATCTGTATTTAAAATAAATACTATAGGTTAATTTTAAACACTGCTTTATGTCAAGAGCTGTATTGGTGTAGTGTGTCAGAGGTGCTCCTCTTTCATATGAATAACTTCCATATTAACTGTTAATGCTTAATAGAAAAATGGTTCCTAAATGCCCCTAAAATGATACTGATATGTATGAGAGTCTGTGGTAATGTAGAATTTTGGGAGAAGCTGTTCCATGCAGACTGCCGTTCCACAGTTTCTCTGCTGAGGGTGGCACATAACTTTTCCAGTGTAGACTGTTCTCTCTTCTTTGAAATGCTGGCTAGTCTTTTCCTGGAAACAGAAAAAGAGTGAGATTCCTGGAGATGCTTTTTGGCACGATGTAAAATCAAAACTGTTACATCCCTTCTGAGCACGCCCCTGAGTCTGGAAAGGCTTCTAGCTCCCAATTTCTGCATGTCTGAGTGCAGGGAGCTGTAGAAGTCTAGTGAGCCAAAGGATGCTCCAGCTGCTTGGTGCGGTGTTTGAGTAAAGCTCCAAGTTAGAGTGGTTTATTGGAGCCATACTGAAGTATCTGACAGGAGAGAGTAAAGAAAGTAGAGCCAGAATATTCAAAACGTGCCTGGAGAAAGCTCTGAGACAATCTGCCGTAGCTGATCCTGCTTAGAGCTAGGTCTCTGGAGGCCTCTTTTAACCTCAGCTGTTCTGTGATTAAAAAATCAAACTACTAAAACACCAAAGAACTAAGGAACTTGAATTCTGACTGTTTTATCATTTCTTCTTCTCAATCCACAAGGAGTGTTACCAGTTTTTCTGAACAAGGTAAAAAGATGGGATGGTTTCTTAGCTTTTCTCTTTAGAAACATTATTGATTAGTCTGTTTTGCTTTCAGATTGTAGTTCAATAGGATGGAGGTTTGCTGCTTAGAGATACTGCTGCAATTAATTGGGTTTTGAATAATTTTGTTAAAAATGTTTGAATCCAAGGTTTTCTTTTTTTATTTTTTAGCGGATTTTGGAGACTATGATCAATATGAATCTCAGGAGTTTCTACAAAGATTTGCTTTGTTTCCAGTGGTAAGTATTTTCTTTAAATTGTTGCATTTAAATTATTAAATTGACGGATTTAAATCCTTCTTAAAATTGGTAATGCAAATAATTTTTAGGAAGACTCTATGATCCATCTATCTTACTGCTCCCTAGGTTGTCAAATTTAGTAAAGGTTTTCTTTGAGATTGGAGTGAGATGTGATACCTTACATTACACAGAAACAAAGATATAGTAAGGTCTTTTCAATTTTGTTGTATATTACGCTGAAAAGAAGGTTGAGGTACAGATGGGAAAGTGAGTAAAACCACTTCAAAACAGTGTTTGTACTTTTTGGATTTATTTGTGCATATTACAGCATCTAAGCTCCAAGACTAGAGTCAAGGGTTGGTTTGCATGTGTAGAGAAACTATAACCATTTGATTTTGTAGATTTTTTTTGTATTTCATTCCACAAATGCTATTTTACCTTAAGGGTTGGCTACAAGAAGAAAAAATATTGGAAGAAGCAACACAGAAAGTTGCCTTGCTACATCAGAAGTACAGGTAACATGTCTAAAACTCTTCAATGCTTAATTTTGGTCTTCAGTAGCTTCTGGAGCTCAGAAAGCTGTGAATCTTGAAATACAGTTGGACTAATTTCACTTCCCATTTAAATGAGTTTTTTCTCTAGTACATCTGCATTTAAGTTTACAAGAGTTTTTGCCAAATGAAAATGAAAAAGAGAACAGAATATTTAGTAAAATAAATGAGAGGATTCTGCTCGAAAAGAATACAGGACACAATTAAATAGTGTGACTTCACCTGTATAGTATTTCTAACTCTCGTTCATGTGAAGTTCTGACCCCAGTCAGGATGTTTCTTGATAAAGAACCTTGGGAGGTATTGAGGGCAGGAGAAATGTAGAGACAGTAACTGTGCCAGAATGCTTATGATCTTAGGTAGAAGGGAGCTAAGGTGCAGTAGTCGAGGACAAAGGAAAGTTAAGTTCTCTTTATCAGTTCATCAGTGAAAAATGTTTGTGACTATAGGGGGAATACTGAATATTTTCCCTGTATTGTTTTAAAACAACAGTTTGAAAATTGAGGTTTCACTTATCTTTGAAATGCACTTGTAACAAGATTGCATGGTTCAGGTTCAGCAAAGAAAACTTAATCTTCATGATGTTAGGGAAAAAGTGAAGAAATGGAGAGATTTATGATTGAAAAAGTATTGAGAAAGATAACAATGAGCATGACAGGATTTTTCAGGTAGAAATAATGTCTTTTATGAGGTAAATGAGGTATGTTGGTGGGTAAGTAAACACAAGCTTTTAAGCCCTGTGATACTACTGCAGGTCTGTGAGAAAAGTGCCTTTGTCAGTTGGTCTAGTTATAAAGAATTCTACCTTTACCTACAGATCTTGTCCTCATGTTTTCAAAGTATTACATTTAAAACTGTGAGCATTTAGAAAATGAAACTGTCTCTTCTGAAATGTAAAATGCCAGACTTCATGTTTCCCCTATAGCAGTATAGAGGAAATTCATGTCTTGAACATGTGTGCCTCTGATAAAGTGAGGAAATGTGGAGTGACGGCTGGATTTGAGCAAGAATGTCATAATTGTCTGCCATTAGCAGAGAGGATAATTTGAACTGGTCTTTGTTGCCATTTACCCCTAAAGATGCCAGAGAGAAAGAAGTTATTAGAATCAAAGTGTAAAGCCTGAGCCAAATAAATCAGCCATTGGTACAGGCAGAAGCAGCACAATTTGATGGTTGCCTGGATGTCCTGGGGATACTTTTCAAGCTTTGACAGTGTCATTCAGAGTAAAACAAGGATGATTTTTTCTCATTGGCAGTACTAGCTGATTGTTGTTTTATTTGTAGAGGCCTTACTCCTCCTGATGCGGAAATGTTGTATATGCAAGAAGTAGAAAGAATGGAGGGCTATGGTGAGGAGACCTATCCTGCAAAGGTAAATGGGGTTTTGATCTTGGGCTCAATTACCCTTTTAGAATGGTTACTTCCTGCCAAAAATAAATAAAACCCAAAACCCAAACCACCCAGTATTTTCTACTCCAGAATTATAAAACCAGTTGTTTCTTATGTAACTTTGCTTTCGAAGGCTTTTTTCTGTACTTGCATAATTTTTTGCAACTTCTTACAGGACAGCCAAGGAAGTGATATATTCATTGGAGCATGTCTTGATGGTATCTTTGTGAAACACAAAAATGGTCGTCCTCCTGTTGTATTTAGGTTAGTATTGTTCTTTCATAAAGTATCTTTGTGAACTTTTTAAGTGTGTTCCTCAGAAGCATCTATGACTCTTAGATATGATGTGTATTTATGCATTTGATAAACCTGAACATAGTCTCGTAGTCATCAGGCTACAGTGAATAATGAAGCCAGTGCGAATTTCTCAATGTATTAACTGCAGGATGAATCTCTTCAAGACAGATTAATTCTAAGACATGAATATTTAATATACAGTTGCATTGCAAAACATTCATTGAATCAAAAAGGAGCAGTTCTCTGCACATAGAGCATCTTAAATCCTGAGATTGTCACATCAATTCATATAGTAATATTCACTTGTGAAATTGTCCAGGAGTTCTTTTCATATATTATAAATTTTTGTGGAGAGTTACACGATAACATCTGTTTTATTATTTTGGATTCATACATTTGTTTTAGTTTATTATTGAACGTTCTGATAAATTGTGGACAGAGCTCTGACTTACCTAATGCTTAAAATTCAGTCTTCATGTGAAATGGCTTCCCACTGACTTTAAGAGGGGTTTCTTGGGCATCTTTGGGCAGAATTCAGAATAAATTTTTAAAAATCATTTTTAGATTTCTTATAAAATTAGTCTCGGCAATTTGTAGTTTTTGCTAAAGCAAGAAAGGATTTATTCTTAGTGAACTTTAATCTTCTAGAATTGAATTTTTGACTGAATATGAACAGAAATCTTGAAATCCTATGCTTCAACACTTCCTGGAACTTCACTACTGTTGAATTTCTGGGATTAGAGAAGGTAGCCAACTATGCTTCTTTCTGTTAGTAGTTTTGTTTAACAGAATTTATTAATTCACTACCGTTAAATGTCCTTTACAAAGATTTCTATCTCTGCTGTGATAGGAGAGCTGATGCTGAGCTCTTTTTACTTGTCTGGAGTCATCAAAGTGCC
The DNA here is from genome assembly GCA_013397755.1 of Cnemophilus loriae. NCBI lineage: Eukaryota > Metazoa > Chordata > Aves > Passeriformes > Corvidae > Cnemophilus > Cnemophilus loriae. The sequence goes on from VZTF01007679.1 coordinate 1,965,869, forward strand.
CTGCTCTGCTTTCCTACAGCATTAAACAACAGCTGTACTTACCAAACACACAGGGAGAGGAATAAAGCTTTGTCCATGCATTTCACATAAATTCTCAAAGAATTGTGGATGCAGTGTCTGTAAATATAGCAAAAAAGTTGCACATTGGGAAGCATCAGAAAGTATTCATATTCCAATTTCAGGATCCAGTTTTCTGCTCTTTTGCTTGTTTGTTGTATGACTATGGGCAATTCCATCATGGATAGCAATATCATGTTATTTGGGTGGCAATAGAGCACAGGCAAATGACCCATTAGTATAATTTGCAGAGGCTGGGTTATGCTTGAGATTGGTTCAGGTAATGAAACCTGAAAGTTTCATTAGGTTTCAAAGGCTTATTAACCAAGGCCTTAAATTGGAGGGATTTTTGTTCTACATCAGAATGGAGACAATTAATGTTTCTCTACCTCATATACATGAGGCAATAGCTATGGAAAATGCTAACGGACACCTCTATGTAATGAAAATGGGAGTTATATAAATACCTTTAGAGAAAGCCCTATATGCAGGTTATGCTTTTTCCATGTATTTGTGCACTGCAGGATATTCTTTTAATAAATCTATGATACAGGCTTTATTTACACTAACATAATACTAATGGGTCAAGCTAAATTTGCATTTAAAAAGAAGATGAATAAATATATTTTATGCGATCTAAATTTTTTTCATCTGTCAATGTGCAAGAGTTCTAGAAAATATGCGTAATAATGCCTTAAAGGCTTTGTTTAGTGTAGATTTAATTTTTTTTCCTGGAATGTACGGTTTGCTTTCAAGCAGTTAGGACATTATAATTTACTGATGACTAAATTTGTCTAAATTTGATTTATTTTTTTAAAGAACACTTGAAATAATTTCAAATAGAAGACAAGTAATAATCTTAACTACTGTACATGTTGTACATCTCCTCAAGAGTTAGTCACATACACGTTTTCCTTTCAGCAGCCATTAAGGGTGTGGAAGTGATGGTCTGCAACTTGTTCAAATAGATTAATGAACTTTTCCACAGAATCATAAAATGATTTTTCACAGAATCAGAGACTTATAACATATATTGTCTTGAGAAGGACCCATCAGGACCATCGAGTCCAACTCGTAGCCCTGCACATGACACCCCAAGAGTCACACCATGTGTCCTAGAGCATTGTCCAAATGCTTCTTGAACTCTGTCAGGCTGGTGCTGTGACCACTTCCATGGGGAGCCTGTTCTTGTGCCCAACCACCCCTTGGGTGAAAAGCTTTCTCGTGATATCCAACCTAAACCTCCCCTGACAGCTTCAGGCCATTTCCTTGAGCCCTGTCACTGGCCATGGGACGGAAGAGATCAGTGTCTGCCCATCCGCTTCCCCTTGCGAGGATGTTCTTTATCCATATTCTTGATCATGGTTCTGGTCTGCAGTCGCATTTTTTTCTGGTTTGAAAATCAGAGCTTGTCCAGTCATATCCTGTCCCTTTTGTCTGCAGGTGGCATGATATTGCCAACATGTCCCACAACAAATCCTTTTTCGCATTAGAATTGGCAAACAAAGAAGAGACAATTCAGTTCCAAACTGTGAGTACATTTTTATTTTTTTCACTAAGTCATCAGTAAATAAAAACAAATTAAAACTGATAATTTAACTCAAAGGTTAAAACCTACTTTCTGTATATTTAGCAGCTTTGAACTGTATGAGGGAGTCAAATGTAATAACACTGTCTTTGACCAGCTTTCTATGGGAAGGCATTAAGACTTAGACCTTTAATGTTGAGTACATTGAAGTGTTTGGTTATGTGGTCATAAAAATTTTCATCCATTCCAGTAAAATTTCTAGCATGTTTTTTGACTTTTAAATCAGTGGCAATTAAAGATAAATGTACCCTTAGAGCTTTGCTGGAATGGGCCATGGCATTCCTTGCAGAATTAATTTTGTGCAGCATCTACCAGTTGCTTTTGTCAAAAGGCAGCTGTTGACAATCTTATGGCAATCTTAACTATAAATTGTGTTAGTGTTACAGCTGATAAGTGTCTCGAGCAAAAGGCTTCTACTTTCAAATTTCATAAGTCTAAGAAAATTGTTAGACTAGAGTGTATATTTGGGCCTGCAAAGTAGAGCTTTAGGGAAAACCTAGTGACATTAATGAAGTTACATTGAAACGAAATTGGTCAATGGTAATTTAATCTTAAAAATTTCAGTGGCTTGTCTGAAAGCAAATGGAGGGTATGAATATTTGACTTAATGCAATTGTTGGGTTTTGTTTTTTTGGCAGGAAGATATGGAAACAGCAAAATATGTGTGGAGGATGTGTGTGGCTAGACACAAATTTTACAGACTAAATAAATGCAGCCTGTAAGTAGAATACATTAGCAGAACTCTTGGTGTCCTTGCAGCTTCCATTGGGAAGTGAAATCTCCCACTTCCTCTGTAAAGTCTTTACTGTCCTTTTTAGATGGTAGTAATTAATGACTTGGGTTCATTTTCTTAATCTTTTTTGAGAAAATACTTGCCACCAGTTTTTGAAATACATCCTGCTTTATAACAGAGGACAATATTAAATACTTATTACCATAAGTAATAATGTTTGGGCTTTGCTTCTGGGTCACAGTGCTGTGAGAGACTTCAGTTGCTTTGGGGTCTAATATTGCTAGTGCTTGTGAGCTGCTGGAACCACCAGGGTTTTGGCCTGTGTTTGGGTGAACTGCTTGGAAAGGACAGTAGAGGCTTTAAAAGGGCGGGCAGTGTATGTGAAGCACTCCTGAAATGTGCTGCATTGACAGCTGAGAGGTATGTGGTTCTTTAGATATCCATGGAATCTGTATAGCTCAAGTAGCACCACTGCAAAGTAAATTTAATACAATTCATTAAATTAAATTTAAATAGGCTGGTCTCCAACTTGTAAATCAAGGGCTGGAATTTGAGTTACTTTACTGGTACAGCTTTCCTTCAGTTAGGTTTCTTCAGTCAAAGAATAGAGAATTAGGCACAGTAAGTAGTCTGTCGTTGAAAAAGCATGATTCCCATATGTTTCATTCCTCTTTGTACATGGGAAGATAGATGTTTGATATCTGCTGAGGCCAGTGGAAAGATAATCAAGTATTTTGTGCCACAGGTGACTCATTAGTGTGTTTAATGCTAATTTATTTGTGAAGTAAGATTAATTTGAAATAGAGTAAACCTTATACCTCAAAGCTTGTAAACTTGTCTGTCTTTTGAGAGTGATAAGAAGCATTGGTAGAAGTAGTGCATTTGTGGGACTTGTGCATTTCTGTCTGAATAATGTCAGATCTGAAGTTCTATACTGAATGTCAGTCTCTAGGATTACTTATTGTAATTGTTTCACCACAGCATGGTTTTGCATGAGGTTAAGTCCTCAAAAAAACTTTTCTGATTATCTCTACTCTTAAGATTTCTTGTCTTCTGGTCCTGCAGCTGAAAACCGTCTTATGCGTGCCTGTATCAACTTCAGGGGTTTTTTTTCTAAATCTGTACATACCTTGTCTTTAGAGACTCCTTGGACTCTCCACCTGAGGAGGGCTCTCAGAAATCTTCCCTCATTCTTTCCCTTCCACGCTTTCCAATCCTTTCTCGTCCTTCACTTCCCAAAGGGTGAGCTTAAAAACATCTTTCTTGCTGAAAAATAGCAGTTCTTGCATTTGTATGATGCTGTCTTTTGACCTCTGTCTTGCTACAAGATGCAGAGCACAGGTGCAGAGTAGGGTGGGGAGTAAAAGGAGCTTAAGACTTCTGAACTTTATGTCCTGGAGCCAATCCAACAAATCATGAAAATTCATTACCATTAGCATGAATGTTAGAACATACAAAAGCTAACGCAGTATAGTGATGCTTTCCAGTTCCTGTAACATCTGTAACGTTACAGTCCCCATACAATTTTATGTCTGTAGAACAGGCAAGGTGTAGAACAGGAGATGTTGTATGGAGTTCAAAGAACTAACTGAGGTATTTTGATCTCGGGTTTTTGATTTTTGTTTTGTGATGGTGGCTAATACACATAGCTCTTTCCTTTTGAAACTGTTGTGGAAGACTAACACAGGCCTGGCTCCAGGAAATGTAGGGTGATTTTTAATTGAACTTGGGAGTGCTTTCTGATGTTTGAAATGGGTCTTGCTATTGTTAAGAATAATTTCTTACCATAAAATTTCTTCTGTAGACAAACTCAGCCTGTTACAGTGAATCCTGTTAGAAGACGATCTTCATCCAGGATTTCCATGGTAAGGAAAGCAAATAGGTTTATGTTTGCGTTTTTATAGATTTCAGTTGACTTCGAATCAAACATTAGTTCCCTTCAGTGAAATAAAATGAGCAGTGAAAAAGATGAGTCTAGTATGTGATGAACTGTTTCTGACTTGTAGGAAGAGCTGCTATGTAATATCTAAATAGCGGAATTACAATAATTGCAAAGAAAAAGATTTTAAACACTTCTATTTTCAGTTTGAACACTGTCTCCAGGAGACTCTCCTAGATGTCAGATAGCAAGATACAGTCTTGGGTTAGTGGTGTGTGGTTTCAAGGTTTTTTTCCTGTTTTTTAAATTATTTTTTGTATGACCTCAAAGGAGAAACGTACATTGCAGATTTAGAGAAATGGTTTAAGACTAAGGCTTTTGTATGTGTTTATTTGTAATATTATACACATTATAGTATAATATATAACGTGTATTATTGCTATGTGTATAATATTATAGATCATATGTATAATATTATACATATATATATAATGGTATACATTATGTATAAAAAAGACTTCAAGAATTATTTTTGAAAGTAACAGTAAGATGTTTGCTTTCTTAGCCCAAGCCTCAGCCTTATATGATGCCTCCACCACCTCAGCTGCATTACAATGGTCATTATAGTGAACCATATGCATCTTCCCAAGGTAAGTTCATTAAATCCATGGCCACATGACACAATTTTAGAAGGTAAAAGCTATAATTTATATTTGTAGCTACTTTAGCTATAGTCGAATAAATTAATAGGTGAGCATGGGGTAGGTTGGTACTAGAAGAGTCATTGAAGTGCTTGCTGCTACTCCAGACACATAGGCTTATGTGAAACACAGTCATGGAATCACAGAATTGTTTAAATTGGAAAAGTTGTTTAAGATCATCAAGTCCAACCATCAACATAGCACTGTCAAATCCATCGCTAAACCATGTCCCCAGGTGCCACATCTACATGTCTGTTAAATACCCCCAGGGATGGTGACTCCACCACTTCCCTGGACAATCCTGTTCCAATGCTTGACCACCCTTTCCAAGAAGAAATTTCCTCATATCCAATCTAAACCTCCCCTTGTGCAACTTGAGGCCATCCCCCCTTGTCCTGCTGCTTGTTACCTGGGAGGACACAAACACACCTCACTGCAACCTTCTTTCAGGTAGTTGTAGAGACCAATAAGGTCCTCCCTGAGCCTCTTTTTCTCCAGGCTAAACAACCCCAGGTTCCCCAACTGTTCCTCCTCCATATCCTCTCGTATGGGAGATGAGCAATGCTAGTTAGGATAGCATATACAGCAACTGTAGACCAAGGTGTCTTGGTTGAGTTTAGGCTGACTGTTGCTTTTTTTGGTTCATATATCAAACTGGTATGTTATGGCATTGTGAGATCCTTGTCAATATTGGTCTTAATAGCTGCAAAGAGATTGCCCCCAGACAATTCACACAACTAAAAAATAAAAAAAAAAAAATTAAACCCAGAATGCAGGAAGAGAGACGTTTGTCTAAGTTTGCTAGACTACAAGGTGTTGAGAAATTCAAAGGCTAAAGAAGTTTGCAGGTTATGGACTTGGTATATATTTGATTGAAACAAAGAAAGAAAAAAACCCAAGCAAACCCTAACTAATATTGTCAAGCAATGTAGACTCCTTATCTTACTGGTTTATGGTGGAGTCATGGCTGCTTTCTCTCATTATTTTGATTGTTAAACATTGTGTCTTTAATTAACAAAGTTGCCACCCTGGAGGGCTGAATCTAATCTTTTGCAAGGTTTGATAGGAACTTTCCAGACCTACAAATCTGCTGGATAAATAGTACTCTAAAAACCCAGCTCACTGGAAAGGGAATAAGTACGTATTCTATCAAAACAGAGTTACACAGGTCTTCATAAAATACAGGTATTCAGCTACATTCAGAATGTAGCTGACTTCTTTCCAGTTTAGTGCTGGAAGTATTGCTGGTTACCTGCTACTACAAATGTCCTATTTTTGAACATTTTGTTCATAAAACAGTTTTTGATTGTCAGCAAATTCATTAACATAAGTGTGGTAATTATTTTGGCAAACCCAGAAAGTTAAATCATGGAAGGCATCTACAGCAATGACTGAATTGTTTTCCTCTGGAGACTGGCAGATTGTACATCTAATGAAGTAGTAATTAAATAATTAAATGTGTCTTGGATGTATAAACTGTCAGACCATTTTCTTTACAGTGTAGGCATATGTTAATGTGTGAACAATATATGGTGGTGTTTTAAACTGTCTCCAAAATTTCTGGAGAAAAGTTAATTTGATTTTTTTTTTTTGAGGTCTTGCGGTACTATATCTACATATGCCCTGAAGCAGTAAATGAGAAAAGAGCAAGGGTTTTTGTTTGCTTGTTGTGGGGCTGTTTTAAGATTTTTGGTGGTATTTTGCTTTGTTTTATTTTTTTTTTTGTGGAGCTTTTTTTTCTTTTTTTGCTGTTCAAACTGATTTTAGTACATTAGTGCAAAGCCTAGTGTTGACATCCATTTTTTCAGTGGTGTGGTTTAAGACTGATATGGACTTTGTTTATCTTGGACTGAAACTTAGGAAACCTATTCTAAACAGAAGAAAGTAATTTGTAAACAGACAATGTTTTCCCATAGAGATCTGCATCACTGAAATAAATATAATACGTTATTCTGATATATATACCTTGGGTATCAACAACAACAGAAAAGCTGGGATTTTGGTTTGGATTTTTGCCTTCCCATTTCAATACATAGCTAAGAATAACTGAGGTTTTGAAAATCACAAACATTGCCTTACCTACATCTTAATAGAGGATAACTTTGTTTGATATCCTGGACATAAAGATTGTTCTTAAACTTTATTTTCAGATAACCTCTTTGTGAGCAATCAGAATGGATACTACTGTCACTCTCAGACTAGCTTGGATAGAACCCCTCATGACTACAGTGGTCGGATCCGCAATGGGAGTGTCTATAGTGCACACAGCACAAACTCCTTGAACAATCCACAGCATTACTTGCAGCCATCCCCCATGTCCTCCAACCCAAGCATTACTGGAAGTGACGTCCTCAGAACTGATTATGTCCCATCACACAGACACAGTGCACTAATACCACCTTCTTATCGTCCCACGCCTGACTATGAGACTGTGATGAGACAGCTCAACAGGGGGATCGTGCACACAGACAGGCAGAGTCATTCAATGAGAAATCTTAACATCAGCAACTCATATGCTTACAGCAGGCCTGATGCCTTAGTTTACAGTCAGCCTGAAATTCGAGAACATGCCCACTTTGCTGCCCCACAGTCTAACCATTATCCATTCAACCTGAACTACAGCTTTCATAGCCAATCCCCCTATCCCTATCCTGCTGAAAAGCGCCCAGTTGTTGGGGCAGTCAGTGTGCCTGAGTTGACAAATGTGCAGCTCCAGGCTCAGGATTATCCAGCACCAAATATAATGAAGACTCAAGTGTATCGACCGCCTCCTCCATACCCATACCCAAGACCTGCAAACAGTACTCCAGACCTTTCACGACACATCTACATCAGCAGCAGCAATCCAGATCTTATCACAAGGCGAGTGCACCATTCTGTCCAGACGTTTCAGGAAGACAGTCTGCCTGTGGCACATTCTCTTCAGGAGGTCAGTGAACCTCTAACATCGGCACGCCATGCTCAGCTGCAGAAAAGGAACAGTATTGAAATAGCAGGCTTGACTCCCAGCTTTGAAGGAATAAGAATTAAAGAGAGGACCATGTCAGCTTCTGCAGCAGATGTGGCTCTTCCAAGAGTTATCTCAGAAGGGTCACAGCCCAACATTCTGATGGAGAGAACGAAGCAAAAAGAAGGTGAGCAAGAAGAAGGTGTGAACTGTGATCACAAGAAAACCCTTTCAGATGCCACTATGCTGATTCACAGTAGTGAGGAAGAAGAAGAATTTGAAGAAGAGAACAAGGCCAGTACAAGTCTTTCTCCTCTCCCTGAAGATCAAACCCAGCTTCCATCTGTTATGGGAGGTTATTCTCATGATTCAGTACTAAACTACCCTTATAGCTCTGTTGCTTCATCTGCTGGCCCTTTGCATATTCTTGAGCCTAAATTACATATCACAGAGGCAGAAAAGAGAATGAAAGATATGAGCCCTGTTCATTTACTAGTAGAAAGCCAGGTACAGAGAAGAGGGGAAGGACTGCTTACTCCATCTATGTCGGAATCTGATCTTACAACATCAGGGAGGTACAGAGTAAGGAAAGATTCAGTAAAGAAGAGACCTGTGTCTGATCTTTTGTCTGGGAAGAAGAATATTGTGGAAGGCCTTCCCCCTCTAGGTGTAAGTGGATATCATTTGTCTTGTTTCGGGTTGTCTGTAGCAGTTGATTGGTGTTTTTGCTTGAGGTTTGGAGTTCTTTTAATCAACCTGAGATGCCTTTAAGACATATGAATTAAAAGCCACCTGAGTCTCGACCTTTGTTTTTCTATGTTTCCCTGATTAACTTTGCTTAGCTATCTTTTATCCCCTTCTCTGCCGTGTCTGAGTTCTGTTTGTATAGTCCTCCCACACGAATCCAGCTGTGCAGTCTCCATCCATCTGAAAACCTAACCTGGCTAGGAACTTTAGAATGAGCTAATTTAAAGTCAGTTCTAGATCCCTATTCTGCCCTACTTCTTATCTGGAGCAGAAGCAACTCTTTCCATTCAATTTTCTAATCTTCCTCTCATTGAAAAATCATATGTAGCCAGAAATTTACTTTTTAAAAAATTTGTTTTGTCTGCTTCTTGTGACCTAAGAGGGAACCTGACACCTTAAGGAATAAATTCTTTCCTTGCATTCTCTTCTTTACTCCATGCCTTCCTTTTTTCATATCCTTTCCCTTTTGCCTTCTCTTCAAGCTGTTTTTATCCCACTAAAGGTATTTCTTGCTTGTCATGTCTCTTTCTCCTACTCCAATCTTATGACGCCACAAATAGTGAAAAACTGCAAGTTTCACCTTTCCTGTAATTCCCACCTCATAGAAACATCAAGGTCTATGTGGACTGTACAGTTTCACTGGCACTCCTTAGCACCCACTTTGGTTTAGACTTTTGTTCAGTTCTATGTAGTTTGTGGCAGATTTCAGGTGCTAATAGAGGAAGACCATTTCTTATTATTATTTTGCCTTTTAAAATTGATTGATACCTGAGTTAGTGTCAAATAGTTTTCTGTACAAATTGGACTGCAGGGGAACTACTGTATGACTTGTACTGCTGCAGTAACTTACAGCTGATGCTGCAAAAACACTAACCTATGCAAAAGCTATGTATTGAAATAGTTACTGCTCTCACAAGTTTTTGTCTGCCAGGTGTGCTATACATGGAGCTGAACACAATGAAACGAACTTCCATCAGCTTAAATTCACTTTATAATTGTGTATGTTTTTCTACATCTTCTTCCTCCTGTTTTTTAATGTGGATATAGGGAAAAAAAGTGGTACCTTCCCCCTTGTGTTCACATTTAGATAGTTACTTAGTGTTTGTTCTCCAAAAGATACATTTTCAGACAGTAATATGTCTACCAAAATCATACCCTGCTTTTCCTTTTGACAGTTATGTAGATGCTCTTGTCAACAAGAACATCTTGTTTTACTTTTATGTAAACATCTTGTTTACATTAAATTAATATTAGAACTTTTTCATTGAAGGTGTTCAGTAACATAGTTTCTAGTTCAGAAACATTTAAGAGTGTTGTTGCATAATACAGAATACTACCTTTCTGTATTCATAACTGAGATGAATATCCTGGTTACAAAGCTGGCCGCTACCAATGCCTTGCACATTTTGCTTTTCAATGAACTTTTATTGTCTTTGTGTTCACTTTTAAATGTGGTCTCATCCTCTTAGCTTTGTGTTCCTATTTCTTACCACCATTTAACTTTTGAAAGCATTGATTGTCATTCAAGCAGATATGCGCTCATAGTTTCAGTGTATTTTTGTTAACAACTAAACTTAGCAACTGGAGGAATGATGAAGTTTTCTCTTACTCTTTTTAAAATAATAATTTGAATTGATTTTTTCATAGAAATCCCTTTTTTATATTTTCCTTCAAATAATGAATGGCAATTCCATAATTTAGATTCATGGCCTGGTCCAGGACTCAAATCTGTCTGCAGTTCTGTGTTCATGTTTTGTATGTCAAGTTTGTTGCAAACTTAGTAAAACATTTAACAATATCTAATATTGTAAAGGTATATGGTCATTGCGTGATTGTAGGGAAGAAAAGTGCCTGCAAACTGAATAGTCTAGTAAAGAAATAATTATTACTTTTTTGGGGGTTTGGGAAGTGATCCCAGGTCTGTTCAAGAATGTTAATTATCCAGAGTTGCCACCTCACACCCTCAGTCACGAGCTTTGTAGAGAACAATATTTGTCGTTCTCATGCAGTTTCATTAACCTGTCTGGAATGAAGACAGACTTGCGTTGTGTCCTTGGAGGAATGTAGTCCCACCACCCTAATCTCTCACTGCAGTGCTTATCAAAGAAAAAGGTCAGAGCTGTTTGCAGAAGGGGCCAGAGAAGTATCCTTTGTTTAGTTGAACTCATCTGGTTTTCTGCTTTATAACTTCATCAGATATTTAAGAATATTTACAAGTTTTAGCTTTTCTTTTGCAGGGTATGAAAAAGAATAAAAATGATGCAAAAAAAATGGGGCCTCTGAAGCTAGCTGCCCTAAATGGACTGGCATTGACTAGAATGCCTCTGCCAGATGATGGGAAGGAAGAATCAACAAGAGCAACAAATGACGAACGAGTACGTTGAAGTTTTTTAATGCTTGATTTACACTAGCAATTTTTCAAAATTACATGATTATGAATGGTACATTTTATTGACTTTAAAATGCTTCATATTAAGGCAACTCAAACGCTGAGAATAGAAACAAAAGAAAAAGGTTTCTGATTGACAAGTCGCTGTTAGAAGTATTGGGTGTAACTCAGATTTTTCTTTAAGGTGACAGTGATTCAACTATAGTTTACCCTTTGAACATACAGGAAGCAAAATAACTAGTACCTACTGATATATTTTTATGCAACTCTTCCTGTTTTCTTTCTTAATTTTGGGTTTCCCAGAGTGAAAAGGTGTGAAACTTCCAGTTCTGAGTGTGAGATTGATTTTAGTTGTAATTATTAGTAATTCATATGGTGTTAAGCGTAAGTTTTGCAGTTAAATTGCATCCCCAGAGTACAACTTGTGCAGATTGTATTTATCTATTTTCTTCAGGTGGAGCCCATAAAATACAATTGGAACTTGTTTGAGCTGCTGAAGTTTTAAACTCAGTAAAAGATGTCAGGTCAATGAGAGGACATCAGGTTTTAGAATTTGAGGATCATCCTTTGAGAAATATACGACTCCATCAGCTTGTGTCAGGATAAAAAATATCAGTAAATCTGCTTCAGCCTGTCTCATATATCATTAAAGAAATGCAGGAAAGTGAAATACAGTCAATATTCAGGCTATGATGGGCTATGAAGAACAGTGCTGCCATCACACATCTGACCAGAGCAACTAGATGCACCAAATTCTACAGTGATTATTGCCCATTCTGCAACCAGTGGTCTCTATAGAATCCAATTCTGAGCATGGTTGGGCAGCCTCAGCTGCGGACCCCCTCTAGCTCAATTTTGTTTCTTGTCACTAGGGATCTAATCTAGGGATTAGAACCAGAAGGAATAGTCCTGCTCTCACCAGCTGCAGTTTAAATGAACAGGCCAAGAAAATTAATTGCAAGTCACTCAGTAAAAATTGGGTTGAACTACATATACATTGCCTAAGATGCTAAGGGACAAAAATTAACATTGTGTTACTGAAATACAGGTTTAGCACCTGTGTTGGTATTTCCTCTTATCTAGAGCCATCATCTCTTTCTGGGTTGACCTTTACTGGATTCAGCTGTGTTTGCATTCAGCTAGCTCTGCCCAAAGCGTTGTGGCAAAGAAGAAACCAAAAAGTCAAGTTATGAAAAAGTCATGTCACTACACTTTCTCTTCAGGGCAGTCATGTAGAAGTAGAATAAATACCATGAAATGGGAGTAGTTCCTAAAGCAGTTGAGAAGAGGCAATGCAAAGTAGGCATGTGACATAAAAGGAAGTCCAGAGTGCAGATATAGAAGATGAATTTAGTGTTGATTCAGTGCCTGTTTCATTGCTCAGCTTCATGTTATTATCAGTTTAAACATGTGAACTTAGCCTAAAGATAATAAAGGAGTTTGTACAGTTGATGTATTGGTGTGCAAATTGCAAATGATGGAAGTTTACACCTTCCTCTGCAACATTTGGCATCCTTACTTGATATAAGACACTTGTATGACCTGATACCACAGAGCAGTTGCTTTAAGAATCTGGGGGCATGTGACATAGATGAAATTTTCTGGCTGAAACCTTACATATTATTCTTCTAATTATTGTTGGCAAAGAGATGCAGAAATTCCAGAAGTGTCTCATGATTTAGAAACAACTTGGTTTCAAAAAGATAAAGGGGAGGGGGGAGCAGTTTATTAAATAAAAAAGATTGAATTATACTATTAGAAAAAATTCTGGGTTTATACCTTAACTGCAGCAAGAGTTTCTAAGGCAGCTTTCCTGCTGTAAGCAAAATTTAGTTTTTCTCCATCCAAAAAACTAAGTTTGTGGGGTTTTTTATTATTATTTTGGGGATTTTTTATTATCATAAGGTTAAAGGAGACCTTTCAAATGATGTCATCTACCATGCTATATTAAGCAGGTGGATCAAAGGTATGTGAAGCAGTATGCACTATGGCATATCTGTCTGGTTGGCCAATTTTTTTCTCCTCATCTAGGCTGCCTTTATAGAAACTATGAAATAATTTTTCCTTTACCAGCAGTATCCACATAGGTCTTTGTGACCTAGTGAAGGCTGCTTAGTTTTCACTTGAACAAAATTCGTGCTGGTTAGGGTTGCTTCTAAGTTATTCTGGCATGTTTGTGGAAGCATTAATAGCTGGGGAGGGATTGAAAAAGCATGTAGAAGAAGAAAATACATACATTTTATCCTTCATGAATTCTCTGTTAAAGTAGACTCAACTTAGAAAGTGCCTTTGTATGGTTATCTGTGTTCTGGCTTCCAGTGTAAAATTCTGGAACAGCGGCTGGAGCAGGGGATGGTGTTCACTGAATACGAGCGCATTCAGAAGAAAAGGCTGATAGACGGCGAGTGCTCAATAGCTCGGCTGCCTGAAAACGCTGAGAGAAACCGCTTCCAGGACGTCCTTCCTTATGATGATACCAGAGTAGAGCTGGTCCCAACCAAAGAAAATAACACGGGTTACATCAATGCATCTCATATCAAGGTGAGAGAAACAGTCTTGGAGAAATATTTCCCAGTTCATGTGGCAACTAAAAATGCATTTGGCTATCAATTTTGGTCAGTAAGGTGAGTGAAAAGCCCTCCATCTCTCTCCTTCTCTTTCCTTTCTTCTCCAGAGGTTTCTCTGGGGAAAGCAGGAACCTGTTTCACTAATTACCTAGAATAATGGAGGGTTAATTATTGGAGGGGTCTTCTGCATTTTGCTTCTGTGTTGATTTGATCTACTGTCCCCTTTCTGTGTTGTCTCTCTGGGGATTGCTGCTAACAGAAGGCATGCCCATTCTTCCCAGAGTTAAGAAGGCAAATATGTTTAAAACAAACTGGGATCCTCTGCAATGACTATGATATTTTTGAGCTGCAGTGACAATCATTGTTTCTTCTTTTCCTGTACTCTAAGAATGTATCCACAATGGGCAGTAAGCTAGCTCCTAGCTTAAGTTTTTTTGGATGGTTAGAGGAACTGCCAGAACCAGGGGGAAATAGGCTTTTTCAAAACCTTCAGTTGCCCTCTTTCCCCATCCTTAACACTTTAAGTTCTGTTTAAAAGTGAAGAGTTCGAAGGGTGACTTCAAGGACCTTCAAGGCAGTTCATTCATTTTTCAATACATTTAGCAGCTCTAAGTGCAACTTCAGTTGGCTTCACGCTTTCTCTGAAAAGAGCTGAGATTGTCAAAGCAGCACTTGTAGTTGTGTTGCTGTCTTTTTTTAATAAATCTGTACACTGACATGGCATCATAGTTTCTCTGCTTCATTCACAGATGTTGGCCCTTCTCAAACAAGATAATATTTTTTCAGGAAATAACAACTAGTACTGTAATAATATTTACAGCACCAGAGTATGAAAGCTTCTCTAAACCTGAATTTGCTATAATACCTTAAATTCACAGTAGAGAAATACAATTTTGTTTTCTCAGTTTTACATGATGCTTATGATATAAAATACATTTATTTAGCTATGAGCCTATACAATTGTGTCTCTTCTGCATTTAATGTGACAAGATGCAGCTAAAAAATGGGGCAGATATAACTCACAATGGGCTCCTACTTCTGTGGTGTTGCTGTCTTCTTTCATTTTGTCCCTCTTCAAATGGCTGACGTTAGAACTGGGGAGAGGATTTTCAATAATTACTAATCTAATGTCTTTCTTTTTACAGATCTCTGTTGGTGGCATAGAGTGGGATTACATTGCCACGCAGGGCCCTTTGCAGAATACATGTCAGGATTTCTGGCAGATGATCTGGGAACAAGGGATTGCGATCATAGCTATGGTGACAGCAGAGGAAGTGAGTATACATTGAGTCAGGTTTCTCCCAGAAATTCCACAATGAGTTTTCTTATAATCTGTTAGAGGAAGGGGATCTTTTCTCCAACAGATAGACCAATCAAAGATAAATTTCTAGTGACCCCTTCCTATTCTGTCTTGATTTCTTTGGTAGAAAAATGAATTTGCAAACTCTTTCTGCTGGAAAGTTGGCTTTCTCAGTAAGAGTCTGTAACACTCTAGTGCTACTTAATAGAGGAGCGATACAGTTGTTACTGCAGGTGCATTCGTTGTATGAATGGTCTTAGGCTTCTTGTTAAGCAAGTGTTTTACTTTTAAGGAAAGTGGGAGAGAAAAAAGCTTCAGGTACTGGCCACGTCTTGGTTCAAGACACAACACTGTGACATATGGAAGATTTAAGATTACCACGCGATTCCGTACCGACTCAGGCTGCTACGCAACTACAGGTTTGAAGATTAAACATCTTCTCACAGGACAGGAGAGAACGGTTTGGCATTTGCAGTATACTGACTGGCCAGAGCATGGCTGTCCAGAAGATTTAAAGGGATTTTTATGTAAGTTGTATTTAATAGCTTTGTTTTGTGGTGTGGTTTGTGGGTTTTTTAACACCTTCTAAAATGGCTGCTATATATGAAGTAGCTTTTGATAAGTATGCCAAGCATTCCATTGTAAAAGGTTTCTTCACAACAGCAAGAGATACTGAATTATATTTTTTGCAGGAATATACCTGACAGTGTATTAAAGTGACTCCTTCTGTCTAAAGCAAATAATTAACCAGAAATCCATATAGAATAAAACATAATTGCATCCCATACTACACATTTGAGTATGCTGCAGCAGTAGCAAGATGGCCACAAGCCGCCTTTAGTAGGAATAGGGGAACAAGGCAAGGAAATCCTTACAAAAGTTAGATGATCCTTATAGATCTGTATTGCCATGGTTGGGGTGTGACTTGTGATTTGTACAATGTATCATTTTTCTGTGGCATGTCGATTGTTAAATTACTACTTTTCTGGTGGTCACACAGCATAATAGCACAGCTTGCGGGGCTTCATCTCTTAAATTAATTTCTTTTATCTTGCTGAACTTAATAGCATACTTGGAGGAGATCCAGTCGGTGCGGCGCCACACGAACAGCACAGCAGACCCTAAAAGCTCCAATCCTCCCGTGCTGGTGCACTGCAGTGCGGGTGTGGGACGGACAGGAGTGGTCATTCTGGCAGAGATCATGATCGCGTGCTTGGAACACAATGAGGTGAGCTCTTTCTCATGCTTTCAATAACGTTAGGTAGTAGAAGAGTCAATAACCTGCCTAAAGTATGTTACGGCTGTTCATCTGAGCAGCCTTTGGCCTTTGGCTAAGGCCTTGAGGCCTTACAACTGTGCTTGAAATAGCTCTTGGGAACTCAACAGAAGTTAATAATCTTCTAGAGCTGCCCACATGCACACCAGGCACTGCAATGCTCATTTGGATTCTTGACTCCCTAAGATGTTTAGTCATTGAGTGGAGCAAGGTATGCCCTAGGCCACTGAGCATATTTCAGGCTTTCATCCTGACTTTACCACTCCTTGCCTTAATTAGAATGGATAATATTCAAGAACATGCTTTGTGGCCAGTCTCTGTACTTATTATTTTGTTCCTAAGTGCAGTGTATTTGCAGTATCAGTCTCAGTAGAGGACAAAGTAGTAGTTTAATAGAATAAAATCAGTGCTATCAACTTCTAGCCAGAAGTGGACAGCTGTAAAATGTTCATTAATAATGTAATATGTCAACTGAAACTCAATGAACTTATTGTTTCATTGTGCATCCCTCTCCTAACACTGTGACAGACATTTTCAGCCAGTAGATTTGTGAAGATCAATACCCCAGGAGATAGATAACTTTACCATTATGCATATTTCCCAGATGATCAGTGGTGTAGTGCAGTCCATACTGCAGGCATGGGCAATGAATTGTCAGAGCTGAAATCAGAACAGCTGATTCTTCCCTTAGATCACTAAGGTACTGCTCTGAACCTCCTGCTGGGAAAGTGCAAGTCAGTTTCCTTGCTCACCAGTCACTTGTAATGTTTTGTTCTCTTCCAGATGCTGGACATCCCACGAGTGCTGGATATGTTGAGGCAGCAGAGAATGATGATGGTGCAGACTCTTTCGCAGTACACTTTCGTCTATGGAGTTCTCATTCAGTTTCTCAAAAGTTCCAGACTTATCTAAGCCCTGCCACTTCCTAAGGGACTCTGCAAGAGTTTACAGAAAGAAAATCAGAGTTGTGCAGACCTCTCACTGATCTCTCAGACTCTCACTGGTGTTTTCTTCATATGATGAATCACAGAGTTACCATTTAGGGCTGCCATGTGACTGTTAAATGCGAGTCAGTGTAACAGTCCCTGCAGAGCAGGATCTTCACTGGACTAAATTCTTCCCATGTTCAGCTACAGTCACATAAGGAATGATTTTGCTTGTACCGGTCTGTAGTACTTGCACACGTTCTTTAGAGTGCTGTTACTCTGAGCAAAATAAATATCTTATGGAATGGAGGTATATAGCACAATTTTACTAACATTATGTTTTGAACCATAATTGTTGACTGTGCAAAAGCTAAAATCTGTAGGTGCACATGGGGTGAGAAACCTGCCCCTTGAGAATGTCAAGGTCTTATGCAGTCTGATTCTGCTTTCAATTTTATATTTAGAACAATACATCTATATTTTTTAAAACAAACTTTTGGTTTCCTCTGGTTTACTTAGCAAAATTAGCAGCTCTTAGATATTTTAAGCTGTTGCTTTAAGAACGGTTATTTTTATATTTGGGATTTTTAAATTAAAAAAAAAAGAACCATCACAACAGCAAACTTTTTAAACATAACAATATTTTCAGAGGAGAAGACTGACAATGTTTGAACCAACTTTTCAAAAATCATGCAGAAGGTCCTAGGGAAGCTGTTGGTAGTTAGTTGTAGTGCCATGTAGTAGAACAGACAAGTGAAAGATAATGGTAACTGTTGAGAACTTTCATTTGAGAGGAGCTATGTTTACCTGCAACAAGCAGGGGAAAAATATTTTAAGTATCTACGAGGTTATTGGAAACAAATGGATGAGAGAAAGTACATATTCAGTATTATTCATATATTTAGAGGACAGTTTGATTTTACTGGCTGAAATCAAAGTGGATGCAAATGTTTTAAGCACTTTTTTTGCTCTGTTATTTATGTAGCTAAATATAGAGACTATAATCATGCATTGTTTCATTTGGTAATATACCATTACTAACCTGTTATTTTAAGAAGAGCTTTTTAAGTTGATGAAGTGAGAGAACCAAAATGGGAGTAGGAAGGTGCAGAGTGGTGAAGTGGAAATGATCGTATGAAGCGTGATGGAGGATGTGTGGCAGCTATGATTGCTGGTTTACATGGTGCAAAGATGACCTTAAAAAAATGTTAATGTTCCCAGCCAAGAAAGCTATTAAAGCACTGGAAGTTTCTGTAGAACCTCCCAGATTATTTCGTTAGTGCTAGAGCAGATTTTGCTAATGCTGTGCAGAGTTGCAATGAAGAATATTTGCGAACTTGCAGAAGAAAAGCTCTTAGAGGAAACACTGGAGATGTGGGTAATTGAGTAGCTGTGTAGGTGGCTGAGTCAGTGGCTGTGGCATGGACATGAAGCAGGCAGGTACAGCCCACTGTGGTTTCCATTTTGTCCCATGGGGCAGGTCAAATGATGGTATCCCTAAATAATCCTGTGTGGTTTTCAGATGGGGACAGTGTGGTTTTAGCTGCTTTCCCAAGTGTTTTGAGATGCTGAGTTGAAAATCCCTATTCCAAATTGAGCTATAGTTTTTAGATAGTTGGTTTAATTAAAAAAAAAAACAAACCCTGTAGTAGACTAGTCTTCAAGCATGGTTAAGTTTCCATTTCCCTTGATACCTGCTTAGTGAAATGAAGTGAAACTAAAAGTCAAGTTTATTAGTGCTGAAATTGTTATTTTTCTGAGCTCGAACAAGGGTTTGGAAACTATTAAACCCCTTTCAAAACAATAGTTGTGTCTCAAAACATGAATTAAGAATTATAAATAGGTTGCCTCAATTTCCTCTGTAATAAGCTGCTTCCACGAAGTTAAACACATGGTCCAAATGACATTGTGCTAATATGTCATTTTATACAAAATATATTAGTTTTAGGTACACGGTATTGATCTGGTGCTTTCACGTCTGCTTGGAAGCAGTCTGATTTGTCGTACTCTTAAGTTAGATTGAATATTTCAGACTAGGGAAAAGAAGTGTTGTTCTTATGTAAAATGCCTAGGAATTATTAATTGCCAAATATAAAACTGGAAGTCCAGAGGAAACCAGTTACTGAAGACTGATTCTTTATATATAAACCTTGCAAACAAACCAATCTGACATATCTGTGCTGACAGAAGTATTGAAAGAAGCAAACATGCTTAGCTATTTGTATCATGCTGTGTTTTATAAAAACATTGTTAATTTTTGCCACAGTTCACTTCTATCTGCAGAAATCTTTTTGAATGGGAGGGCAGACTCTGAAATGTAGCTTGTACCTTTTCAATTTCTAAACTTTGCACTGTGATCTTCGTAACCTGATAGATGCAGTTTTAATGACATGATGGACAACCAGAACTTCAAGCAACAGTTTTTAGCTGTTCAGCAGTTTCTGAGACAGAACATCAGCTGCAAGGCATTAAAAGGAGCAGTTGTAACAAGCAATTAAATCCAGTACATATGGGATTATCTGAGGTGGGTGAGGAAATGTGTGTCTTTTGGCTTATTTTTCTGTTTTGCTAAAAGAAATCGTGCTCACTTTTAGAGGTGGTTGTGCGCAAATCTGGTAGTCACAGTCTTGTACTTCTTAGCGTAACACTGCTACCTCCTCCCCTTCAGCTTCCAGTTCTGTCCATCAGCAGTCTGCTTTTGCAGTAATAGACTTGACCTTATTAGACTTGACTTTATGTGAGTTTTTCTACTGAACACTGTAGGATTGCTTTTGTATATAAGCGTATGGCTCTGAGTGAGCACTGAAAATGAGCAGTTTTTCTTCTAAAGATACCAAATGAAATTAAACTTCACAACCTTCTTTAACAAAATTATTTTTTAAACCATTGTTTAGATTTTCAGTTAACTTATAAAAGACAATTCAGTTTTTAGCACTTTTGTTCTGAGCCTTGAAAAGGGATGCATTTTTACATGTAGTTGTGCTGGGTGCTTCATGAAGTGTTGGATGTTATAAGAATATCCACTGTCCAAATCCAGTCACAGTGTGAGTCGGAGGTGGATTTATTTGTCAAAAACTTAAAATTTCTCTAAAAGCCTGTCCAGTTTTGCCAAATGTGCTTCTGTTTTTATGGGGATGAAATCAGATGATTATGCAAGATTTGAACAGAGTTCGTTTAGTAAGAAAAGTTGTATGAAGAATTCTTGCAGCAAATGGCAAAGATGATGCTGATCTCTAGGGATGTCAGAGCTCTCAGGGACATAAAGGTGCTATATACTGTCAAGAGACAGATTTGGTGGTCTTTTCTTGACTAGGTAGAAGATGCTTTCTAGGATCAAATTATATGAAGAGACAGGAGAAGAACACGCAAACTGTAGGAAGGACTTCTGCATATTTGATTTCTTTCTCGGTTGCTCTGATGAGAGATTTTTTGGCCAGTGAATCTTTGTAGTCTTGGGCTAAAACCTCTTCTCTAAGAAGCTAAGTCAGAGCCCTGTCCGTTACAAAGATGTCACTGACTTAGCTATGTTAGCTTTAGGCTGCACGTCCCTCCTGGCCCTGCTGGGTGAGGGAGAAGCTCTGAGGTGCACAGGGGAGTTTTGCATAGCCTCTGCAGCCTGCACAGCAGTGCTCTCCTTTTCTGCTGTCCCCCAGGAGGAGCAGGAAAAGTTTTATGCCTTAGTATTTCTCTCATTGCAATACCTTTCACACAAGTGAACAATAAACTCTACAAGTGCAGGGTGCTACAGTTTAAAAGTAGGCATACATTTAATTCAAAGCAGGTGACCAAGGCAGTGTTCCTGTATTTCTATGGATGAAAAGCTGCTCTAAGTTATCACCAACATTTAGGAAAAAAAGCAAAATACAGTAATAACAAATAAAAGTAAAATAAATTTCTACTAAAATGGAAAATATTCTGGACATTTTACTTTTGCCTCCTCTTGTAATCCTGTGTATCTCTTTTTGAAGTGGGCAACACTTGGAGCAATTTTCTCCAAAATGGCTCCTTTAAATTTAATAAGTAAGACTGAGTCTGCTGCTCCTGCTGCTGCTGCATATTTTGTGTTGGAGCAGCTGTTAAAGTTGAGTGGCTCATAGATTTCAATGGCTTCTGGACCAAACTTGGAAACTGCAGGGTTGTTTATCATAGCTGTGTAATGAGACCTCAGTTTTAATATCAATAGCATTACTAAATCCCTGGACTTAAAAATAGTGAACCCATTACTATATTTCAATAGTTCAAATTATCAATTTAAAAGAATGCTTCAGTTGCTAAGAACTCAGCGCTTTAGAGTTTAGGGTTGGGATTTTTTCCGATAGTGCAAAGTTGTGCAAAGCCAGAGTTCAGTCCTGCAAGATGCAAAATTCCTGCAGTTCTTCATGATACTGTGGGAATTAAAATGGGCTTACTGCCAATGAAAGCTTGAGCCCTTGAAGCACGAATACTCACGTCTGCTTTAAATTTAAATACAGATTACAAGAATTAACCGAAAGAATGCAGCAGGAATGTGCATACAGGAAAGTACAGCATTCAAAGGAAAAGTAGATGAGAATTCAAAAGAAATTCTCTTGTGCAAGTACAAAATTCTGGACATAGAGAATGAGGATTTGAGGAGTTGCAGAAGGCAGAAGAAGGAGGAGGATTTGGAATGTTTTGTATCCACAGTAGAGCTGCTAGTAGGGTTTGAGTCATATGGTATGTTTTTCATGGCATGGTAGAGTAAGTGAATATGTAGTCATAGTCGTTATTTTTACTGGCTTTTTAAAATGTGATTTTTTAAACTCCAAATATTTTTTTCAGAGGCTCTGTTATTTTTACATATCTACCTTTCCAAATGTATTGAACGCAATTTGTCAGCTCAATTTCTGTTTACTTATTAAAGGTCAGATTTTTCAAACCACAGTCTCTGGTTTTACAGATACAAAATGCAGGGGGAATAGGCATACTTGCAATTTTGCAGTGATAATTTCTAATGAATGCAGGTGAGATGATTCAAAAGTCTAACTATGTTTAGAAGGAAGCCAGGCGTTTACAGTTGGTGTGAGTTGCACCAAGTTAAGGCTGGGCTAACGATGAGACTTGAGATGTGGAATTTACAATGTAGTTAGAAGTTCTGTTGCAGTGCAGCATTTGCAATACAGTGACATTAAAACAGTGTAATACTGTGCTAAGGTAAGGGAAAAAAATCTTAAACTTTTAACTGCTGTTGCAAATGTGTCTGTAAAAAGAGAAGTTAAAGAAAAAAAATTCTTAGTATGATCTTGCTCGGGACCAGCTAACTTGGTGCACTCTGTTGGCATCACGTGTTACTTTAAGGTCTAACTGGGCTGAAAAAAAAGGATTTGTTAACTTCAATGAGCATTTCAAAAACCTGTTGCTACATAGCCTTTGGTTCTATTCTTTGCTATTTTCCACATCATGCTGCATTCAGTAGTGAAGAATAACCTCCAGTATGTCTGTTTTGTTGAAGCCTATTCTTCAGCTCTACTTAGGGAACGAAGATAGAAATCAAATGTAAAGAATCTAATGGACAGAGTTTACAAGAGATCCAGCCTGTGGCAAATCAAAGAGCAAGTCTCTCGATATCGTAATGTTCTTTTGGTTCAGATATGCAGCAATCAAAACTACCAAATTATTAATTTTATGAGCACAGTTTCAGAAGGTGCCTAACTTTTATAAAGGGAATTAAATGCTGTTTTTCCATTTGGAAATATTTAGGTAAAATTAGGAGACTTTCTTTTAATATACTTTAAAGACGTTGTAAATGCCATTAATTTTTAGAATGGTAGGAAATTTGATGGAGAAAACCCCTGTAAAATCCTCCAGTCTGTCACCTTGCTAATCCTAGATAGACAAGGTGTGTATGCTCTTTACAAAGATACTTGCTTAAATTGCTTTGAAATACCCAACTTATCTGTCCTCTTTGTAGCTTTTCTGGGGGCACTTGGATGGAAATTTAAGAGGCTTTACCTGGCAAATCAGCAAGTATGTGCACTCCTGCACACTGCTGAAATCTCTTCATTCACTAAAAGCAAATGGGCGTTTGAAATCCTAACAGCAGTTTTGTAGGACTGAGTCCTTAGTATCAGAGGAACACAGGATCTGGCTCCATTTTCTTCAATTTTCACTTGAGCCAGTATACAAGAATTTAAATGGGACTTTGTTTAAACAGTAGCAAACATGAAGTATTATTTTCTAGTACTAAGCTAGTGGTTAACATGTCTATTTTTTGCTGTCTTGCCACCAATACTGTAAAAATGTATAATCAAACCAGCTTTAATTCTTGTAAAACTGAAATTGGTTTGTAAAACAATGTATAAATTGTGTTTCATAGACAGAAAAGCTTGTATTACTGAATGTAATATATGTGAAATGAATATATTATAGTCTATTTTTGCCATGGAAATAAATATTTGAAGCAATTATGAGATTTTATTGTTCTGTTATTAATACTGTTCATGTGTAGTCCTAGG
Source organism: Cnemophilus loriae (assembly GCA_013397755.1). Taxonomy (NCBI): domain Eukaryota; kingdom Metazoa; phylum Chordata; class Aves; order Passeriformes; family Corvidae; genus Cnemophilus; species Cnemophilus loriae. Next base: position 1,989,452 of record VZTF01007679.1, read on the forward strand.
CTGGGACTTTGCCTTCAGCTCACAAAGGCATGATCCCTCTTCTAATGTGCTGCAAGTACTGGCTATAAAACTTGTGCTGTCAGATACTAATAGGTGTCATCTTTGTGGCAGGAAAATCTCGTGCCTGCTGCCCTGTCAGAACTTTTCACAATGTGTTTTGCATTTTCTAAAGTTGTTTTTGGTCCTGAACTTTCAGTTTCCCTCTAACAATTAAGTGTAGGAGGGATTAAAAACTTTTGAAAGTTGGGGAACCCTTTCCAAAAGCATGTGAGAGAAGAAACAGTTGATTGTATGCTTACTATCTTTGGAGCTGCTGCCAACAACTAGCACTGAAGTTTTTTTCATTCTAGAATTGGCACTGAGTTAAAAAGGGAGGTGATGCAACAGCTTGCTCTATACACCTGGTACAGCGTGAGGCTTTTTGAGGTGAATACGAGAATTCCACACTGGACATTATAGTTTCACACTGGACAATTGCATTTCTCTTGTCTTTGCTAAACATCTAGAGCATTGTCCACCTAACTACATCTGAAACAATCAGGCTTTTAACTAAAATTTTGTCTTCTAGGTGCACTCAGTTTGAAGGCATTAATCAGCTTAAGGTAAGAGATTTACATACCATAGGTATACCTGTGCTTGTCTGATCAGTTCCCAAGTCCTCGAGAATGTCCTGTGCGATGTTCAGTGTAAGCAAAGCTCTTTTATTAGATATGGATTCAAATTCAGAAGAGGAAAATGGGACTTCCTGGGACCTGAGGCTCATGGTAAAGCATTCAGCAGTTCTGATCACACTTATTATTTATGCTTGTTTTAGACCTCTGGCAAAGGTATCTTCAGAAACCTAAATTTCCTCTAAATCCAAATGGTTTTAAACTGTAGCTGTTATTTTCCAGCCACTGTAAAATCCCCATTAGAGGCTTCTGGTGGCCAGAGTTGGCTGACAGGGAAGCGTCTTGATGCTTGGATTTGGCACATCTGCCCAGAAGCTTTCCTGGGCAAGAGCTCCAGGACTTGGTACATGAGAAACTTACAGGAGCTGATGAGAGAAGTTTCCAGCTTGACTAGCCCCTAAAGTAGGTCTTGCTCAGCTGTTAGGGCTGTTTAAATCTGGAATGGCTGTGGATAGATGGAGGTTACATGAAACTCAGCAATGCTTGGTACCTAGCTGGAAGTTTTACATGTACACAGTTGCTCTGTTTAGGATCTGATAGCAATTTTCTTCCCACACCCATTCCTTTTCCCTGAGGGATAAATGACAGCATATAAATGTGTGTTCCTCTCCAACATTTTTATAAGCATCCCCTGGATGCTGGACTCTGTATGAAGACAAGCTGCCCAGTGCCACAGAAGCATTGCCAGTTTGCCTCTGCAGCTGAGAACTGCTTGTGAAGGATCAGACAATTTGTGAGTATGATGGGAATGTCACACAGGTACTGACAGGAGAATGGTATTGCAGGAGGGTTGGAGTTGAGTGAGGGCTGGGGGATGGTTGGATGCTCATGAGCTCTAACTAAGGAGGGTATTTTGTATCACTGCGTGCCCCACTGTCTCACTCTGGCTCTTGCAAGTTGAACCTTCTGCTCCTGTCTCGTGTTTGAGGGACGGCAGTGCTGTGGCTCCAGTGGAACATAATGCTTAGGAAAATGGTGGTTCTGATAATTCAGGTCTAGTTCTGATGTTATTACAATTTAAATTAGCCTAATTAATGAAAGCCAAGTGTAAGTAGTATACAGATGAGCCTGGAACTATTTTGTCACAAAACTTCTTTATCTTTCAGAGGTAAAACAGAAGACATGTTGTAACATTTGACTTCTTGGCATTCTTTGGGAGCTTTTCTAAAGCACAGATTTCAAGGCACATGCGTGTTTTTGGCCTCTTCACTTGCATAATGACACAACTTAGATCTGGGAGCTGGAAGGGGTAGAGCTTACAAGAATGCTGTCTCTTTTCTGATCAATCACAGCTGCCAAACTGATTTGCATGACAGTCTTTCAGATGGACACCTAAGCTTAAACCAAACATCTGCCATTCCCAACATAGCAGATGTTTTGCTGCCCTGCTTATTCTATGGATTTAAAATATTGGCTATAATAAACAAAACAACCAGAAAAGACTTGGAGAGCTTGCAGATGAGTTTCAGGTTGTTATTATTAGCCATTTCTAAAATGACAATCATGTGCCTTACGTAAGTTTAGAAGGACATGAAATCCTTCCACGAACAGTCCCCAAATTATCATACCCAGAGGCAAATGAAGCATTTCCACTGGTGATGAGCACCTATGAAGAAAGACTTTGTCAAGCCTGGCTAATACTGATAATCACTGATTTGAAGGAACTGCATTCTTTATGTGTGCATGTGTGGATCTGATTTCTTCTGTCTGCATACTATGCTATTCACACGTGATTGATGCTGAGAATGTCTTTCCACTGACAAAATCCTTAGCAAAAGACTTGAGGAAATTAGAAGATTGTTTTTAGTTTGATAATGTGGAAGATAACTATTTTAGCAGATTTATCAGGGTTTATTAAATTTCCTGCATCACAGCAGTAAAGAAATAAATTCATTTGTTCTGAGTGATTGTCTCTCAGCCTCCAGAAACAGCAAGTGCTCACTCTGTATTTGAAAAATTTGAGTTGTCTCCTGAAGACCAGGAACTGTAGGTCTCCAACACTTTCAATTCCATTGGCTGCCGAATGTTTACTTCTTCCCTAAATTAGGAGAAGCAATTTAAGTTGAAACTATAATCTTAGAAATCATTCTGCCTCAGTTTTCCTGTTTAAGTCATGCTTTCATTGATGCAGTAAAAATATGACATTGTTTTTATTTTCCTAGTCTTGTGGTCTTGTAAGCTTTCTTGCAAGGTCTCTTGCAGAGGTAGACCAGCTCTGATAATCAGCAGAACTGATTAGATTTTCTTTGGGGATGACTTCTGGCCTGAAAAAATAATTTTTCTATAGAGAAGAATCAAATCTATCAAGAGCTGGGATTCGATTCAGTTCCTGACAGCAGCTCCAGAAGGATTAAGAAGAAAATCACATGCAGTGCAGTGGCTCAGCCAGTCTGAGACAGCCGGCCTGCTGATCCCACTTGATATCCCCCTGGGACACTGGGCCCAAGGACTTGTTCCTTCCAGAGTGCCCACAGGTGATTTTTGCTTCCTCTGTCCTGCTGGATGGCTCTTTCAGCCTTACTGAAACCTGGAGTTAAAATGCTCCATTTGAGCCTGTTTTCAGGACAAAAGGTCAGTCTTATCCCTCTGCACAGTGCTGGTGTTTGTAATGACAAATAAGAAGAACTGAGGGTAATGGATATTCTGGAAATGCTGCACAAATACTACAGGTTGAATTTCCTGATACCTGGGAAGGTAGCTTTGGCCATGGGCTCGCCCATCCTACCACTCACCTGCCCCTCAGCTTTGTTACTGGAGCGGGCCTGAGACTGCAACCACCGGTGTTTTATGGCAGGGCTGGGCTCTCACCTGCCAGCTGCTGCCTCAGGTAAAGGGAGGAACAAGGAGCTGGCTGGGGAGATGTGCCCAAGAATCCTTTGGGGAGATCTGACAGTACTACAAAGTGAATTGAACAGAGACTAAGATGTTCAAATAGTAAGGAAGAGCCATGAAGAAAACACATCCTATGGAAAGTTATAGCAAAGGCCATTAAAGACTGATGTTTGGGCTGGAACTCCCTGTGCAAGGTTAAAAACTCTCGGGGTGGGAGGGGAGTAGCCATTATGCAAGCTTGTGTCTGGGGAGGGGAAAATCAAGATGAAAGCTCCAGGAGCTCTTCTATCTTTCTCTTACAATCCACTGTTACCTTAGATGGTTGTGCCCAGCTCTTGGGAAGCATCATAGCCAGCTCTCAAACCTGTGCTGTGTCATCTCTGGTCTCACTTGTGTCAAACATCGGGAAAAAGCAGGGGGCCAAATGCCTCTGAGCTGAATTTCTGATTGGAGAGGCTACACCTCTGAGGTCTTGCAAGGAATTCTCAGGCTGATAGGAGAGCTGATGGCCTTTGACACGTTGCTTCACTTCTTTGGCATGTGAGCATGCTTATGAGTGAGAGAAATGGATGCTGGGAAGAGCTGGGGTCATCTCATAGTTGTGTTACTCATCTGGAACCAGGCTTTGGCTGCTGTGAAATGTAAGCTATGCTGCAGCCCTCACACAGATACTGTAAGGGGAGTCCTATGGGCTTGCTGAATTCCTGGGATAGCTGCAGAGAGCTCTGCACCTCGTGCTACAGATCACGCTGCCTGTCCTCTACGAGAATGGGACAGCACAGCTCTGTTGCCTGCCAGCCTGAGGCTGTGTTCGAGTTTCTCTCTCAGGTTTCAGAGGCCTCCCTACTCCATTTATGTAGCCTTTCCTTGCCCTTCTCAAGGTCCGATTTCATTCCCCCAGTGTGGTAGGGCTGGAAGGATTGCAGGGGAACCTGTGCATGCTGAAGCCTGATCTACAAGAGCAGCAAGGGCACAGCAGCAGCCTGGGTTGGTGCCCTGTGAGGATGTCCGGCATTCCTCCAGCCCAAAATGTGCTGTTGGGTTGAGAGCCCACACTTTTTGCAGTCCAGTCATGGTTTCAAAGATGAACACAAGTGAAGTTTTGTGTGTTGTCACCTGGCTGTCAGGCACACGTCCTGCCCTTTGCTGTCTGCTAGAATTAGCTTAGTGGCTGAGCTAAAAGGAACCATTAGGAGCCCAGCTGCTCTGGAGACTTTCTACAGAGAACAGAAAGTCCCGTGCACAGCAGACACTTCATCCTTAATTTGGTACCCTTCACCTGAATTAACAATTCTTGTTGCTACTCATCAACTGCCTGGCGCCCTGGAGTCCTCCTAGGCTTTAAGGTGGCTGAAATGGAGATGAGCTATGGGTACTCTGCAGCTCAGCTGATTATTTGTCAGGCCAGCGTAACTGCTGATTCTTCTTTTCCCTTCCCAGTGATGCTTTATCCCTGTGACATGTTCAGCTTCCGCTGGCCCATGACCTGCTCCAGGTTTTGAAACTGGATCCCTTGACTGGCTGTGACCCATGCTGGGGCAGTGGCTGGGGCAGATTAATTTACTGCTCACCTGTTTGTGTATCACTTGGTTTACTACTGGAATAGAAACTGAAGGTGGTTGTTTCTGAATGAAGCAGATTTCACTAAAGGAATCAGGAAGATTGGACTTCTCATATCTGGTTTGGTTGTTTGGGAGAGTGAGGAATGATTTTTGTTAAAACCACTGGTTGCTGTTCTGCTCCTTGTAATCTGTGTACATACCAGGTGTCAGCTCTTGAGAACAGCAGGTTAAGTGCCTGGGAAGTGCCAGAGAAAAAATGTTGATGGCTTTACAGACATCACACAGCTGCAGTGCCCTGCTCTTGCTTACCAATGTATGCTCCTGTCTTGGGTGGTTGAAAATTAAAGTGGAATACTGGACTTTCCCATAGTTTTCTGAAGTAGACCTTGAGTTCCAATTTTGTGGTTTTTTTCCCTTTTGCATAAATTTTTAGGTTTCAAATACAGGCGCTATGATAAAAAGGTGGAAAAATTGAGGGAGCTCTAAAATATGTTTGAAGGCCAATGTTAAGAAGTGGCACCTAAATCTCTGCCCTGCACCTGTGTTCTACCCAATAATAGGTCTCATCATTTTTTAAAAGATGGAATCACTAGCAATTTCCCTTTTGCCAGTCCTTTCTTCCTATATTCTCTTTAACATTCATTTTCCATTGCTATTTCTCCTTATCCCAGGCTCTTGCCTGGGGCTGCTGCCTCTCCCAGATGCTCACACACAGGAACAGTAGTCATGCACTAAAGGGCATTATCAGAATATCTTGTTGGTTAGAAACTGTGCTGTCACCACAATGGAACAGCCTGCATTAGGGGCTACAGATGAAACTCCTGGGCTTAATTTTTATTTATGCTGATGTTCTAGTTCTCTTACTCATAAGCATTGCACAAAACACTGTTGAGGAAAAAAGTAGCCCTTTTTTCCCCACTGTCTGATGGAGCCCCTTGTACTTGAACCATGAAATGCTGTCAGTTGAGCTACATCATTCTTACAACTACTGTTGCATAGCTATAAATGATAAAGTGTACAGAAATGCAGAGAAACAAGATCGTGAAGTCATTCTGCAGCTAAGCCTAAATGAAAACTCCATAGGAGCTTCAGACACTGGGTGGATCAAGGATAAAATGATGGCTTGAAGGTCATTGTTTTCTGGTCAGCCCTAAGACATGAAAGCACCTTTTTCTTTCATCCCATTAATCTTTACCTCAAATGACTGAAAGCCCCACTTTGCTTTGTAAAGAAACAGAATCCTACCTTTGAAAAAAAGAGCAGTGATGACAAAACTGTAGCTTTAAAGATAAGAGGCCATTTTGTTACACAGCAAAATAACACTAGCAGGCTTTTGTCTATTTGAAGAAAACATTGATATTATGATGTATGTACTTATTGCCCCCATGAATCTGGGCAGAAAAAAAGTCTTTACGTTGCAGATCACAGCTGCTGACTGCTCCTAAGGTTGTTCCATCTGAAGGACTCAGAACTGTAATGGTGTGTGATTGCCTTGCTCTCCTACTGCTTATGCCAAGACTCGAGTATAACACAAAGTAAAATGTGACAAGAGCAAAAAATCCAAACTCAACCAACTAAAACCCTCAGAAAAAAAGCCCAAACCTTGCAGTGTTGATTAATCTTATCAGTGATGTGGGTTAGGCTTGCATATCAAGATCTTTAAACAACTTATATTTTAAGTACCACCTTAAAGTAAATGTGAATAGAAGAGAGAAAGTCTTAAGCACAAGGCAGCCTGAATTTGCTTCTGGATCTGCAGATGAACTGGTTTTATATAGGTAACATTTATCTAGAATGTTTTTTCCCCACTATCTGATAGGAGTGGCTGTACAATGAGAGAAACCAGTTCTGTGGACTGGACTGACTGCTCCAGCTGCTGGATACTGGGGTGTGTGATTCTCTGGTTCTTTACCAGACACTTCACTGTGGATCCAATATATGTTCACACTTATGGTTTAGGCAGACAGCTGCTTTCTTTGTGAAAGGTCTATTTTAATCAATTTATTTCCTTTTTTAAGTTGCACCTACCAGAAAAAAAAAATGTCACTGATGTTGAGACAGTTCATCAACAGGAAATATGGTCAAGGAACTATTTTTATTTATTTTTGTGTTCGTCATATTACATGAAATGAGTATGTCCTTACTTGTGCCTTTCTGTGAGGTTCACTGCTGCGGTGTTTTACTACAGTATTTTTTCATTTACAGAATTTGAATGTGAAATTCTTATTAATGTTTAATCAGACTCATGTTGACAAGAAGCCAGAGTTTGCTGAGTGATGTTTCTTATGATGTACAAGTCACAAGTGTAGAGATAGGTACGGAAAAAAACCCCTAAATTCCCATTATTGACCAAGAATGGAGAACTTGGAATGGAGGGCCCCAAGAGTGGGTGAAGTCCTGTCTGAGGAGCAAAGACGCTCTATACTTGGATACATCTAAACACGCTCTTTAGCTTTCTAGCCAGTTCCTCTGTGTCAGAATTCTTCATAAAATAGAAACAACAGTTTCCTAGGGCTTCCCTTCTCTTCAGCTTGCTGAGGTAAGGAATAGAGAGGGAGTTTCCTTGGGGATGGGAGAAGGTCTGTGATCACTTGTGATCGAGGACAAACCCTCCCTGCACTGTACTGACTCAGACCTGTGGCCACGTCTTTTCAACAAGACAGGCTCTGATGGGTGGATGCAAAAGTCCTCACATTATCTCACCTTTTTTCAGTGAGCCAGAGCACTCATGCTGCAGGCCAGATTTACAAGACAGCCAAATGAGTGTCGCAGATGAAAGGCTGGTGCCCATCTGCCCAGCCACATGTACATGGCTAAAATAAACTCTGGTTTGCTGTCACTGTCAACAAATGCAATTTATTATTGTAGACAAGGCACCCAGGAAAGTGCCTTTTGCTTTCTTTGGGAATTATGTTCTGCACTACAATTGTGATTGTGCCAGACATGTTTTTCTCTGACTGGCTTCCTCTAGTTGTTTTTTGACATTTTTTTTTTGTCCGAAAGTTTATGCTTCACAAGTAGAGCAGTGGTCTGTGTCTACAGAAGCTCCTTGAAGCTGCAGTGGGTCATCTGGCCGATGGAGTCGGTCTTTGGTCGATTCTCACGAGGGCACAGGGGAAGCAGGAGGTGGCACTTGTTATGTATGAACTGGTACAACTTGGGCTTGTCCTTGGAGGAAGAAGGTTAAACACTGACTCTAGGAGATATTAGGGGACAGGTTTCAGCCAGTTCCTAAGACTTGTCCTAGTTCCTCACCTACAGCAAAACAATGTAACTTGCCAGCATTTCCTCAGAAGCAGTTGAGCTCATTCTGCAGTAACGGGAATGTCAGGCAATAGCTGTACTCTGATTAAACAATGAAATTTGGGTTGATTTTGTGCAACGCATGTGCTAACTTCAATTTAAACTTTAACCAGGAAATACACCACCCCTTCTCCATTTGCTGTACAAGGTGCCTGACGTGTCTTCTACTAGACAGTCCTAGTAATCAAACACTAAGCTACTCAATCCTTTTCTAAAACCAAAGCTTGATGCAGAATGCTATGCCATGGTTGTCATCCGTGCACGAAATTGAACTTAGCGGTCTCATTCAGTTAAGAACTGAAAATAAAAAACTACAGTCATTAATCTACATAGATCTGTTAAATGTTGGGTTTTGTTCTTGTGAAATAATTTGAGTTTTCATTTGTGGGCTTCTGGGAGTGATAACATAGTACACTAGATGGTGGAACTGTTTGTCCATTCTGGCAGAGGACATTGATGTTAAATTGATGTTAAGTTGTTGAATTCTTGCAGACTACAAAATCTCAGATCTTTATAGCAGGACCACAACTGCACTAGCAATTAATTTATTTAAAACAATAAATATTTCATAATTTATTATTACAGCTCTAAAAATATAAATCTAATTTTAATATTCTCAAGTTTGTTTCAAGTTATACAGTTATAGGCAAAATATACAAAATTCTTCTGAAAACTGACCCTTTATCTTTTAAGGTCTAACTTATACAGAGATTAATTAATGCCCGATTAATAGCATCCTGCTAGAGAGATCTTAGCAGTATTTAAACAGAAATACTTGAAAATAAACCAAATAATTTACTACTAGTTGACAAATGGCAGTTCACCACAGAAGGAGCTCTATCCCCATTCAACAGGTAAGTTTTGGTTACTGTTATGAATAGCTGTGTGAAATGTGAAGGGCCTCTGCAAAGTTTTCCTCAAGTTCATCAAGTTCCTTATTGACTTCCAATTCACTGTTACAAGCACTCAAGTTTAAAGCTGCCTCACATATGGATGAAGTGTCTGGGTGTTCTTCAAATTCCACACCACAGAAATCAGACTCTGTCCCAGCATCCATCATTTCTGTGGTATCTTCTGAGAAGTCCTCCCTGCTCTGTGTCTCCCTTGACCTTTCGCTCCACGACAGTGATTCACATTTGTTTGGTTCCTTTAATGACAAGTCCATTGTCTCAAGGAATTCTTCACTTTTTGTAGCTTTCCTCAGTCTGTGACCTTTACTGGTAAACTCGAGCTCTTCTATTGCATCAAACTCCTGCAGACCCAGTGAGTCCAAGGCTTCCTGGCCTGCATGGATTAGCTCTGTCTCGCTGTCCTGGCTGCAGCCGAGGTCTGATTTCAGCACATCCAACATCTGGCGCATTTTGCCCTAAGGGGTGAAGGAAGAAAAGGGTGACACTTCTCCAGCCCCATGGCACCTGAGCACTGCTCAGACTCAGGGCTTAACTGACAGAAGGAAAGGGAGGCTGCTTGCAATCAAGCGACTGAATTAAACACTGAGTGTCACCAAACTGAATCGACTGTTGTCCATTTTTTATCACTGTACCGGTGACTCCTGATCTGCCACGATCCACGCAGTCTGTGAATCTCACTGATGGAGAGAGAGCCTCCCCACTGAGTATTCTGGTTACCTTTACCCTCAAATATACCAGTGCATTAGCCCTGCTCTTTGGAAATGTCACCTAAATCATATGCAGCACGAGAGACTGTTACAAGGGCAGCACATACCTCATCCAAGCGGTTCTTATTTTCTTCTATATGGCACTCAAACAGTTCATCCAGAACCCTACAAATAAAAAACCAAATTATTTCACAGGAGGAAAACCAACTTTTACCTGATGTACATAAATTAATGACCGTAGGTTTTTATTTTCATTTCTTAGCTGAATGGCACCTCTAGGACTGTTTCACTTCCACTCTGTCACAAAGAGGGCCACTCATAGTCAGCAACCCACTGGACACGTGCTGAGCAGGCAGACCTGGCTTTGGGCAGCACATGGCACCCATGGGGTGACTGGTAGAACAAGTCTGTGTGTGTTTGGTCTGCTGGGCCTATGTTCTGGGAGAAATCAGCAATCCAGTGGTGATTCTACTGGCATGCTGAAGTATCCAGAATCTCTTGGATGCGCCATAGTGGCTGCTATACACAAGAATAAATAAAGAGAAGGAATAAAATCCAGCTTCAGTAAAAAAAATTCAGAGAAAAGTCCTCAGTCCTGAGAGCTCTCTTCCACTGCTTAGGCAGAATGAGAAAAAAAATTCTGCAGAGAAAGTGTTCTGTGACAACTGAAGTACAGTCACTGGAACAGACTTCCAGAACGTCAAGTGAATTCAACCTAGCTTACATGAGAAATTATGAAAAAAAAAAAGAAAAAAAAAAGAAGAGTTCTAATGGAAGACAACATTACTGTAAAAAAGAGCCAGAGGGAGACTGCTCTCAAAATTTCTTGAAGATTAATTTTTTTACTTGGTGTATTTAGTATTCTCATTGACAGCCTTGACATAAGAAGAAAAAAATAAGACTGCATAGAATAGGAAAAACAGTTGGGAACATTATCAATGCAGAGAAAGATCAGAATATTATGAAATTAGACTGCCTTGAATGCAGAATTACAAAAATGGATTAAGATTCTGTATATATATTCTGTATATGTATAGAAATACTGCAAGGTTTTTTTGCATAAATTGAGAGTTTTTTATTAGAAAGAACCAGTATGCTATTGAAAAAAAATCTGAATTAGCAGCTGGTGAACTTTTATCTGAAAGAGAATGTAACCCTGGCAACCCATGCTGAAGACTGAATTCATACTGGAACAGGAAGAAGGAGAGAAGGGAAACAAAGGACCTGTTGTGTCAAAGATTAGTACCTCAGTTACTAAAAACAGATGTTGCAGACTAAAATGAGTTCTCAGCATTATTCCACCTACAGTTCCAGGTCAGTTTCTAACAGAAGCTTTTATCTCATGCTACATAGCAGCAGATCAAAGTCGATGACCTACAGGTATTTCCTAGTTCCCCTTTCTCACATAGAGCAAAAAAGAAGAGAAAACAAAACAAAAGCAAGGGCAGTATATACGTGTGTATAAAGAAATTACTACTAATCACTACTTTCCTTTCTTATGGAGTCCATGGGTTTCTGACATAGCATTACAAAATTGAAAACAACTGTAACCTACCTGTTAGAAAATAACCCAAGTCTAAGAATTTCATTTGTTATATCTTCAATGAAAGTTAAATATAAAAGCTCCTCTTCTCTGCAGGGAGAATAGAAACCCCAATGTTAAATGCTTTATCACAGAAATACATATGACATATTTTAGTAGGTCTAATCACCTTCATGGGAAAGGCCTTTAAGAAGATTTCATAGTTCTTGTATCAGCAGTTATTTTTCATAAAAGGTAAGTCTATCAGGACAAACTAAACCTTTCATTCAATCTGGATAATAATAAAAACTGCAAAACACGACACTGTTAGAAAGCTCGTCACAGTGCTTTTTCTTTATGCTAACTTTCTGTTGTGGTATAAATTAGCACAGAGATCCCAAGAGAGGAAATCAGTTAATCTTGGAAAGCGTTCAAAACCTGCATTGCACTCAAGAAAGGGGAGCTAATTGGGAAGAAAATGTACAATTGCAGTTTGATTCTCTGGGTAAAGGCTTCCAAAGGAGCTTCCAGAAAATCTGACTACTGAAAATTGCTAGTCCTAAATGAAGCTGAGAAGGATTTAACTGCTTATTTGGCAGCATCCACTCATTTCAACACATCTCCTTGATGTACAAAATCTTTTTAGTGTGAGATGTGACTTTCACCTCTTATCTCTATTTTAATACCCCTAAAAGAGTTGTTGATGCCAATTACGCTAAATCTGACACTCTCCAAAAGTCTGGAGTTCTGCTTGAAAGATAACAAGAACGAAAACCCCAAAAGAAAATATTTCAATACTGTTTCTTTTTCACAGCATTTTTCTAAATCTCCCAAAGCATCCAATCAAACTCTATTGAGCCATTCTCCAGTCTTAATAAACAGAAAATAAAAAATGAAATACATCTTGCATGAGTTTCGTTACATAAAATTTGTTATCGTGCCTAAAGATTATAATTTTGGTTCCCTCTATAGTCAAGAAAGCTATCTACAGCAGACCTCTGTTATATGCTTTAAGTTAGGCAAAGACAAGCCTGTCCTAAAGCACAAAGAATTAAATGACTTTCCCAAGGCCACTTGATGAAGCATTAGTAGTGTTTCTGAATATAACTCAAAACTCTTCTAATTCCCATCAAATTTCAGTGCAGAAATGTGGTAAGAATGCCTTCAATTTGGTGTTTCATTTGCCAATATTTGCTTCAAAGATTACAGACCTAAAAAGAAATAGAAACAAACTATAGGCACTGTACAATCTTCTGAAGTTATAATGAATTTTCTTCATTTTTAGATTCACATATAATGCTTTAAAAATTTTATGTTTCAAGCTCATCAGTTTGGAGGAAAGCTTTCTAGTTTGATGTTGTAAATGAGCAAAAAAATGGTTCAAGCATACTTACTCAGCCTCGAGAGTCCTCCTTGGTGAAGACTTCTGAGGATGCCATGATGTCTCTCTAATCAGAAAATCGGCGGGCAAGAAAAACAACAACATTCTAAACCCCTTTTGTACTACCTTGCATGTAATTTTCTTCTGGAGCCATGGTGTGCCATTATACCATTTCCTTTTGCAAAAATCCCCACCATAACACCTCTAAACCCTGCTCCAGTAGCAAAATCCCCTGCTGGCACTGAACCTGAAAGACTATGGTTCAAGCGTATTACAACACCTCACTTGATGCAGTGCTCAGAAGACCTCGGTGCTGCTTCAGATGCTATTCAATCTCTGCTGTCATTTAGAGTATTCTTTTAACTCAGAGTACATTTTTTTCCTCAGATAAAAATGCCTTTTTATGCAAAGGCCAGAGAGCAAATCAGCGAGTCATGCATGACACTTAGGTCAGCAATGGGGAGAATCAGCTCAGAGCCCTTGGTTCTAACACTGCTCTTGTATTGTAGCAATCCCACTACTATATTTTCAGAAAAAGATGTGGGAAATCCTCCTGGTCTACAATTCTCACATATCATAGATTTGAAAGGCTAGAATACCTGGAGACATTAAGGGGAAGTACCAATTGGAATACCAATGCAGTGTTTAGTTATAGTATTATATAGTCTGTGAACTCAGATGTACAGAACTAACAACTGTACTAATGTGTTATCACTCTCACTTCTGACAAAAATACTCATATATTTCAGAGCTCTCTTTCTTAATTGGCTTCCCAGTGGAACTTATCACAAGAAAATAATGAAACTTGAAGTTGAGAAAGGCCATTGATGTAAAAAGCCCAACCTAACTAAAGTCCTGTGAGAAGAGACTTATAAAGAGAAATGGTAGTGAAGACTTATGGCCTAAGGACCAGCTGTATAGAAAGAAGGAACATTTCAAATATTTCCTCCTGCTGTAAATCAGGCACCTTACGATGGAGTATCGAAAACCATCTATTCCTCTCTCAGGCTCATCCAGAGTATATCTTTTATCTTCAGCCTACAACACAGAGATAAAAATGTTTATTATCAGTGCAAATATGCAGCAAATTTTACCATTAAAACGAATCTAATAACTCTCTGTGATTAAGCAGCCCTAGAAATTTTATGTCTTTTCTGAGAAACTCTGGGTAAACAGACAAAAGGGAGACCTTCTGCTGGAAAGTCATGTACCAATTATCTACAACCTTAGAAGATATTTGATAGTGCACTTACAGAAACAATTAAAAAAAATTTAAAGAGATCTCTTCATGTGCCTCAGTGTTTTTATAGTTTCCACTCAATGTTCTGAAACTCCCTCTCCACTATGGAACTAATTCATGTCATGGCAATAGAGAAAAGAAAACCTAAATCAGCTGTTCACTGCTGTGGCAGCGATAAAGTGTATTCCCACAGTGATGGTGATGGGTGTGGGACGAGTACCCAGATGACTGATATAGGTATTATTACCTTTGATGTGATTTTCTGCTGTTCACTCACAACTTTTCTCACATACACTTTGTCTGCAGATGGAAAGCTACAAAATTAAGAGAGGTATTAGATTTCAAAGTAGACTACTTTCAAAATATGCAGGATGAGAATACCAGTGCCACTGTGGAAATGTCCCACCGGTCTGAACAGAACATAGTACTGAACAGTTCAGAAAATTTCTGCCAGACTTAGGTTCACATACTAAAACTAAGTTATAGTTCATTTTGAAGGATGACAGTAGTCATCACAGGTGATCCAAATTCATTATTTAGCTGCATATTAACAGGGGATAACTAAATTATCCAAAATAATTGTTCAGAATTTAGAATGGAGATGATCCTTAAATTAAAAGTGCACCAGGAAAACAGACGACCTACAGCTAGAAAATCAACAGCTGCAAAATGGAACCAAAGCTATCATAATTCCAGTCTTAGGAAATTCCTGATTTGTTCTATGATAAAACTGGAGTTGGGCATGCAGGCACGGAGGACACAAAAGGGAAAAGATTTCTCTTTACGAGGTACTATCAATAAAAACAAAACTAAATCAGAACTGTTCAATTTGCTGAGAAGTTCAATGCAAGAGAAGGACACTAATTTGGTTTAAAACATTTTATACGGGGTATATCTGAAGGTATTCAAGTGATGAAAAAACAATGAAGAACTGCATTCAAGAGTTTAAAAAGGATCTTTGCATGATGAATTAATTAATGAACTGGAAAGTATGAGACTACAGCGGCAACAGTGGGGAACTACTTGCATGCTTATACTGGTTAATTCTTTACAAGACAGAACTATACACCAGAGAGCATGGGGAAGAGAGAGGGAATGATTATCACCAGCAGATGTGAGATCCCACAGTTTGAATTTAGTGGCACTTCATATCCAATCTGTATATATTAAACCAGTTGGTCCAGAAAGAAAACAGGAAAATACGCCAGTGAAAAAAGGAAAATCACATTCTGTTCTAGCTTTTGCTAAGGCGTATCTAGAATAACTTCAGAATAATTATTCTGGTTTTATACAAATGTAATGAGGGCAAAACATCTTGCTTTTATGAAGATACTGTTAGGATAACATCTAAATTCCAGAGTTTCAAAATAAAGTTTCGATCTCTGTACCTGATCATATCAGTCTGTGTTTGAGCTTCCACACGCTGCTTGCGGTGATTTTTCTTCTTCTTCCTTCGAGCAGGAGTGTAATACCTGTACTCTGACAGGAAAGATTTAGCGTCTGATATTAGGGTGCGTGGAGTAAAAGGTTTTCGGCTCTTAGTGAAGTATTCAGAGTGCCTCTCTAGAAGATCCCCACTGCTCGCTTTAGGGTTGTTTCCTTGACACCTCTGGGAACAATTAACGCTCACAAAACTATTGGTGGAGTGACGGCATGAAAGTCCAGAGCGTTTACTTGGTGGCCTTGACGTACACACACTTGAGTTTGAGTAAGATGCCCTGGATGTATTCCGAGAACATTTCCTGGTGTATTTTACTGGACTGGAGCAAACCAAGCCATGCTCGCCATAAGGAGACGGTGCTCTTGATAGGTACTGTGCCTGCCCAGCACAGGGGAAGAGACTGTCTCGTGCTTCCAAGAAACCCTAGAAAAAAATAAAACAACATTTGATTGCTTTGCAAGTTACTGACTTTCCTCATGACGGTACTCCCAGCTATTATTGTTACCAGCTTGGAGGTATTTTCTATGTAAAAACTTCCAATTTTTGTAAAATCAAACTGGTTTCACAGCACCCTCAGTGCTAACAGACTTTAAAACCTAGTCACAGGAAATAAGAGAGTAATAAGCAAATGTTTTGCTTCAGTAGCAAAACATTGGTGCTCTGTTACAGAATATAGAATATTCACAGAATACAGAATATTGATGGCTACATCAAACCAAGAGCCTAATCAAAAAATTTTTAGAAGTCATGGAATCATTGCACTGAGGCAAATTATTTTACCTGGATATGCTCTGTTCATACCACCTGGGCAAGCCAAGGTAGACATTATCCAAAATTATCCCACGCTTAAAAATTCAACATTATTCCTGAATTGTGTTATGACACTGTGGCAAAGACAAATAAGACAAAAACACAGCTAAACCTAAGTGACATCTTGAGGTGGGGTTTTTAGTTGGTTTGGTTGGTTGTTTGTTTTGTTAAATTAGAAAGGACAATTAAACAGAAATTTTATTTCAGTGATAAAGAGTTTTGAAAAATTTGCAATTTCAAAATAAATACCTGGACAGGGTACGCACACTTGTAAATGTGCTTTACAATGTGTCTGAAACACCTTATGAAAACAGCTGTTGAATGTTCTTTTCCTACCTAGGATACAGCCACCCACCAAATATTCTGTCAGTCAGTGAAAATTATGTATGACATTTTACAATCTCCAAGGGCAGGCATACTGCAGAACGGGAAGATTAAACCAGAAGCCTATCAGCAAACAAAATTTTGTATAAACCAAAATCAACTTATTTCATCCACACATGTAACTATTTATGAAACTCAAGTTCTGTTACACACAACTGTATGATGCAGATGACTCCCATTGTGTGTACTCAAACTACCTAGCACCGCAGCTCCCAGAGACAGTGCTTACAGTGCAACAGTGAGGGAGACAAGCTGAGGATAGTGCTATTCTGGAAAATCTCACTGCTGTACCATGCAATCAGCAAGGCAAAATAACAGCTAAAATATAATAACTGGGAAAACCCAACTCAAAACCAACAGCTAACTTTCTAAAATTATTATCATACTTTCCGAACACTAGGGCAGTTCATATAGGTCCACATCATCAGCAACAAAGTGTTGTAAGATTTAAGGAATGTATACAAGTAGAGGTGTTTCTTAAGAAGAAAATTCAATTTCTAAGGCCATTTGAGGTTTTTAACGAACTCGAAGTTTAGTTCAGATAGGCTAACACAGAAATTAACTTATTCATGTACCTCCACCACCTGAACAAAGAACAGGAAGATAAGGAGACACCAGTACAGACCACAAGCTCTGCAGTGACAAGAGGAATAAAAGGAAGGTGATTTCTGTATGTTTCATTCATCGCTATTATGCTTCTATCAAACAAGTAAAAACTATTAAGCTGAAGCATTACATTACTGAAGTCACTGAAGAATATCTGCCCTATGGGCAGCCTGAGAAAGAGTGGATCCAGTATGGTATAACTTAATACATATGCTGTGACATGCATTTATTTATGACATACAACCATAATGCCAGTTGAGAAGATTCTCAGATTCACCAAGTAGCCTATCCTGATCTCACAATTAATCTATGTGGAAACTACTTTGAAAGCCTAACACTGAAACACAGATCCAGTGCATTTCCAACGGTGCTTCATTGCCTGAGCACAATATAGACCTGGAGAAAATCCTCAAGAACACCTCACCTTTTGAAAATAATCAGCTGATTAAGATGTGAATTGAAGGCTGGATGTGTGATTTTCCCCACCAGGAAGTGACAACGGACTGAATGTCAACAGAAGTCACAAAAACAACTATAAAAGAAAGTGCCTGTGGGGATTCTGCAAGATAATCAATATTTGTCCTGAGAATTCTGAAGTCTCCTACTGGGGCGAGGGGGGGAGTACAGAGAGAAAAAAAAACCCAATGACCAAAACTGGAAATCTTTACATATTCATTGAAAATTCATGACATTTTAACTTACTAACAGATGGCATAAGATAGTAATATATTACCAGTAAACCAGTAAGTATATAAACCTATTTAATTGGCACTATAGCTTGTAAATATACACAGATTTTCTATTCTACCATTCAACCCTAAAACAGGTGTTTTTAAAAATTCTAAGCAATAGACTTACTGTATAAATGCTGCATTTTCTCATAACACTGCTACTGTTATTGCTTAGAATCAACATTGTTTCATTTTTTTTCCTTTCAAACACAATATTTAAAATTAAAGCTCAATTATATGAATATACATTTTGTAGCATGCAGTAAAAGCTATTCAGAGAAGCATTAAAAATGCAGGTATTTTACCATGAAAATTAAGTCACAGATCACACTGCTGTCATACCATATATTTCCTTCACAACAGTTTTCTCTTTCATCAGTAATATCTATCTACACTATTCCAGTACCCTAAAATATCCAGAGCTGCTGGTGCCTAATGCGAAGAGGTTTTTTTTTTGTTAGCTGAGGCAAAATAAGCTCTTCTTGATGGTGTCTCATGTGAGTCAACTTTATTTTACTACTACAGCATAATAAATGCTGAACTGATAACATGCAGTCACAATGCCAAACAAATGCCTGTGTTAGCAAGCAGAATAATGAGGCTTACCAGTGTGATTGTTTGCATATATAGTAGTTGCAGTGGTAGCTCAGCACTATAGAAAACAGATAAGACTGGAAAGTTTCAGAATCCACCTATATAGATGTTTTGAAAAGCTAATTCCATACCCTTCAGTGTATATTATAAGCAGCTTAATTCTTGTAAACGCTTTACTCTCAGTGACTATATCAGTTAATTGAGCTGCAATATACATCAGAAGCATTTGTGAGCATATGAAGACTGCTTCCCTGCATTATGCCAAATAATTATTAAGAAAAGACATGAAGTTATATTAGCCAATTATTTATGTACACAAATATTTATGTTTGTCAGAAGCAGTTGAGTTGATCCTAAAACAAGACAAAGGCACAAGGTTGACATGGCAATGTCCTAAATTTAAGCACTCCTTATATATGAGGAAGCTTAGAGCAGTTCTTTTCTTCTCCTTCTCAAATATTTCATAAGTAGAATAGACCAAGTAGGTCTCTAGTGACTAGAAGAACTGCAACCCTAAGCTGCATCTGTGTCAGTTGTGAGATGTACTCATTCAAATACTGAGAAAAGAACGTCTTTCAAAGGCCTTATCCCGAGGCAAAACTTTACTGCTCGAACGGGGAGGAAGTACAGCCTCCAAGGAGACAAAGAAACAGTATCACGAACAAGGAACTATGTTGGTCACTTCGAAAAGATTTTAAGGAGTGTTGGAGAATGCTGTTTGTCTGCAATTTGTCTCTTTTGAACTTTCAGAAAATTATCTGTACACCTGTGTTGCAAGTAAACTGTAAGCAAGTATGCTCACTCTCATCTCTAGTCTGTTATCTATAAAAAATCAGATGTTTAAGTAGGAAACAAAAAAAAAGACAAAAACATGCCCACAAATATACAATAGCACACTAATTAAAATATATTTAGTTCTATTCTTCAAATAAAATTAAAAAGAATTCCATGGTAATATCTGAGCATTAGATATTAGAACTATCAAGAACTGTAACTAATGTAATTTGGAGTAAAAAGTCTTGACTTATATCTTGCTTATGAAGATATGTTTCTATTCTGCTGATTCAATCAAGTATAATCTCTTTTGAAAGATACAAATCTACTCACTGATCCATTTCAGCAAGCCCTTTAAAAAGTTTCATAAAGCATGTATTTATGCTTCAATTTTATTACTCAGAAAACTGGGGTAAACTGAATAGGACTTTGCAGCAAAGTACTTTGTAGAGAGAGGACCTCTGAATTTTCACGGCCTCTGTGGAAGAAAAAATTCAGTAAAAACACATCAAAGCATACTGCTGTCATCTGAGGGGTAAAAGCAGTAACACAGAGAAAAAATCCAGATTTCTCTATGTTACTTTTACTTTCTACAAGAAGTTTAGTTTCCCAGCTCAAAAGCCACTGAAGTATCAGCTACCTTACAAAAACCAAACTTTGAAAAGAAAGGTTGCTAAATACTTTTTCACATAAAAGGCCCAAGGCAGCTCTCACTGGGGTCACTGAAGTTATAGTAAGATTAATTTAATCTTGAAACTAACTTGTTCTTGTATGAAAAGGTCTTCCAATATAATAGTTCATCTACCATCATAAAATGAGATCAAAGAGATGCTTTATGAACTGCACTGTCAGGATACAGAAGCTGCAAATTTGCAATAAATGAGTGTACGATTCTTTTAACTCGAGAAAGCCACTTAAATATTGCTGTAAGTCAGCTGAGCACCTGCTCTCTGCTGTCTGGACAGAGCAAAGGTCTCCTATAGGAAGTGACAAGCTGCCTTTAGAGAAAATTCATACAAATATGTGAACAAATTGGACCCTCTACGAATATATTCAGTTTGTATCTTGCTATCACTATTTTTCAGAACTATGTTCCTGGTACACTCCTTCATTTCGTGCATGTGTGCGTGTGGGTATCAATTCTATAATGTGGTGGAGGTTCCTACTTTCATCAAATACTGTGATGTTATTAATGAGGGGTATTACTGAATATGCATTAATTCAGACAACCAGCGCAAGAGGTGATTGTCACTACGAAGCCTGGAAGGAAATCTGAACATTCCTAATGAAAACAACTTTCTTTGATGCTCAGAAGGCTCTTCTGCTTTGTTTAGCCACTGACATCTCCCATTATGACAGAACTAATTTAAGCACAATACATGTTCAGAATGCTGGTATTATAAGAGTATAATAAATCTTAAAATATAAAGCATTTGAGCAGGCATTTTACACAGCCACACGTGTTGCATACAAAATTAACAAGAGACTAGAACCAGTTAATGGTGTTTCCCAACCTATATTTCATATGCATAAGCAGATGGCCATAACTTGTATTTTTCAGAAAAAAAAAAAATCTCAAAAAACAGGCTGAAAGGGATCTTGAAATGCCAAGGCAATTGCATACTTCAAATGGTTAAAAGAGCAAATCTGACCTCCTGTGAAGCAGCCTTCCTTCAACTGACTTTTGGCATGGATTAATTTCTTTTAAAAAATTCATTAGCAGCCAGAAATGCCTATTAATAGGATTACTTGAACACGAGATATGAAATACCAAGTGTTGTTCAAATCAGAGATCTTACTCATGGCCAGCTCAATTCAGGTAGAATTTTAGAAAGTATTATTTTGAAAAACAAAGGAAGAAAGCTGCAGTTTGTTATAATGCATTCTTTCATTTTAAAGCTGGCAGTTCATGCAGTAATTAGAGACATGTTACTTGGTTTTGCAATGAAACGATTTAAGGAACTTTGCTTGCCCCAAGTTTGCAAAAAATAACACGGAAGGACAAAAATGGTATTAATAAAAAATAAAACTTAGATTTTAAATATCACATTTCATCCCTTTTCTTATTCATGCCTGTGCTTTCATCCATAACTAAGAGCCATGTATTGAATTTCAAAGCATTATTTCTCTGCACTGCAATAAGGTCACACTCAGGCTGCCTGCTGCAAAAATCAGTCACACAGAAAGAAACTGACGGTGTTTGCTGTACTACTTGGAAATGTCCTCCAGTTTTACAGGTATTTAAACAACGTATGAAGCTTATGCTGTTAGAATCACAGAGTTAAATCATTATTCTATTTCAAGCTGCAATTGCTCATTTACCGCGATGAACAAGAATGTAATTTATTGGGCTATTTACGTATTTATTCATTAGTTAGAAATACACACCACATATCTTGATGAAATGCCAGCTAAACTAAGTGAGCCTATGCATATAAGCAGAATATATACATACAGAATGGTATATTTTGGTCTAAGCACTATTTTTGCTTTCAAGAAATGCAACTGAAGGATGTAGTATACTGTTAGATATGAAATATTATCAACTAGGACTTTTCATTTAGAAAAAAACCGGAAGATTCCTGAGTCTTCTGCTCAGAAGGGTAGAAGTAACAGAGTTCTGCCTTAGGAAATTGTACAAAGCTCTGGAGTGACAGAGAGGACAGGGATTTCAGCTGAGGTGAAAGCAAGAGAATTTAAGGGTAATTAGAGCTTGTATTTACTGCAAGCACTCTTTATCCAGATACCGAACATTTTTGTCAGAAGGTCAAGACATGCATTCGGTGTTGGGCACATGTCAGGAAGACCCCTGTCTACGTTCTGCTACTTGAAAGATGCCAGCCCTCACTGCTGCACGGCAGTGATCAGCTGTTACTACGGGAGGAGAGTATATGATAGTATCTACTAAACAAAATTAAAATACATACCTTTCTAAAAGAGGACGGCAGCAGCCTTCCGCTGTCTCTTGAACAGGATCGAGAGACAGTTTCACACATACTCATTTTCTCTTCACACCTGGCTATCTTCTTTTTCAGTTTCTCTCTTCTTTGCTGGTCAGCAACTTAGGGAAGAGACAAAGCTGGTCAGATCCAAACTGATGTACTTTTTTTTCCCTAGGTGATTTGAAAACATTGTAGTGGTTTCCAATTGCTCAGTAAAGTAAGACTATTGAGATACATTCCACTTCCAACACACAGCAGTTATAAAATGTATGTCTACTCTTAGAAGAAAAATTATTAATAGAGTATGCTGGTAGCTGAAGCTATGCCTTAACTTTCCTGAAATTTTCTTACCTCACAACAAACACCAGCATACAGGACTTCCAAGATCAGTATTGCTTACAGAGCATTTTGCTCAAAAATTTACAAGCTTTCTATCAATTTTTTACTCCTTTGACTGTACTCTCATCTAGTATTTCAGAAAAAAGCCTGTGTTTATTGATAGCAAATCTAAAGTAAAAAAAAAAAAATCCATGCTTACAATAAATACAGAAATCCAGGGCAGAACAAGGAAGTTTATGTCAAGAACACAAAAAACATGAAGGCCAACTCTGAGAGGGATACTGTCAGATCAGGAATGGGGATTTTTATCAGCCCACATTGGTCTTCAGTCCAAGACCTCATCTGCAGCGTGAGAAGTTGAGTCAGGTATCTATGTCACCAGATAAAGAAGCCCAAAAGACAGGTAAATTTTCTGTGCACAGGTTTGCCGTGAGTCATCTAAATCTTACATAATACAGTCCAAAGTTTTTGCATATTGTGAGCAGCCAGGTTTCACAGATGAAACGCAGAATCATTTAGGTTGGAAAAAACCTCCAAGATCGAGTCCAACCTTTGATCAATCACCACCTTGCCTACTAAACCACAGCACCAAGGGCCACACTGAGTCATTTCTTGAACACTTCCAGAGATGGTGACTCCACCACCTTCCTGGGCAGGCCATTCCTATGCCTGACAACCCTTTCCAGGAAGAAATTCCTCTTGATGTCCAACCTAAGTCTCTCCTGGCACAGCTTAAGAGTGTGTCCTCTTGTCCTGTTGCTAGTTGCTTGGCAGAAGAGGCTGACCATCACCTGGCTACAGCCTCCTTTCAGGGAGTTGCAGAGAGTGATAAGGAACCTCCTTTTCTCCAGGCTGAACACCCCCAGCTCCCTCAGCCACTCCTCACAGGACTTGTGCTCCAGACTCCTCACCAGCCTTGCTGCCCTTCTCTGGATACACTCCACCACCTCCACATCTTCCTTGAAGTGAGGGGCCCACAACTGGACACAACACTCAAAGTTCACAAAGTTGAAAAATCAAAATGAGGCTGATGAAAAACATTAATAACTTCATTTCCAAATAGGGAAAAAATTAGAAAGCACACTTTTGAAGTCTGTATCCCAAATGAAAATTTTCTCATTCACTTAACACAAATCCAAGTGTATGAATCGTTTGTTTGATAGAGACACACAAAGATCTTTGAGGATTTCTTCTCTGGTTTCATAATATATTTATATCATACTCTGGGAGACCCCAGTCTGCACGTGCACTACTATATTTAATGTATGGAAATGTGAAAAAACTTCAGAGACTGGTGTGGTACATTCTTCTACACAGCTGAGACCTACAGCAATCTGAGGATGTTTAATCAATCTTTAAAATGCATTCATCTGTGTGCATGTACCCTACATACATGTTAATCACCAGGAAATACTTAAGTAAGTGTATTCATTGCATTAAACATTTTAGTCCCCTTTTAAGATAGAAATTAATCTTTCAGATGCAAAATCTTTGCTCTCATTACTCAGGAAAATCCCTCTTTCTCTTTCTTTCAATTCTTACAATTGATATGTAAAATACAGAGTAATATAAAATAATATTAGCTGAAGTTAATAAATGCTACATTATACAACTCTGAATTAAAAATATACATTGTAACAGAATGATACAATATACTGTATCATTAAATAATTACAATGGACTGTTTTTCTTTCTATACTGAGTTATTGTGTCTTTTCTAAATTACTATTATTTCTAGTTGTGTTTGTCTTAAAAGTTACAGAGAAGCACTCAAAAATTAGCTACAGTTTAGACATTTTATGTGTTTGAGATAAATAATTACTTATTCCGGGCCAATACAGTGTGTCTGTGTGTGCACATGCATGGAGGCTGTAAAAACTCACATACTGCCTACTGCTCAGGTAAAATGGTGATGGCTGACTGAACAAATATCCAGAGAAACAATGGGTGAATGAGAGCCCTACAAAGCAAAAATGCAAATCATACAGAAGTATGGGTAAGGGCGAGTAGGTGTCTGAAACAACAAATTCCTTACACTCAAGTGCTTAGGTGAAAAGTGGGTTTGCCTATGACAAGACAACCTTTAATATTTTATTGCATGTTCCACCTGCACACCACGGCTTAGCAGGACTGTCTGGGAAAAGTACAAAGCAGCGTGAATATTACTGCAAAACAGAATTCCCATGTTGTCCTTTTTCTGGTCTTTACAGGAGAAACTCTGAAATTTGACATACATGAATGCCTTTACTACTGGCATTCAAAGCTATTAAAAACTCCTCCAGGACTGTGTGCTATGACTTTTCACCCAAAGCATGGCTTATACCCAAGAATAAAGAATGAAAGAACAGTAAGTACTCCAGCTAAGGCTATCTCAGGATATCAGTGATTCTGTAGATCAGATAAATTCAGTCTGTGAACCTAGATTCCATAACTTATTGTGTCCACCCCATGAATCTATTCTCTTAATTTTGTTGTCAGTGAAAGGAAGCACAAGAAAGACTATGAATCTCAGATGTTAAACTATAGCACTCTTCATAAAGAGATACCTATAAAACACTGATCAATCTGTCACAGAAGGAACACTTTTGCCTAGGCAAATACTCCTTGCAGAGTACACTACACTTTAAAGCAGTGATCATATTGCTTTATTTCCCTCTTAGAATACTCCCTCTATAGGCATAATTCTTTTTTCCTGAAGTCTAGACTGCAGCAGCATTTCACGACATATTTAGAGTTATGACACGTCATAAATCTGGAAGAAACAAACTAATCATATATATCATAGTCCTAGTCAGCTTGAAAGCTCTGCACTTGGAAGGACAGTATGATCTGGAATGCCAGTGGTTGTCCTTTGCTCTGAATTTCCAATTGCTATATTTATCGTATGTCATATCACAGAACAATTGGCAGTTAACCTTCAAGTTATTTCATTTTTCATGTAAATAATCAATGGCAGACAATGAAATATTAAGCTAGATTTAAATTGAGTTCAGCTTGCAGAACAGTATCTCAAAGGAATTATCCAACACTTAGCATTTCTCTACTGTGTTTTCATATAAGCTATTTTTGCAATAACACACTTCCAGTTATTATTTCCCTTTTGGATTCTTTTTAGATAAATCATACAAACATCATCTCGGCTGAGCTTGAAGTGCCTGCAGGGATCATAACTGAAGTGTCCAGCATATCAGTCAATGATATTACTTCCGCAAGCAAGCTCTTCCTTCTCTAAGAATTTATACTATCAGTTTCCTAGCTCTACTCAAATTCCCAGTACACCATGATTTAAGCACCTGGGGTGAGATCCCATCAAATGCAAACTGAATTTTGCCACTGGCTAGGAAGTTCGGGTTTCTTATAAGTCTAAAACTAAATTCCTTAACATAGAAATTTTAATTTTCATAACTCTAAGAGACAATTTTGCAGTTCTTCCTCACATCCAGTGTCAGCAGTACTGTTTCATCAACTAAAGGAGGAATCACCATAAGAAAAGGGTGACAAAGTATTAGGGGCTTGATAGTAAAGCCTTGCTTGTGTCAAAAAGAAAGTAATGGCTGTACGAGGGTGTACTTCAGAAATGTGATACTACTGGGCAAAGCTACTAATGGCAAAATTTGGTCATTGCTAAGGCTTGGAAATAAAGCCTAACAGTGAGACATGAATCTTTCAAAGGCATTTCAGAAGAGGCCAGAAGCACTGGATTATCCCAAGCCCATCCACCTCTGATGCTCATATGGGGTCCTCATCCAGCAGACATCTCCTATATACGTCTGTCAGCCACATGAAGAACACAGCAGCCTGCCAACAGTGACTGCACAGGACCTGCGGAACGCTGCACCAACCCTGAAGGAAACATCTAAGCCTGCCCAGGTAAACCTCCATTTGTGTACTCTAGAGAGAGGACCATGTGGCTTCTAGTGGCCTTGGACAGTGACTTTTGTTTCAAGGTACCACTGGGGCAGCCCCCAAAGACAATCTAGACACACTGTACTGAGATAACGCTGAAAATAAGTGGAATGCATAATTTTATTCTTGTTCTCTGGTATGCTATGGCTATGTTGTAATCCTGAGTGATGGTGGACAATTGTATAAAAACAAGTCCTCCCCAGCAGCAGGCAGATGGTAAAGCTGGGTAAATTAGATTAAAAATCAGGGACACATTTTCAGTAATAATGATGAATAACTACTGAAACATCTACAAAAGGAAATTATGTTTCCTCTACTTCTTGACCTTTACAAGTCCAGACTGCAGGATTTTCTTGTTTATGTGCTTTGTTTGCCACATTCAATATAGCTGTTAAATTCCGTATTACCACAAATGGATGGAACTTTTGGTCTGCTCAACTCATGATGTCAGACTAGACGATCTGAAGTCTTTTCACAATTACAAGCTGTGAAAAATGCATTTTTGATGTGCATATCTAAAATTAATTACCGCTCATAAAAAAACCCAACACCTTTTCTTATAGAAGAAACTTTACAGTAAATAACTTCTGGGGAAAAAAAAAGTAAAATCACTACAGTTGAAAGTACAGATCCATAGATATTTTTTACCTATGGGCTTTCCTGCTCACTTAAAAATTCACACTTGATAAATATATTAGAACATCTTTCCGAAGACATACTTGAACTCTGAAAACACAGGCATTAGAATTACCTGAGTGTTTGAATTTAAAGAGCTTATATTAGTTGCTTATAACTTTCATTTTCAGAAATACACACTTAAGGACAAGATTAAACAGAAAAAAGGAGAGGGAGATTTCGTGAAAGCTTCCTGTAAAATGGCAGCAACAACAAAACATGTAAGACAGCTTTTCATAGATCTCTGCTTTTTCATAGCGTAAAGTGTAGACAGATATATATGTTCACAGGAAAAATTAAGATTTAAATACAGAATTATGTAACAATATGTGTTTCTTGATATTTTTGCTTGAACGTAACCCCTTTAAACAGTAGAATTACTATCAGTCTGAATTGTTGCCTCCACCTATCTCTCACTGCCCTCCCTCCAAGAATTCAAGTTCCATCAGGCTAAAATAGATCCATGGTGGGTAACGTCTCAGAATATTTGTTTTCCTTCTTCTTCTCCCCCTGCCCCAGTATTAAAGAGACCTGCATTCCCAAGCACACTAATCACTGGGTTCAAGCTGTACTATCAATATGCCTTGTGGAAAAACCTCTAAACATATGGGTTGAAAAGTTTGTACTGTTAGAAACCAGGCATGTGTAGCAGCAGCTGTCTTACTTGGCATAGCCTTTGTCAAGTTTTCTGGCACAAGATTCACAACCACAGACTTCTAATGGCTACTGGTATCAATCAACATGCTTGGACTAATTCTGAACATAGAAGTTTCACATTTCAAGAAGTTTCACATTTTAACAACTATTTTAAGTCAGTAAGTCTGATCTAATACACAGGAACATGCTCACTGCTAGCCCAGGGGCATGGCACCTTGCCTGCTTTGCTGCCAGCTAAGACACCAGGAAAAGAACAGTGGAAACTAAATCCACTTTAAGGACAGAACACATTCAGTTGGCCAGGGAGAATGCCAACTACAGTATCACGTTTAATTCTTAAACACTAATGGACTGATTCATGGCAACAACCCCAAAGGGAAATACTCACCTGCTATTCTACCAGTACATGAAACACATTTTCAGGAGATGTTTTTTAACACTATCTGCAGGAATTTTGTTTTGTAACTCTGTGCTATTAATAAATCTTATAATTCTAAACTAAATTTACCCCCTACCCAAATCTCCAAATAGAGGGGGAACAGAAACCTTATTTGGAATGCAATAACTAGTAAGACAAAGAAAACAAAGAGAAAAAAGTAATAATACGCTTCAGTTGAAGCAATGACAGGCAGAGAACTACTCTGAGAATAAAGGTGCAAACCCTCATCCTCAGTGACACTATAGAGATACTGCTGATATTCAACTATACCGAAGTTAAAATTGTGCCTGGATAAATCATGTGTCTCATCTTGAGCAAGAAAGAAGGAACTGTTTTGAAAATATTCTAAAACCCCTTTTCCATTACGTTTCTTCCTCAGCACATTTTCAACATTCTTACTGTCTGAGCTATTGGCTGTCATCTTCACATAACCTGTTTCACAAAAGACAGAGGAAGAAAACTGATTCTCCAATGGATTACTAGAGACTCTACAAATGGTACCTTGCACTGAGCTTAACACCTGAACATGTAACACTTGGTTGCATGACTATTACAGTACAGAAATCTGTATTTCTTGATGAACAATGCATAGAAGTGCAGGAAAAAAATGCAACCACTCTAATTTTAGGTATGAAATAAAATTGAAATAATTCTTAATTTCATTCTAAAAATCTAGAATTTATAAGGATACCACAGAAACTGAACAAGGTATGCCCAGGTAGTCTTAACTTTAAATACCTCGAAGTCAGTGAGACCAATAATGATCTATTTGAAAGTAGGTGTTTCCCATGTAACTACCTCTTTGATAACCGCAAAAATTTCAGCCTGCATGGCAGAGTTTCTTATCTGTTTGTAAAGGAATCTCAGTCAGATGGAACAGCATATAAAGGAAAGCAGGTCAGAAAAAAAAAAGCAGTTACATGCACACATTAAGCAGTGAGAGAAATCCTCAAAGGCTTTTATTAAGAAAGGTCCAGGATTTTTGTCTATACATTTGTACCAGATACTTAAAATTATCCAGTCTCTTGCAGCTGAGACACTTTTCCCATTGACCATCATTAAACAACAATTTAAGTTAGAGCATCTATAAGCCTTATAATCCACCATTTAAATTTTGCATTTTAAAACTGGAATTATCAAAATAAATGCTTTCAAGGAAGTTGAGTTCTAATCCTGACACTGTTTGAATTGAACTTCTAGAAAAAACCTTTTAGACCCACAGACACTGCGACAGTGGAACAGGTTATTGAGGGTGCAGAATCTTCAACTCTGGAGGTTTCCAAGACTTGTCTGACTGATCTAGTGTTGGCAGAAGTCCTATCTTGAACAAGCAGCTCGAGGAGGACTAAGTGACCTCTAAAGGTCCCACATTGCAAAGTACAAACACTACATTGAAGGACAGTCTGATAAACAGATACAGTTTACATAAGTTTGCTTTTTATCTTTTACTTGGCACTCATATTAGACAACATGAAGCACCTCACAAAATAAACCTGAAAACTGGGGCAGAGACATAATACTGTCTTGAGAAGCCTCTTTAAGGGAAAAAATTACAATATTATTTATTGCTTTGTTAAACATATTTTCAGAAAGAGCAAATTCATTTTCACTTGATAATTGTACAATTCTGCTCAGTGCAGAACATCAAGTAAACAAACCATATGTTAGAATTGAGCTAAATCTAAGGATAAAAAGATTTAACCATGATGGACACTAGTTCTGCAAGACCAAGAAGTAAGTCCAACTTTTCTTCCAGATGAATCCTGTGCTACTGAGTAGGATCCCAACCCTCAAGCTATGAAGTTCCCCTTCATTTATGAACCAGCTTTATTCTGGGAATATAATAAATTCCAACTAAACAAGAATTAGCACTCCCATGTCTTAAGCTAGAATAACAGCAGGTAAATCAAGGAATTTTTTTTGTAATAAATGGCTTTATTTTTTGCCCCTTATCCTTAAAGTCTTTTTCCTTTGTGAAAAGGAAACACCTTCTAGGGCTGTGCTGATTGTATGCATGTTCCAATAAGATAAAACGCAGTAGCATCAGCTTTTTCCAGCCCAGTTTGAAAACAGGTGAAAGACCAATTTAGCGATATTTTAAAATACCAATTTTACCAAATAGATGACTAAAAAGCAGCAACAAAGGTGAAGTGTTTCCATCACACCCTGTACAGGAGATTAATGTTTTATCTGTGAGCAGGACAGTTACATAGTCAGACACTGATCTGAGTAAGATGAACTGAAAGAGAAACGTATTGCACAAAGCCTTGCTATCTGAAATGACAACTTCTTCCCTCAGAGCACACCTGGCAGTGTCATGACAATTATCTATTAAGGTTAAGGCACTGTTGCTGTCTCCCAAAATGAACTCAATACTGAAGGAAACTCATTCTGATGTGAAGCACACAAGCTATCAGCTCAGAAGCACTTTACCTATAAAGACAGCACTCTAAAATAAACAGGTTGTTGGTGTTGAGAAAGACCCAAGGCACTGAAA
Source organism: Cnemophilus loriae (assembly GCA_013397755.1). Classification (NCBI taxonomy): domain Eukaryota; kingdom Metazoa; phylum Chordata; class Aves; order Passeriformes; family Corvidae; genus Cnemophilus; species Cnemophilus loriae. The sequence continues at coordinate 2,020,376 of VZTF01007679.1, forward strand.
GGTATGGGAGAATAATTGCTAATTAGGGGACCAAAGAAAGATTCTAGAAGATACAGAAAGAAAAGCTACATGAGGTTTTCGTTACAGAAAAACGTAGGTGTAAATATTCTTCATACACCAACCCTCTATTTTCATGCTTATTTCAAGGCAAAACTTGGTAAAGGTGGAGAATGAAAGGGAAGACTTTTCTCAGATGACTCTGTAAGAGAGGTGATCTGAAATTCGTGCTGCAATTGGAGGCTTCAGATATCCCTGCAATACTGTCACTACTTGTCCTGTAGTGCTACCTTTCGATAGCAGGAGAAGGCAATCCCACATATAGCATTTTTGATCCTGAGGCAGCTCATTGCTAAATTCAGTCTCAAGTCTTTATGCAGAAGTACTGAAAAAAGTGTTGAAATTAATGAAATTAATGAAATTAAGTCTTTCTGCCAAAAGGATGACTGATTTCCTAGTTATTCTGGTAATTTCACAATGTAGTATGACTTTGTTTTGACTGAATTTGATACTAACCCCAAAATATTCTGTCCTTAGAAGATTTAACTTTCCATCCTAAAAGAATAATTCAATTTTTTCCAGTACCTCAGTAGTTGTAACTGAATATAGAATTGGAGAACAAAGAACTTTTTCTAACTGCATTGAAGACAGATAGATAACAGAAATAAACCTCTGTTATTTTAACAAACAGCTGCTATTTATCCCCTTTGACTTATATATTCATTCAGTATTTCATAAATCAATTATTTGAAATTTGCACTTTGGCTTAACACTGTGAAGTGGGGCTACAGTACTCGTATCTTTTAGCAGTGTTAAGAAATGACACAACTTGCAGAAAAAGTAACTGCAGTTTAATCCAGGCTGCAGGGCAGTGTGCTTGTGTTTAGCTCTGTTTTCTGCAAAACGGAACAAGAAGCTTCAGCCCTAGTCCCCAGGTGCCCACACTCCTAAAATTCCTCTTTACCTGGAACTACTTGCTCTCTTCTTGTGAGTTTAAGCTTACATCCTATCATACAATAGGAGAAAATCCACCCAGCTGCACGGGTGGAAAGGATCCTAAGCAAGTGAATTATCATGCTAAACACAACTAATCACTGACAGCCCAGATCCATCTCTCCAGCACTCTATTTGCTGCAGATTCCTACAAGTAGCTGAAGAAGGATGTGAAAGCTGAATAAACCAGCAGATACATGAATGCTCAATCAAGGGTTATATGCTATTGTTACTCTTATGCTGGCTCTTTCGTTTTGCTAAGTTAGTTTTACAGAAGCATTTGCAGAATCAACATATAACAAACACTTACGTTTGATGCTGGTCAACCTACTTTCGGGCACTGAACAGTCTATAGCTGCTGAAAATAAGAAATACAAAAAATGTGAGTGATTCAGTATTTACTTAGTTTATGTGATAGCTAAAAAAACGTAGTAATAAACAAACACAGAACAAATACTAATTTAATTCTTCTCTATTTTATAACATTCTAGTTACTGTGTACTTAAACTATTAGGTTGATATTAATACAGTCACAGGATTTGCGAGACAAAGCTGTTTGGGTAAAACATATTTAAAGGAAGAATCATCACTTAAATGAAGACTCCTTTCAAAAGGTTTCTGTACATTTTGTGCTGATGGCATTTACCTGCATACCTGAGGATACCGAGTATGTCACACGAGAGATAACACTGTGAGTATCGTATTTGTGAGGATGGACTCCGGGCAGTAACACCACTTTCTCATTTGCAAACACACAGGGCAATTTTCAAAGTCCTTAGAACTCGCTATTACTATCCATTGCAAGATGAACAAAAAACTATGAAAATTTTGAAATTAAAAAAAAAAAAAAAAAGACATAGTGGTCTGAGCTTCACTAGAAATTTTCTGCCTTCATTCCTAAAATAATTTCTTTATGTTTGCTGTTACGACTATCACTAGAACTTTCAGTTCAGCATACTGTTTCATAATTCATTACTTCATCACAAGCAGAATGAAGCAGCACAAAGTGCTCTAAAATTAAGGTAAGATCTTTGGTAGCACTTCAGGAAAATGTTTTCATACAAAACTTCCCATCTCAATAATACAAAAGTATTATTAAGTAGCAGCCACATCTCCTTGCTGACACCAGTTTGGGTAAGAAACAGGAAGAATAGTAAACTTCCTACAATCCAGTTCATTCCTTCTTGGTATGAGCCTGTTCTGAGAGACTGAGCTAAATCTACAGGGAGACAGTTCATTCATACATGCACATTTTTACCTTTAGCTGAAAGGATTCTGTTATAATGAAATATCATGTGATCTCTGATCAGGTATTGGCTAGTTAGATTTCGAGAGGAGTCAATGCAGAAAGCTGTAAGATTAAAATACATTTGAACATTAGAAAGGCAAGCAAAAAAATAGTAACATTTTAAACAGTTATTAACTGCAATTCAAAGTCACAAACTTTAAAACACTGTTTGCTTAACTTCTTTGCTCAAAGGCAGTATTTTTTTTTACCAGTTACTATCACATGAAATCATCCTGTCTTCTTTTTCTTTCCCCAATGAGCCATTAACTCAATAAACAGATACAAAAGTGGCTGAAATTGGACTATGAAAACGTTAACATGGAAACTTCCTATTTCTTCACTCTAAGCTCTTCCGAAAAAAAAAGTATGAGGTGTCAGTAAGGCATAGAAACACACACTAGCCCATGTAAACTACTGACTGTAAAGGAATATGTTTAACCTCACGGGTTCTTTAATGTGGTAAACATATATATGTCTATTATCGCTAATAAAGATGGGACACCTTTATATATTTGTTTATCTTGCTACCAATTTGTAGCCAGCAGTACAGGCAAGGCAAAACTTACTCTCTGAAAGTATTTTCAGTAATGCATACTAAATGTAAGTACTATTAAACTTCTCCAAATAAGCTCGACGCTAAAGTTTTATTAAAACATTTTAATCATCAAATCAGTGAATTCACATAAAAGGAACCAGGTCGACCTTCTCATTAAAGTATGTGTTACTTACCATTACTCTTAGTACTTAACTGTCCTTTAAATGGACTTGCTGGACCACATCTGGGAATGACAACAGCTGAGTATTCACTCACTTTAACAAAACATCAAACAAAAACCAAAAGTTAGAAAAAAATCCTCACACATATTTCTACAGACAAGATAAAGTCTTTCTCCAAAGAATTCATGAGTGGTACTAGTGGATCTTTTTCAAAATCTTATTCAGTCATTTTATAATCACTGAACTACAAGTGTAGTTAAATAACTTAATCTAAACACCAAGATACAATGATAGTGTTCTCAGTGGTTCAGGGAGTTAAACAGCAGAACAGACCATCAGAATACTTCAGTCTGAACTTTACACTGGTCATTAAACTGCATGGAGATATAGCCACGATTTTGTTTCTACACTAACCTCCAATTCGTTTTAAAGTTCTGTTCATGGCACTTTGACAGACTGGGAACTCCACAGACAAGTGGAGATGGCGACAAAACTTAAACAACCAGTAGTTCTGAAAAATGAAAGAATGTGGATTAAAAGCTCTGCATCTTCTCTTCAAAAATAATGATGTCAGGCTCTCAACCACTGGCTGTGATGCAACGTAAGATTTAAAAATTGGCACACGAACTACTTAAGAATCTGAAACATTTTTAGAACAAATTTGAACAGGAGGTATACTAAGACTACAAACACTAGTGTATACAGAGTGCTTGCTTTAAGGCATCCAAGATATGTAAAATGTAAACCAAAACAAACAAGATTTTTTTCAACAGAGTAAATATACCAATCACACTTATTTAACATTAATTCTAAAACTGTACAGGCAAGTTCTACAAATTTATTACTATTAACTATCAAGGTCCACATGGTCTTCCCATTCCCATCGTACTTCTCAGTTCATGAGTCTGCAATCACCACGCAAGTGAAGTGGGTAACTCCACTGCTCTACTGTTCCTGTTGACCTCCAGCTTTCCACCTTCCATTACAAGAAGAAGCACACTGGACCTACCCGGTATGAGCGGGACTCTCTTCCCAGTGACCTTAGCTGGGGTGACAAAGGCAGACACTCTTACAGACTGACCAGGGGGTGCAGGAAACCATGACAGCCATGCTACACATGGTAAAAACTCTGAATCCCACCTCTCATAGCTCACCTCCTGCATTCCCAGCACCTGGCTGTCCAGGGCTTGCTTTTCATTTCCCACTGTTATATAACAACTGTTAAAGTACTATTGCAATTACACATATAACTACTATAGTATATAGCTCTGTTTTTAAGTTCAACAGTATGTTGCACAAGATGGTTAACATGTTGTCTTAAATATTAATATTAGTAGAGATTGCAGCAAAACAAATCATTCATTTAACAATGTTTTAACATTATTTCTCCAAAGGCCTTATAAAAAAGCCAGACTGTACTAAATTTTGAATGACTAGGACTAGCATAGGAAGCCATAAAAAGTATCTTAAGAAAAAAATGAAAATGAAAATCATTACCCTGTTGTGAAATGACACTAAAGCTGGATCAATAGATTCAACCTCCTTTCTTACAAAGTACAAAAGATACCAGGGCAATCTTGAATTACTTTCATACTTTGAAAAGCCAGCCTTTATACAGTACAGGCTTCTGTGGATTCACAGTATTAGAGGTGGTGTTTGCAATAACAGTGCTCCCACTTCCTTTGCCGTGAAGTTGCCAGACCAGTGGTTGAAAAGGGACAAGGAAAAAAAAAAAGAAGAAAATGCTACTGCAGATTTTTTCAACACTATCCTGCAATTGTTTTAACTTTATACTGTTATCTTTAAAGCCAAAGGGCAACATTCCTGTTCATCTGTATCAATTTCAAATGGCTCATTGCCCTCTATTTGTGATTTAAACATACATAAGGACAAACAACCACAAATTATTTTTCAAATATTAAAATTCCAAATGTACAGCAAGAATTTATTAGCTTTATTAGATTCAGAATGTTTCCACAATGACTGCAAACCTTTGCCAATAAAGCCTTTCTTTCCTGTTAAAATATTATATCTCTCTACCATACACTATTACATACAAGTGGTATTCACAATCTAGCTGGATCCACCCTGAAACACATGACTTCTGGAATTTACAATATGCAGGTGCTGAAGAATGCAAGTCATTGGGAGCACTTGTTAGATTATAAATTTCAGTTTGATGGAATTTTCTCTAATGATAAAAACCCACATGCATATACCTGGAATCCAGATTACAGCAGACATCTGAAAATCAGAAGTGTTTCATTCACAGTTGCTCAAATAACCTAAATATTCCACTGTTTTCTGTGCTTCAGAGCCAGGCTATAATTCCAGAGGGAAGCACCTGTGGTATTGTTACGTAAATGCTTACAGTACCACCTCTAACTCACCCTTCTGTGACAGAATCCTAGAAGGGCAAGCATGCTCACCTTAAAAATCAGAGACATTGTTCTAAATACAATTGATTCCCTTCAAGTAAATTAAATGACTCTGTCCCACATTAAACACCATCAGGGACACTCGGAAACTTGTTGCTTTTACTGTCTGCAGCTGCAAACACAACCGTTCAGCACTGCAGAAGACCAGACATTGCAACGTCCACCTACTTTCCATCACCAGCAGGTGGCACAGTGGAAATACTGCCGGAAAAACTACTGTCCGCTGGTTTTGCCCTTTACAATTAATTTGTATCCGGCTTGCGGGGAAGGAGAAGGGAGGAAAAAAGAAGACGGCATCAGTATTTCACAGGCAAGAAAACCTGTCAAAAAGCATCAGGAGAGAGAAATAAAAAAATATTTCTGTGCCCTCTATTTTGACTATGGACATGCAGACGGCACAGAAATCACTCCCAATTCACAGAGAAATCCCCAACTTACAGAAGTTCCAAAGGCACCGCAAACACAACACTATTTGTCAAGATGCCATGGCCTTTGTTCCGACACTTATGTTCCCTGCACTGTGTTCCCAAATCCCAGTTCCTCCTGCATATTCTAACTTCTGTGCCACCAAGGAAAATTTTAAAGTCCCCTACCCAGAGGGATTTGCAACTCTGTTCCTGCTAAATGCAGGATAACACATACATATGTCTTGTAATAGGACAGACTGCTCAGATTTTAGGATACCCTTGAAATGCCAGGGTTGCAGCTCCACTAGAACCTGGACTCATTGGAAACTTTCATGCCATTAATAAATAATATTTTCTTGCTGGGTAAAAGTTTATGCTGAACAGATTTTTTTTTAAAATTTATTTATTATCTGGCTGGATTCTAAGTGCACTCTATCCTGGCAAACTACATTTTTTAACAGCTTCAATTAAACAGAAGTCTCGTGATGAAGAGATAAAAGCAGAACTTGTGATAAGAGCTTTTTCTGTGGTCCTCCCGTGGTATCCTATGGTGCTTGCTCCTACACTCTCAATCTCAGGCTAAAAAATGGGACTCAAATGTTTCCATAATCTGTTCATCAGTGAACGTATTCGAGGCTCTCTCTGCGAACCAGCTGTTTCCACAAAGCATGTAGAAAATTTGTCAAAGAAACTAATTTGGCTAAAATAATGCTTAGCACTACTGAAACAGAGGAGGCAAAAATAATAAGCAATTACAGGTTGTTTCACATACATGTTCCTTCAAATGTACCTCTTCTCCACTGAGGTCAACTTACAATACCCTCCCAATATCTTCAGTCTCAAACTACTTTCTAAAATGTCAAATATTTATAATGAAGAAGCATGTTGCTAATATCAGAAAAGAAACTGGAGAATTTGATATGTGCAGGCTATTTCTACCTTGCTGAAGGTATGGTGTTAATGGTCAAAAGTTTCACAACTATAATTTCAGGTTGTCTTTTGACTTGAATGGGTGTTTATTTGGATTCAGGCTGTGCTTTCACAGTTATTTGCACAATAGCAGAAACAAACTGAAGGCTTAGACACGTGAAGGGAATTTTAAAGGAGAAGGTTGGATTTTCAGTAATTTACAGTTAAGCGAACACAAACCAAACAATGGGAGGATAACTATGAAAATATCTTTGATTTATGATACATGTGACTATCTGATCTAAATGTAAATTTCCTTATAGATGTAGGTGGACTGTCTACACTGAATATAAAATCAGGATTCTCACATTGAGTGTTCTCCTGAAGTACAGAGAGCAAACAAATTAAATACTTCTAAAAATTTATTTGGTCTTTTAGTTCCTCTGTGACACTAAGCAACAACAAAGACAAAAAATAAAAAAAGCTTTCTCTAAAATTTTTTCCAGCTGGTATCTAACGTAAGTAATAACTACATTATTCCAAAGAGTATTTAAAGATATTTTGCTTAAATTATATTTTTATTTTACTTTAAAATACATCTTATCTTAATTTCTGATTTTACAGTATTAAAAAATATAGAAATTGGCAGTTTACTTTGTTTCCTGGCTGTTAGTGGATATGCAGAATTTCTGGAAAGGATTTTTCTACAAAGCCATTTCAGATTTGGAACGTGAATATGTACTGGAAAGAAGCCCAGTCTTTCATTGCCATGCTCTCCCAGAAAAGATTTTAAACACAAGTAATAGACTTACTATTTTTATAACAAGCATGTATTTCAGTCAGAGCAAATAAAAATTAAATAAATAAATCAATCTATCACGCTACCCTTACCCACCAAGAATTGTTACTTAAAAGATAATCCATAAAAAATACAGAGACCTTACGTGGGATATTGGATATAGGCATCTAAATCTAGCACTACAAGACATAAAACCTTCACTTAAATGTGTGGAGACCTATGAACACTGTAATTTCCAAAGGGCAGCTCCCAGACCTTAGCCCGGGTTCAAACACCCCTTAGCCCCAGATGGATTTACACCTCAGGTCTCTCCAGCTGCTCCAGAGGAATATGCTTATCACTCCATCAATATTAACCCCTTTTGTGCGGTGGTTTGGCTTTTTGGTGGCTCCAGGACTCTTGAATTCCTAGCTCTATACTGGCCTCCTCTCAGCTGGCAATGCAGAAAGCACCTCTGTCTCTAACAGACTAGAACTGCATAATTTGCATGAGATTTGGGCATTTGATCCCTCTGAGCCTGATAAGGACCCAAGCTGACAAACGCTTTGCAAACACTCTCACTACACTCACTACAGTGATTTATAAAGGTTTGGTATTCTTGCTTCTTTCACTGCCAACTCTTTTTCTTCCTTTTCTTCTTCCCTAATATCTCAATGCTCTAAAACAGAAACAATTAAAGAGACACCTTTGTCCAAGTGGATAATTCAGACAACATGCAGAAGGTTTGTGCTGTGAATTTCATACAAGTCAAGGATGTCTATCTCTACCACTCTTATTCTGCCAACCAGTTTTAAGATCTTTTCAGTGGGCTTCTTGCTGTAATTCACTCTTCTACCTCTATACAACTAACAGTACGCTACAGCACTAATGCTGTACACATGCTGAGGAAAGAACAAAAGTGGTTTAAATAATCTCTGTGAAATCTCAAATGACTACAAGCAGTGATGGAAACTCCTTTAAGCATCTCATCTAATATGTCTGACAAGGTCATACTTAAAGGAATTAAATTATGACCTGGAATACATGTTCCTCTCCTTTTAGTACTATGAGAATTTTTAAACCAGAGCATCCATTAATACTTTATGCTACAGAAACTGTTGTATATATGAATACAACACAGAAATATACAGAGTAAAGACTGATAGCTTAGAGTACATTAAAAGATTAACCTAGTTATGAAAATCCACATTGGATTTAAACTTAATTTATTAAAATAAGAAACTCATTTCTCTATTTTAAACTATTTTACCTTCATATTAGCATGATATACTTAAAAAAACTCCACATATTCTATTAGCAGTACTACTAATGAGGCCTGCTCTCCTATTCATGTAGCTTACATCTTTGTACCATCCCCCCTAAACTCCTTTCAGTGTCCCAAATTTGCTGTCTCTTCCTTACCTGTGGTCATTCTTTCCCTCAAACAACCCCTACTTGCTCAGCTGTGGCTGAAGAGGTGCTATAGGAACTACAATTGATCATCTAGTTTAAGCTTCTCTGGTTGCTTGTCCTTGGCTGCCTAGTTCTTACCCTCTATTTCCACATTTGGGAATGAACACAGTACAGAATGAGTTTCTTTAAAAAATGTACATTAATTTGTTGGGTTTTCTCCTACCCAGCCAGTGAGTAATACTAATGCTCCTAGTTCTTACTCATGGATGGGTGAAGTTGGCAAACAGATGCAGAACTGGACAGAGGAAAAGGCCAGTAGAGAGCAGTGACCCACCCACAGACTCCTTCTTTAGGTGAAGAACACAGGTGAAAACACGGCAAGTCTCCACTACTTTTCTGCAGCACCTATGTAATCATGACAGACCTTCAAAAATGGCTTTAGATTTAGCCACTTACTGAATGCAGACAGTATTCCACTTTATCTGAAAGTTACAGTGAGGCAAAATGAGCATATCATAATCACACCTGTATTTTCTCCCCTGTTCATGCAAGTGAAACAGAAGCCTCTTGGATCCCTTCCTGGTTTCACTGGTAACAAAACTCCTATCAATTTTGGGAGTATAAAGTCTTATATGTGAAGCCAGCTTTAAAAGAATCACATTTAAGATTTGTAAATAAATAGCAGAATTCACCAGCAGAAAGAATAGACATTATTATCTAAATTTTCTGAAGCAAAACCCAATGAATAGAGCCCCAAGAAATTACACTACCCCGATTTTGAAATAAAGTCCCAAATGTTCCATCTGAATTTTGCATGGGATCATTTGTATCAGAGGCAAAACATGAGGAAAATTATACACCCCCTGACATGCACTACACATAACCTCCTAAGCCATTAATTAGATGGGTGCTATTTATACACTCACTATGCTGGATTACACAAAAGCTCTTCTTTACACATACTCTCGACACCTAAGAGTTAGGTCTCTCAGTCCTTTAGAATTAATAATCTTACAGTATCCTGTATAAATTAAAACCATATACCCAAAATTATATTTCAGTTTCAAGAGTCAAACCCTCCTCTGAAAAATTTAAGAAACTAATGAAATAATATAGTAGCCTTAAGTCAAATTTGATGAAATAATTCTTGAAAAATATTTGTTAAAGTTTTTCTAGCTACAGGCTTCAGCAAGGGAAGTTTTGGATGCAAGCTATTGCTCTATTTCTCTCCAAAAGCAGAAACAAATAGCTGTGTGTGTCAGTAGCACATTTTGTGATATGAACTTCAGGCAGAAGCAAATGAATTTATGTCAGTTCGCTACAACTACCTCAAAGGAGGCTATGATGAGGTGGGTATCAGACTCTTCTCCCAGGTAACAAGTGACAGGATGAGAGGAAATAGCCTCAAGCTTTGCCAGGAGAGGTTTAGATTACCTATTTGGAATTTTTTTTTCATGGAAGGAGTTGCAAAGCACTGGAACTGACTACCTGAGGAAGCTGTGGAGTCACCATCCCTGGAAGTATTCAAAAAATATGTGGATATGGAACCAGAGGACATGCTTTAATGGTGAACATGGTGGTTCTGCTAGGTTGATGGTTGGGCTTGATGAACTTCAAGGTATTTTCCAGTCTTAACAATTCTATGATCAATGGCTTGGGCAGCATCTCTAGAATTAGCAGTGGCACCAGCAGTTTGATTTTCTAGAAGGGCGGGTGAGGAGTGGTGTTCCAGAAGTGACTGTACGCTGCTAGTCAGTGATATGTGAACAACAATCAATATTCATATCGCAGTTTAGAAACTTCTGTCGTAAAAGGTTACTAACCTGAGCTCTCTGGATAGCTGTGCCTGCACAAGACACACATGGTAATCCAGGAGCAGACGCTGCCATGTGCTGTAACAACAGCCCTGTGAGAGTGGTGCTATTATTCAAGTGTGAACGCTGGCTCATGAGCACACTCTACAAAACAAACGTGTGTGCTGGCTTCTACTGCTACATCAAACTCTATATTATGTCATCGCATTAAGTTTGAAAGTGTTTCAGTATCTGCTGTCAAACTGGCCAAGAGAGAAAACATATTTATACCTAAATTTATAGACACACTATATGAATATTCTTCTCCACATATGGAGAAAAATCTCTTTTGCTACTATAATCTGTGCCTACAAGGATGCTCCCTCTCTCATCCACCTGCTCCTATTTCTACCTGAAAATACATTATCAAAACTCTAATGCACAGCCAGCCTCACCCAGAATGGAGAGCAGAGAAACCTTGATCCACTGTGCTTCAGAGAAAGCTGCAGGATATAATCTGGAGCAAAGAAGCTGCTAGGGTTAATGGTTTGAACACTGTTCACTTTTAACAGGTGTTTCACTTGAAGCATGCAAGAAATCGTCAATAAAATGGGACCAATTAGGCATTTAAGTAATTATAAAAATATAAGTTATTTGCTGAACAGAGACAGGACTTTAAACACATTAAATGATTAAAATTCACTTAATAGACTATTTGACTAATGGTTAAATTAAGGATAGGTTTTAAAAGATTTACTGAGTGAAGGTTTTAATTTGGTAAGAAGATAAGAACAGTGATTAACATTTCCTCATTTCAGTTAAAATTATTAGGTTTCAGATAAAGCTTCTAAACCCCCTTCTGTCTTTGAAGATATAACTAGATTATTTTTTATCTTTCTTGTTGGTCAAAGAAAACTTCAGCTTCTGAAAACTGAACTGGTGCTACCAAACTAATAATTTAATAAACTTAATAGGCTGTTTGTTCAAGTGGCAAATGAAGGAATACAAAAAAAAAGTAGTTCACAAGTCTCTGTGTTAACACTCTTTCAGCTCTAGTCAGATTAATGCAAGGATTTCCTACGACGCAGGAAAAATCTAAGTAAGATGGCGTTGTCCGTAAATGTGAAGTAATTTAATTTTGTTTTAAAATCTTGGAAGCCTGTGCAAACTGCCTAAACCTAACAGCAGCCTCCATGCAGCAGTAATGATGAGTTCCCCATTGCTGTAAGATAAAAGTGGCACAAATGTGTGTCATTGATTAACAGTAAGTACATGCTGCTGTTAGGGATCGCTGTTCAGGTATGTGTTCCCACTGGATGTGGGAATTAAACAGACCACTGCAGAAGACTGGATTTAAACAGCAAAGCTGGTTTAAAATCACAGTATTCAGATTATTTGAGGTCATACTATAAATCTGTGAGCATATTAACTGACTCCTGAAATTACTACAGTAAATAACTTTGAGGTTTATACATGGAACAAGGGAAAAACATAATAGATTAATTGTTCAATATTTCTAGGAGGGTAAAAAAATCTTAGCCTTATTTGAACTTCGACAAGACCTACATGCAAATCCTATATACTCCAACATATTAAAAAAAAATTATATTTGCTCAGTATTCTCATTAAACAAAACAAGGCCAAACTATAAAATTTTGGTTCTTTCTTTACAACGATGAGGGTAAGTCTGAACAAGAAATTTTGCACAGCATACAATCAGGACATGGAATAGGGTATTCCACCTCTTCTGTGCTAACGTTTTAGATACAACTCTTTCGAGAAACCATAAATATGATGTGTTCTCCCTCTTTCACGAACTCCAAGCAACCCAAAGGCTGTTCTGCCAAGTTTGCTCAGGCCCAGAGATTTCCAGCTCAGCTCAGTGTATTAGTCTCTCTGCCTGTGCTAATCCCTGCTCTCTGTAGGATCCTTCCTGCGTGCCTGAGAACGCTCACACTGGGCTGTTCAGTCACACACTTCTTCCTCCATCGTAACCTCCTATACAGACCAGCAACGGCTTCCCAATTTAATTACACACAGTAATTTTTTCCCTGCTTTTGAACTTTCTTTTTTGGTTAAACAGAAGTCATTCAAGCAAAGCTTGCTGCAGCCTGAATGTAATTTAGATCCCACATCCTATTTATTCCCATTTTATGGTCAACAGACAATCAGCATGCTTTCTGATTGTCTATAAAAATATTTTGACAAATATAAGAGTAGTCAGAAAAAGGATGTATTTGTCATAGAACTGCCTTCACACTACGTAAGAAGGCATAAAAATTGGGTGCACAAGATACTAGTTTTTGCTCTGCAATTCGTATTCAGATATCAGACATCTTCGTACTTTCATATCAGACATCTTCTGAAGTGTCATCTGTCACTGTCTCCAAAGATTGGAACTGACACCGAGATGCAACACAACAGCACAACGTTATCTCAAATGGCTCTGACCTTATGCAGCTCTGTATGATCTTGACATTACAGTGCAGCACTGAATAACTCCTACGATTGTTTTACAATATGCATGTAATCCAGTTCATATTTAAAAATATTTCAGATATTTTCCAAGAGCCAGAGTTGGCTCATGCAAGCATTTTTGCATGTTTATGTCTTTTTTTATCACGAATGACAAATGCCCCTAGGACTATTCATAGAAACAGGGCAACAGAGCAGCCCACGGATGGTTAAGTGTGGGTAAGGAATCACTTTATAAGACCTCTAAAACTTTTGAGCCTCTTATTTTTCAACTACACTTGCATTAAAATCCCACCAAACCAAAACACTTGGATCTACAGCCAAACGCCGTGGGATGTTGTGCACACGGGGTACAATACATTATAATAATCCATGAATAACAGCTTTGGAGAAGACGAAAGTTGACTAAGAAAAGAAGCTGGCACGAAAATCGGCCTCGCAAACGCGGCGGCCGATGCCGGCAGCCTGAAGCGCCGCCCACAGCAGCGCTCGACGCCGATACAATAAGGAGGCACCGTGCGATGACGGCTCTAGGACGGACAATTCCAGGCCCCGACTCCCGGAGGATCACAGCCCGTCACGGGCTGTACGTGTCCCCTTGCACAGCCGCGGCGCTTGGCTCTTTCCACGGCCGTCCCACCGCCCCGCCCGCTCCTCACGCGGGACAGACGGGCCGGCACAGCTCGGGGGGGCCGCGTGGACAGGAGCGAGGCGCGACCCCCGAGCGCCCGCTGCAGGAGCCACGGCGGCTCGGGCGGTCCCCCGGCCCCGCAGGCTCCGTGCCGGCTCCGTGCCCGCCTCCACACGCCAGCGGGGAAGGCGGAGGCGCCGCCTGCCCCCAGCCCCGAGCGAGACGGGCCGCGCCCCGCACCCCCAGCCCGGGCTGGCGGAGGGGAGGGGCCGCAGGGCCTCGGCCCCGAAATGCCCCTTCCAGCGGTACATTGCAGCCCGGGAAAGGTTTTGTCCGCGTCGGTGAGCGGACCCTTATTATCTAAGCCTTTTTCTTGTCAACTTGACAGGAAGTTGAAGAATAATGAATGCCCAGGAGAAATTTACGGCAAATAACTCATATTTCAGGGAATGAGTGACAAAGCGAGAGCCTAGAGCGTTCCCAGTGCGTTATACTGAAGAAATTATTTCTCAATGTCTTTGAAAATGAACAGCACCTTAGAAATGAATCACAAAATAAACTTTTGAAAAGCAGCCTTTGATCCCATCACTGACTAATGTATGCGTGCCAATGTGCTGGATTTGAACTTTCCGAAGAAGCAGTAGGGCGGTATTTACATTTTGTCCGACGGGTTGCTATTTTCCCTAATGTGACGTCTCTGAGGGCTTTTGTACTTTTTGTGTGAAGATTTTTCTCACTTACCAGCCGGGGGTACTGCAGTCCCCTCCATAGCCGGACACGTTGCAAAAGGGTACATGTCGTCCCAGATGGAGGAACATTCCCCTTCACTGTCTAGAAATGAGTATTAATTACAGGCTAAATGCAGGGTTTTATGTGATTTGCTACACTTCTTTACGTGCTGGGAAAATTAATTAAATGTAGTTCAAAATCATAGCAACCTCAAGGGGATGTTTCTTGAAAACACCTTTTCCTTATTTCTGCCTCAGTCAATGCTTCCATTTGGTCACACGAACATACATGCTGGATGAAGCCAGTAGTTTTTCTACCCCAGTACTTTGTGTAGACTCTACCAAATATTTCAAAAAGCTTTTCAGTAGTGTTCTGACTGTTGAATGTTGTGATATACTCCTTAGCTATATGGGTAGTTTTTAATTTTAGATATGCCCATTAGCTATATGAAGTACATCTTTGGATGTGGTGTTAGTTTCTGTGCTTCGTGTTGTAGTGATCATGTTGGCAGTCTAATTCTGTTTTCTGTAAGATCATCTTTAAATGTAGTTGTTGTCAGTTTTGTCTAGGAGAGGTTGGGGGAGGGAGTATATGCCTTGGAAACTCTTAGGTCCTCCATCCTCTGGTGGTCCTCTGTCTTTCTGACTGCTTTTTATACAAAAGCATCAGTTGCTGTGGCATTTCAACTGCTGTCAACCACAAGGTCACAAACACCTTACCTGCTTGTCAAAGCAAAGTAATTTGATAGCATTTTGTCATTTTCTCTTATGTCTCCTGGATCTGAGGTCAATGTCTTGGAAAGTATCTGCAAGGAAAAATGTACAAAACAAAAAAAGCACAATCCAAGAGTTTGGGTGTGGGGTTTTTTTTTGTTTGTTTGTTTTTGTTCATTTGTTTGGTTTTTTTGGTTATTTTTGTTTTAATTTTTTTTTTCGTGTTCGTTTGTTTTTGTTATTTTGTTTATTTGTTTGGTTTGTTTTTTTTTTTTCCTGAAGCAGATTGTGTGTGAAATTAGAGATTTGGGGAAAGGACTTCAGGAAATTAGTTGCCGTTGTTCTTGTGTTTCAGGGTCTCTGGTCTATACTTTGATACAATTCAGATTGTTCAGTCTGTAGATTTTAGAGGTAGAGATAGTCTTTAAACAGTTTCCATTTCAGATACCTGAAGATACTGGAGAGAATGAAAATAAGTGTACAAGATTCTCACCTCCACGTGATTGGCCATAATACTCTCTCCTACTGGGATCATGTCACAGAAAGCACTTGTCTCTGTTTGCTTTCTCCTTTAAAGAAAGAAAAAGCTCTCCTAGTTACCTATATATACTTTTTTAAGACTGTTTTTTTTGTTTCTTTATCTGAATTCTGAATACCAAGGTTCCCAAATACTGTTTGTAGTACTCAACATATGGTGTTAGGCTGTTCTGTACAAGCCCATATGACAGATTTCTCATAGTCTCTTCTTTATTGTTCCTATACTTTTTTCCACCATGTAGATAATTAAAACACACAAATGTAAGCATTTTTAGAAATATTCCCCTGGTTTCTAGGCAACACTGAGGGAATGTAGAGATTTCCATTTGTTCCCTCTCAGTCAGCAGTCACAGCATCATAGAGAGGTCCTGTCTCTGAAATTTTTGACCACCAGTGGCAACACATACCAAAGCTTTGTATATTTCTGATTGGTCTCACTTATGGGCCGTAGGTCTTTGGTGGCTTTTGGCCCCATTTGGTCTGTAAGAGTATGTATATTTTGAGTGTAACTAAAAAGTAATGCAAATGTATAATGGTGTGCACATTAAGTCCCATAACATGCATTAAACAAAAAAAAAAAGCCTTAACAAAAATTGAATCAGTCCTGGACTTTGATCCACTCAAACAAGTTACAGAAATAAGTTACAGAGATCACTGCAGAGATCTTACCATTGTTGAAGAAGCAATAACATGTCAAAACCTGTAATATTTGTCCTTTCCCAATTTGAAAAGGGGAAACATGGCAATCACTGTTGCTGTCCGCCCTTTTCAGCAGGCATTTTCCCCTTTTCCTTAGAATGCATTACAACAGAACATGGTTTTAAAATGCACCTTCACTGGGAGGGAAGGAAAGCAGCAGGAATGTGAGAGTCACATTTGCAAGTGTAGGTGGGCATCTGTCCCTACCCTGGCATGGATTTAGGGAACAACTGCCTTCTTGTCTACTACCTCTGCCCTCTGTGTCAATCCAATGGAGACACCTAACTGCTGTGAAAATGTACAGTTCATAGTATTCAGCAACAAACCAACATAAAGAAAAATATTTCCAGAAAAAACAGAAATACCCCATAACATGTCCGCTTTCTTTTGCATACTCAGCCCAGACAGGACAGGTTTACATTCCTCTGAAAAAGACGGTGTGTCTGGCAGGACCTCAAAAGGTTACCTGCTCACTTGGGACAGAGATCTGTTCATAATGTCAGAACTTTGCTTTTGTAGGACCTGGCTTTCTTGGAAAAATAGTTTGTGTGTACCCTGGAAAATTAAAATCTGCAGTTCTTTGGAGAGTCTTTTCCTATTTCAAGCCGTTGATTTTCTTTCATGCTTGCTTTTCCTTACAGCAGTCATGTGAGCATACATATGCAGGCAGGAAATGGCCCAGCAACCAGATCTGCACACCCTATTCACAGAGTATTCTAGAAAAGCCCTAAATTCATCACAATATGTACTTGATCGTGGAAATAAATCTTCTGGGTTTACTTGAGTATTTATTTGGCATAAGTGCCTTATCTCAGTGCAGATTGTCACCTTCCTGTGGCTCTGTGTGTCAGTGTTCCAAATTCCTCACTGCAGCTTGCAGAGGGCTGTCACTGAGTTGCAGCAATTCCCACCTGACACATTCAGACCAGCAACCTTGCAGTCTATTTCCCTACAACTACCTGGAAATAAAAACATTTACCTGAAAGACTAGAGGACACGTTGCCTCCTAAATGCATTTAAATGGGCTGGCTGAGCAGTTTTCTTTTGTTACCTACTTAGGAAATTCTTGTGTTGAAACAACTGAAGTAGCTCTCCGACAGCTGGTGTGAGGGGAAAAAAAAGACTTAATAGCTACTGAAATAAGTTGTTTGCTTGTTTTGGTTTGTTTTGGTTGGTTTCTTAAAGGATTAGTTTTCTGGGAGTGGTGGTAGGTTTTTTTCAGCCTTGTGTTTGCTGGATGTTCTTTGGTCATATGGTTCTTCAAGTTATTTAAAGTCATGTACAGTCTTGAAATATCATTGCAGCTTTCTAAATGATGGAGAGCTATGTGTTTTGGCAGGGCTGCAGACTCCTTCACTTTCTTCATGGCAATGCATTTCATTGTTTTGTTATTGTCTGTATGGCAGCAGTAGTCATAGATTTTTGTAAAGCTAGGGCTCCAGTGGGAAAGATGATGCAGAAAAATTTCAGAGATGATCCATATCTTAAAAACTGTAGTTTTTAATACCTTGTAATTGAGAATCCAATAAGGGAGCTAACCTAGAATAAGAGGGAATGTGATAAGGAAGATGAGGGCAACTACAGGAATATATAATGATGTAACGTTTCTATGAACACAGTATTAAACTTCTATAAAATTTATCAGCATAGAATAAGTCTCCTCTGCAGCATATATAGAATAATAACTACGAAGACCCCTTCAGGAAGCTGCTATGCAGATGTACACTATACAACTATTCTTTCTCTTTAGATCTGTACAGGGTTTTATAATGCATCTATCCTGTGATACAAGACTATTTTTAGATGTGTCAAGTAAGAAACCTGTATAAATTGTATAAGACATTATTCTCAGCTGTAATGTAATATCTAGTAGCTGGGGTGGCTCAAGATCTGCTTCTATTTCTCCTTATATCGTGTCATTTTATGTTTACCTACTGTTCCCATGAAAGTTTGCAGACAGAAGGCTTGTCGGTGAAAAACTGTCCTTTAGTAGGGCTGACTGCTGAGGGCTGTTCTTTTCTCATTATTTTAATTGAACTATTAGGTATTAAAGAATGTAGACTGGAATAACTAATGAAATATATTGGAATTTTTAAAGGTAAAAAAGCTCATGTAAATATCATAACTCTGTCGTCTAAACCATAAGGAATTCTTTATTTTCTAACTGATGTACCTACTGTGATATATGGAAATGCTTACTCATACTAATTAATGAGAAACAGGATAATTTTTAAAAAATATTTTGGTGAAGATTAGAAAGTTATGACTCAGATTAGACATATATAAATGATACGACTCCAGTAAATTCAGTGAAGATATTCCTGCTTAGGCTGGATGGATCATCTATGTCTACCCAGACCATGTCAGGGGGCAAACAGAAGAATGTCAGTGTGGCATTTTGTGTGGCCCATCCAGTTTTTACACGGCTATTACAGCATGCTCAGGCTTACGGGGCAATATATTAATCCATGCACATGCTTGAACAAATGGGATCCTCTGTGCTGAAGAGAGTTCTTTCAGCTTTGTCAAGGTCAAGAAGAGAAATTCTCAAGGGTATCTTTAGAATTGCCTACAAAAGAAGACACCGATATTCTATGATTTTCCAAAAGACTTTGATGCATTTTCAATATCTGCATGAATGTGAAATACAGTTTTACTAGAAATGGGCTTAAATTCCCACTCAGAAGAGTTTGGGGGTATTATTTATCCTTAAAAATTTGGCATGCCAAATTTCATAAGTAATAGCAGTTTTGGTCACAGTAACCATTTCTAAGTATGTGTGAAAGAAAGCAGTAGGCAAGAAAATGGCCAGAATCAAAACTGAGTGTGTGGAGTTTAACTATTGCAATGAAATCCTTCAAGAGTAAGTTTTCTGTGGAATAATTTCATTATTACTTAGAAAAAAAATCTTTGCAAGAATCACTATAAGTACTTTCGGTTGTGTTCTTTAGGACTTCCTTTCATCTAAAAGTTATGTTCCAAGGAAAACATCTGCTACACACTAAACTTACATGTTTTTACTGACATCATAAGATTTCAGGAATATCCAATTCGGATTTAGACAGAACCTGAAATTTACTGGTTTAAAATTTGATATAAACCCTTTTTTGCCCCCTCTGTCCATTAACATGTTACATGTATCAGAAAAGAAAGGAGCTTCAGTTTGATGGACGTTTCACAGGCCCAAGAGCCATGATGTTTGGGGTCTATTTATAGCTTTGTCAGTGACACTTGTGACCTTGTGTATAGCAATTTTGGTGTCTTAGTAGGTTGCAGTCTGAATCACCTTAATTCATAGTTGTTAGTAAAAATGGAGGCATTTAGAATTAGTGCATTCATCTGCATTTTTGAGATGAGCCTTTTCGCACTGTGCTTATCATCAATAGGAGCAGAAATGCCATTTATCCTTTGAATAATAAATATCAGAACTGCACATTACATTATATGGATGAGGTCTAAATGGAGAATAATATTTATCCCTAAGGTAATGTCACAGAAGCATGTAGGACCTGTGATTTTTAATATTAAACATGAATATCTGTAATGGAGCATAGCAAGTCCACGCAAGTCTAGAAATTTACTCTGAGTAAGCAAATCAGTTATACAATGTAGAAAGAAAGAAAAATACAATTAGGATGGGAAGTGTTATGTGTTATAATGGTTTATTTAATGAAAGACAACATCATCATATAAATCTCTTTCATAAGCTATTTAATCTCTGTCTTAAAAGTTGCATGTATTTCTTCTTGCAGCCCTCTTTAAAAGTTTGCTCAAAAATTCAGTTCTGTAGAGAAATACAAAACCTTTACATTCATGATCAGTGTATATGCAGTTAATGTTGTGTATTAGTCTCAGGTGGAATTAGACTCATGCTCTTCTGTTCACTTTTTGGAAGCTAGGATTCCCATTTCCCCCAGTTCATGTTTTTCTTCATATGTACTAGTAAGATCTGTACTCGAAACTTCTACCTGGTTGATATGGATTTTATTTTCTAAGACTTTCCATGTGCATTTAATATTCCCATGTTAATGGGAATATTAATGACAATTCTTCTTTCATAACGTCAATTTTTCTTTCTCTTCCAAGGCGTGCCTCTGCACTCAGTGCTGCTAATACCGATTGTGTTCTAATCTGTACCACACAAATCTGCAGTATTAGTAAATACTCTTCAAATTATAATATGTGTTGGCAGTACCTTTCAGTTTCTGTCATTCCCACATCCCATACATTTGCACCACTAGCTATTTTACAGAATGTACTATGAAAGTATCAAAAGTATTTTCAATATTGGTTTTCCAGGATCATCACTAATAACTTCAATCTTTGTAGTTTACTTATCAAGAAAACATGTTTTGTCTCCCTTTTAGCTAAGTGCATCTCAAAACCCCTCAGGTTCTCTTTGATTAATAAACCTATTAGGTTTTATTGCATTTACTGATTACTTCTGCAAGTCCTTTGTTTTTGCTCTCTTTAAAACATATTCTTGAAGAGTGCTGAGATGGAACCAGCAGGCCTGTCCCTACCTGGATAATTTTCCTCCTTTCTAAACTATGCTGTGTTCACAGTTTTCCAGCTATTTAGTGGCACCCTGAGCTTGGTTTCTTGGTTACGGCAAGTCGTGTTCCTCTCCTAGGTTTTCTCTTTTCAGTTTGCTCAGAACTATGGAAGGATTTCTGGAGAATCTTCACTGTGTTATGAAACTTCATAATTTTGCTGTGTCTGATAGATAAGGACCTTCATCTGTGAAGGGCTAAGACACCTGACAACCATAAGGTTGTCACTCTTCAGTAAGTACCCAGTGAATTATACATTAATACCATGGATTAGAAAATATTAGGAGGTTCTTTCCACCTCAACGGAAGTTATGGGAAAAGAATTTCTATTCACTTTACTGGAAGTGTAGTAATTTCATTCTTAACAATGTGTTCTAATCACATCTCGTAAGTATAGGGGTTTAAGAGATAGCAATTTACGACACAAGTTGCTTGACTGATTAAAGCTTAATGCAAGTTTTAAGTAGCCTTGATTGTTCTTGGTCTTAGTGACATCAGCAGTTTTTGAGGTGGAATAAAATGTCTGAGAAGGAAGATGACGTATAAAACAAAGCACACATGATTAAAATAAAATGGAAGTGAATGCAAGGCTCCTTGTAAGACTTTGGAGTCTATAAAAAAGTGTTTAATTTACTGAAGGTAGAGTAAGATTGCTTTATTTTCGGGGGGTGGGCAGTACTGGTAATTTTCATTTGAAGATTTCACTGGCCATTTGTTTTGAATTCCAGAAGATTTTGAGAAATACATTTGTGGTAACTAACTCATGTTTGCTGCGTTATGACTGCTGCAGTGTTACTGATTTGAAAACTCATTTCTCATATAATAATATGTATAGCTATATTGGTTTACTGTTGTCAGTTCCCACGGCAGCCTCTCCAGCTCTAAGGATGGATGGTATCACCTGTCAGACTGTTATGTATCCAATGGTTGCAACAGCTGGATTTCCTCCTACCACTATGTGTTTGCTTTAATGACATCATCCCTAAAGCCAAAACTGAAATATTACTCATTTTGGAACACTTCATGACAAACAGATACAATCTTAGAGAATATTCATGCACAAAGAACCTAGTTGCTGTATCTTAAAATCTGTTGGTTTGTGTTCATTGCATAAACAAAGAAAAAACCCATTTGTTTAAATACCCATCCCAAGTCAGTGAAGCAGAACGAGGTTCTGTGGGCCATGAATATGCTACCACTCTGAAGAAGAAAAATATGTTTAAAAGACAAATATTAAATATCACCTCAATTGCTTTAGAGCTTGTCACAACTTAAGTGATTACTGCTTTCAGTGTTTCTGAGAATTTCCTGCAAGAAATGGGCAAACAATAGGTTCCCAGCATTTCTGTAGTTTACTGTGAGTGAATGTCTTTACTCAGTTATGAGAGAAACAGAAAGCATTATGATGTTTAAAAGCACTGAGCATAATGGAAAAAAAGTTTGCTTTCTGATTAGATAAAGTTGAAATATATCTTTAATGAACATACCTGTGTTTAATTCAGTTTTGACCACTGCTTCTCAAGACAGTGGAATGAAGATCAAAAAGACAAAGAGCACTATGGAAGTCAGAAAAAGGATGTTGAGGCATGAGGTTAAATTGACAGGTATAAATTTCTGTGGTTACACAAAATGAAAACTTAAAGAGCCTGTGTGATTTATTCTTTTTGGACTGTTAAAAAATCAAGAATGAAGTATTTATTATAATCAAAAGATGATGTTATACTGCCAGAAAGTAATATGGAATTGCCAGCATGTATAATTTATAGAGGTTTGTGGTAATTGAGGGAGAGAGTGGTTTTATGCAAAGATTTGATATTGAATAAATTGCTGGAGTAATAGGTATACCATTATCAAGCAAAATGATAATTACAGTTACGTGTATGTCTTGATTCTCATACTATTTCTTTAATGACAGTGTTTTTCAGTATACCAGTCTGGGTTCTTAGCTCATAAAATTACCCTTTTTTTTTCTGATTAAGTGGTTGGGTTTTGAAAAACCTCATTTTCACTTTTCACTATATTCAGAATTCTCATGAAATTAGATGAGGTGCTAGACCATTCTATATAGCAATTAAATAATCTGTAAATGGCTATAATAATATTTATTCTAAAGGGTTTTCATGATTCACTTTAGCTAGTGGACTGTTTTCAGATACTGAGCTGAAAGATGCTAAACAAAATAGAATTAACTGCATTATTTTTCTCCTTGAAATATCATTTACAGGCACTGGCAATGGCAAATTATTGATCTATCTAGCAAGGACCTGTAATAGCAAACTTCCATGCCTCTCTATGTATTTAGCAGCATCTAACGTTAGTTGAATCCAATTTATGCAAAGAGTTTTATAATCACAGCTGCTCTGAGTTCCAACTCAGCATTCAGAAAACTCGTGTCATAAATGTACGCCTGTGCACTACTTCTGAACTCATTGACAATGGAGTCCACTATTACAACTTTGTGCAGATAGAGAATTATGATGGTGGCAGAGCCTTCATTCCATCACCTTTCTTTCCTCAAAATGCTGGCCAATAGAGTGCTGTGCTAAATTCTTTCCTTCTTTAATTCCATTAGCATGGTTACAGTACTGATGGATTAGGTGATGTGTGCTTAAGAGATCTGCAAGATATTTAGGTGCCTACTTAATTGTCATTGACTCAGAGTTGCTTGCCTAAATGCCTTTGAGAATTTGTGAAACTATTTCTTTGCGATAATGAAAAAAGGAGGAAAAAAAAATATCCAGAGTGTTTTCAGACTGGTTATCTGAGTTGTGCATGCCTTTTGTAATACAAACAATTTTGATCTGACTGTTTAATAATGTTAAGTCTCCGGAATCTAGAGATTGCCTACATCACATTATTTTATATAGTAAGAAGGCAGATTAGAATTACTGGGTGGGATCTTTATAGACAAATACAATGTAAAGATGTAAAAATACATAGTGGTTTATATCGTTCCTTTTAAACAGAAGATCTCAAGGCTTTTCTATGCATTACATACAGAAGTAATTGCAGCTGTTTTAGAGCTGTAGGGATGCATTCCTGAATTACTCCATAAGAGGCTTCAAGGAAGTGTTCATTCAAAATGTGAATGTATAAAGGAGGCTGCCTGCAGACAACCTGCAACTGTTAGCTTAGGAAGTTAATGTACATTACATTCTTCCATTCTTTGACATAAAGATATGTTATCTTCAAAGATATATTATAGTTCTCAAATCACATAAACTCTTTTTTGCTTTTATATTACCAGAATACAAATGGTCGAGAACCTTATTATAGTTATATACAGTGACATATTTCTTTTGATGGGTAGCTGAATGAAATGCATGTCACCTCTTGGTCTGTAGGCTGTAGCAGATCTGCTAACTGTGAGAAGTCACTGCCTATGGGTTGATTCACTGTGAGGTTCTCACTTTGCTTAGAATATGCCATGTGTGAATAACACTGCATTCTCTTGCCATGTTGCATCTAAACTGTTGTAATTCCACTACATCTTCTCCCACAAAATACTATGAAACAGCTAATGAAATGGAGAATGGTAGTTGTTCTAGCAGGTGACATTATGCATCAGGATGAATCTAATCTTTTGAGTGCTCTCTTTTTACCAAATCTGCTAGATTCCTCTCATGGGTTTGTATTGGGGTTTTTTTGGTTTGGTTGGTTGGTTTTGGGTTTTTTTTTTTTGTGACTCTAGATGCATGTGTATGTACATTTTGTGTAGAAGCTCAATTTGGGATGCACTTACTGTTAGGCTACACATCTTCAGAAATGCAGAAAGAGCTTTTTCCTTGCAAGTATATTAAGACATTCCGTCATGAGCTGATTTCATGATTGTTATACTGCCTGACACACTGTTCCTACTATTAATATTAATGATTTCTAACTTACACTCAGAGCACAGCCCTCACTCTTCCTACAACAGAATAATAATTTATTGATATGATTTTGCTTGAAATATCATCCTGCTTCAAAGTAATTTTCCCCTGAGACTTCCTGCACTGAAGGTGGCAATGGTATGCAGATACAGGGACACAGGCAATTCCCAGTGTTAACCTTCCAAACAATGGCTAAACTAGTGGTTGCAAAAATTCTACATCTGGCTGAAAAAATGCATGTCCTGGGCTACAAGGCTGAGGGAAAACGTGGGACAGTGCTGGGAGTGAAACTCAACAGAAAGCCTCATCTCGTTCCCTATTCCACAGCTCCAATCTCAATTCCATTGCTTTCACGTTTTGGGAACTGCTTCTTACTACTCGAGCCATGTGAGAAATATGTTACCGAATTTAGAAAGTAGTAAAGCTCTTCTGAGTACTGCAAAAGTGATGATGATTAATGCAAGAGTTGTAGTCAGCCCTTCAAATGCTCAGTATAGCTTCTTTCTTCCCTTGCTGTTCAGAGTAGAAAAGCAATAGGCATGACTGAAAGCTATAGGAGGACAGGTCACAGTGAATGGTGCTTGTGCAGACTGTTCCTCCCTACTTTAACTGTTCTATAGCTGCATTAATCCCCTTATTTAATAGGCTGCTGATACGATATACTGCATTGCAAAGGAAGGACTGCACTGAAAGGAACAGCTGCTGTTCGTGGAATACTTGATTCTAAGAAATGTGGAAGTTTTCACTCAAAACGGGTGGTAAGACAATGCTTCTGAGACCAGCACTGATGTCTTTGGTGTGTATGGCCCCTGACCCTGCCCCACTGGCTGATGAGGCTGCTGTCATGTCTGTGGGAGGTAAGGTCAGAGTGCAGGATAAACATTCTTCCATGTAGCTGCATGAGTTCTACTGGTCCTGCTGAGTAACAAGGAAATATGCAGCCGAGGCAGCAACACAGAAAATAATCTGAACTCTTGCCCAAGATCTCTGTGTCTTCTAAGTGCAAAGCTCTGTAGGTTTATTTCTTATATCTGGAGGCTTTAAACAAAGGGAGATTAGAGCAACAAGAATATACATGAAACAAGGGGGTTTTGGCTCTATTTTCCTTTCCTCTCTACTCAAGCAGTGCAATTTTGCACCTTGCATGTGAAGGTGTGGTTTAATATATTTCTTCCACCCATTTATCCCTTCCACTCATTTATCCCTCATTCTGTCTTCAAGCTAGGGAGTCTGTCCCACCCATTTATCCTTACCCTTCTCATGTCAAAGCCATCTATACTTCAATCTTTCATTTGTATTTCAAGCGTTGGGGGTTTTCTTGTTCCCTTCGGACCTCATCACTAACATGGTTGTCCATACTTCTGTCACTGTGCTTCTGATATTGATCACCCTTCATCTGCTGCCTCTCATTTTCCCTTTCTGGTTATTTTGTGTGCTACTCTTCCTCCATGCCTGCTGCTACGTTCTTTCACAAAGTCTGCTTTGCCACTGCACTGGCACTGCATTGCCTCGGAAGGCCGGACTCACACAGGGCATGGACGCTCATGCCCAGCGGGGTCACAGCCCTGTTTCCCCTCCGCAGCCAGCGCCGGGCGCTCCCAGCCCCGGTGCCGTGGGACCGGTGGGTAACACGGCCGGGGTGACAGAGGGTGTCCCTGTCCAGGGTCCTGAAAGCTGTCAGCAGGCTGGGCTGGCTCCTGCCTCCGCCCTTCCTTTCGTGGCTCTGCTACTAGTGTGAATGGCAAAGAAAAGTAGGTATCTCCGAAAGCTAACTCCCAAATTTCCTGTTTAATATGGAGAAAAGTTATCAACTGGCTAAAGTGGAGTTTCATGTAGCTATCAAGTAAGAAATGTTAGAAAAATGATGTGAAGGAAGAGAATAGTACTGCTATAAAATGAACTTGGTGGCTCGTTTTTACTAATCAGGCTTGCTATTTTTGTCAGATATCAGCCTTTGATCTTATGAGGATTCTTCAGGGACATCATGGAAAAACTGAGAGCCAGATTGTAATTCTCTCATGAGTATGATTCAGGAGTAATTGAACTGAAGTCAAATTAAACTAATGTGAAACAGATGTAAGTGGGTTCAGACAGACTCAGTACTCTGCAGCTTTAGTCACTATTTTCTTACATGGCAAAAAACCCCAACCTACAATATACTAATACCCTAATGATGTGCATGTACATTTTCAGATAGAACAAAAAAAGTGAAGGAACTGCTGCACTATTGTCCCTGCTGGCTGTACAAAGGGACTGATACAAAAGGTGTCTGAAAGCTGGAGTCTGGCTAATGAGGAATGGGTACCAGAAAAGAGCCGAGGATGGTGAAGATGATTACAAACTGTGAACCAGGTACCCCCTCTCCTCCTCTGGCACTTAGATGATTGATGTGTTAGGATGTGAGAGGCAGGATCATAGTGTATTCTGTTTAGTGTCACTGGCCAAAGGAACTGCAGACAGGCTGTGGTGCCATCCTAGCATAGGTTATTACTGATGTGTAATTGCCTCAGGCAGATTCACTGTTTTCACTGAAACCATTTCTGCCAATAAGTAAATTTTCTGTTCTGTGGATTAATCCATGAAATAATGAAAACGTGGCACTGCATGCTATAACTTAAAAAGTGATAAGAAACTCCATGCAATAGAAGACAATAAAAATAACGGGTTGCTTTTCCTTGCACATTCCTGATTCTTAGCTAACTCTCTGATTCCTAATGACACTAAACCTTCTGAAAACTATTTGAACAAGAAGTCTTCAGGTTATCCTAAGGAGAAGGGTTTAAATGTTCTCAACAGAAAGCTTCCTAGAGAATAAAGAAATTATAAAATGATTCTGCACTGGATCATGTCCAAATTAATACTACTGCAGAATGGGTCAATAGAATATAAAGAACAGGATACAATTCACTTGGGTTGCTCTCTTGATCTCGGTGTAAATAACAGCACTCCTGTGGCAATAAGCTGACTGAAGAATAATCTCCACAATTAGAAATACCAGATTTCAAACAACTATGTAGTTAACCAAAAACAAAATAGTTATATACAGAAATGAGTTCATTGTTAAGTGATGACACAAAGACTGTCTAGATTTCCATCTAGCCCTGCCTCATTTCTTCAGAGCATCTAAGAAATGCAACATACAAGTTACAGATGATTTCTATCTACTATCATGGATCAAGTCATTTTTCCATTCCTGCTCACAAGATTTAAGTAGGTTTAAGAGGTATTTATTAATCTGTTTTTCTATGGCTTTCTTTGAATTACATCAAATTCACTTCTAAATCACTCATGCCATATTAATAGTGAAGAGTAAAAGGGCTCAGCATTTTATTCTTTTTTCAATGAGATGGCTTGTAATAGAAAGCCTCTTTTCTATTGTGTTGTGACTGTCACAGGCCTTGTCCTGTAAGGCACTGATTCTCAACTAACTTCAGCTCTGAGGACATTAAGTCTGAAAAATAAACTCTGAATGTGACGGAAGAATTTAGGAAGACCAGTCAAATCTTGAAAATTCTTATCCAGGTACTAAAATAGAGTGGTTATGCTACATTTAATGTTTTTTTTTTCTTGGTGATCTTTCATTTAAACATTAAACATTACTGAATCAACTTAGCTTATAAAAGTTGACAGAGTAACAGCTTGAAACACTATAGCTTCAAGGCACCACTTCTCCCTGTCATAAGAATATGACATCACTGAGGGGTGAAAGGCCTTTTATTTGCATAAGATAATAGTTACGTTTCTATGCAGCAGCTGTGCTGTCAGTGAAAGATGCCAAATCTATCTCTGGAGTAACCCCATTGATTTTAAATTAGTTACTTTGGGAATAAATTGGCCCACTCAATGAAACTGCAGGTTTGAGGCACTGAAATAATTGAGCAAGTTTTCCATGATCATATCATGCTGGAAAAAAATTGCAAAACAAATACATGATGTGATGCATTTAGGTACCCGATAGACCACAATTGATTTGCCACAAGGTTTTTCAGTTGTATAGCTAGAGCAAATATGTAGAGCTTACAGATACTTTTTGGGAGTATGGGAACATTTAAGGGAATACAAGAAACATGAATATGGCATTGTGTCATTATTATCTATTTAGTGTTACAGTAAGTCAAACAAATATGAGATGTCTCCATAATGTCATTTTCATGAAAAATCCTCTTCTTTAGACAGTAACAATCAGGACGTGTTTCTGGTAGTGAACTAACTGAAGAATTCGCCTCCAGACTATAGACTTCTTACATGTGTTAGCAGGAATTTAATGCTGTTGGCTTATCAGTGGACTGGTTCAGTTTGATTATCTTAGGTGAGTTCTCAGTGAACAGGTGTCTGTGGCAGAATACACACTTCATGAGTTAACTGCTCATAGTTATGGCAGAGGGACAGGGTAGTGCTTGGGTTAGGGTGACACAGCTGAGTAATATTTGTCTATATGTTAGGTTTTCCCTGGTAATATACAAGGAAGATGCCAGTAAGCTGGAACCTTTTGCATGCTAAGGAAAAGTTATTTACATGCGTGTATATATATATATATTATATGTGTGTGTCTATAAATACATGAATAGTTCTTTATTGATACGTATTTGATAACTGATCTTGTTTGGGGTTCAGAAAGCTTCTTTGAAGCCTTTTAGGTTACTGTAACCATGATTCAAGTGGTTACACAGCGCGATTAGCAAAGCCTACCCTCACTTTTGTTCCCACTCAGTTTGCAGAAGTAACGTCGACAGAAATCCTGAAGCGTGTTCAGAATGCATCATGGTTTGCTTGCAAAGGAAATACCTTGTGCTCCTGATGTCATCATTGCAATCATCTCAAGTCTGACTGGGCAGGCTCATTATCATTCTCACCATGTCTTCCCTTAGAGCAGCCTCTCCCGCCTCCTTCTGTACAGCACAAAACAAGAGCCACAGGGGTGCTTTGATTAGGGGAAGGAGAGACTCCCAGCACCTCCCCTGAGAAAACTTGCTGCATTACTTCCATCTAGTTTCTTCAAACTACACGCTGCTTTACAGGACCTTGCACACCACCACTAAATGAAAGTATGGATTCCCCAGTACTGATTTCCTCTTCCTGTTTAGGGTTGAACAAAGACTGGAAAAAGCATGGATTTAGTTTCAGAATGTGGATGTGAAAAGAGTGTGCCAGCCTCCATAGTAAAAGTTTCCTGAGGAGATCCACACATTTTGGACTGCTTTGTTGTTGTTTTTTTTTTTTCTTCACCAGGGCAGATTTCTCCTTTTGGTCTTACAAAGTTAGCTAACATTCGAGCAACAGATAGGAAAAAAAGACAGAAAACGGGCAGCTGAGGAAAAAAGTACAGGGAAAAAAACAGGGCACAAATTATCACAGGCATCAGGTTTAGATCACAACCACATTTCCTGAAAATTCAGAAGGTCTATGGACCTCTGGACTGATTCTGGTATGGGTCTCTGACCACGACATATGAGAATTTGTGAATCTCTCCATTAAACCATACCCTGTGGATGATCCCCTTCACACAAAGGGTTGATTTCCACTGTGGAAGAGAATAGGCAGGACAGAGTTAATCTCACACAGTTTTCCTTCAGGCCCCCAGAGGGGCTGGGGTTTTGTTTTCGTGGCTAAGGAAGGGGAGCTGGGGCATGTATTGTAACTGGAACTGGAGACCTTTCTGCTGTTACTAGCCTGTTTTGGGTTCGGGGGAAAGCCTGGAGAACGAGGAAGAGGAGGGAGAAGGCAGATCTGGAAAGAAGCAAGTGCCTGGTAATTGCACAAGTGTCTTCCGTTTCCCCGAAGGCCCCTGAGAGCTTAGGGAGGCTTCGAGGGGCCTCCAGCCTCCTGCCCCCTCCCCGCAGAGTGGCCACATCTTAGAGCCCCGCTGTGCTGGACGTTGCCTTGACGCCAAGTGTCTGTCCCTGTCCCCAGTGCGGATCGGGGACGGAAAGGGGAGCAGGGGCCCCCTGGCTTTCGGGGTACCCGGTCCTGGTCCCTAGAGCCTGCGGGGGCTCGGACTATCCCCTGCCCTTCCCCTCCCCCTGCGCTGCAGAGCCTCTGGATGCTGCCGTACTCCTGCCATGTGCTGCCGCCGCCGCCGCTGCTGCTCGTAGCTTAGTCGAGCGTGTCTCCGGCTGCAAACTCCGCCAAACAAGCCTGCATCCCCCTCTTGGGAAGGATACCCAGTGAGTACCAGCCGGAGCCTGCCCCCTCCCTAGGCACCCCGCCACTGCCTCTTACAAAGGGACTCGCAGGCTCTCCCCACCCCCTTTTTATGCCAGTGCAGAGAGGGGCTCCGTGAATTCCCTCCAAAGCTATAGGGTGGCTCCCTCCTCCTCCTTCTCTTTTTCCTGCTCCGGCTCTCCTGGGCGAGCCAGGCTGCCGCTGCATTGAGCCGGGGTGGTCCCCAGCCTCGCCCCTGCCTCGCCCCAGCCATGCTGCTGCGGCTCACGCCCCATGGCTGACTTTTGCTACCTCTCTAGTGCCCGGGGCTGAACTGAGGTGGGCTCATTTTTGGGGGGTGGCTGAGGCTAGGGAGCTTGTACACGTGTGGGAGGTGTCTCTAGAGGCGTGGGCGGCTGGACGACTCCCCGATCCTTGCAAGCCTGCGTTCTCGCCAGCCCGGGTCCCCCTCGGGTGGGCGCAGCAGAGGTGCCGCGCTGCAGCGGGGACCCCGCCACCCTGACATCTGCAGGTGGACGGGGCGAAACAGCTGCGGGAGCCTGCCCAGCAGCCAGCAGCACCCTGGACCCGCTGCGTATCTCAGTCTGCTCCGTTTCTGCTCCTCCAAATTCTCTCCGGTCCTCAGTCCACCCCTTATACCCCTCTCTGTGCTGGGGTGCCTGCAAACCCCTCCACTCCACTCCCCTGCCCGCCCCTCCCCACCTTCTTCGATTTATTTGTGTATTTCTTTCCTTGGCAACCACCAGTTCCCCTCTGTCAAACAGCGCAGGCTCCCTATAATTTGAAATTAATTTGTTTGACTGCAGCATCGAGACAGGAAGGTTGGGAATTTATTTAATTCTTTTTACTCCCTTTGCAAAAAGGAAGCGATGAAATTTCCAATTGAGACTCCAAGAAAACAGGTGAACTGGGATCCTCAAGGTTGGTGATTCTCTATTACTATCATTACTACCATAATAACAATTATTGTTATTCCTTGTGTCTGTTGACTCGTAGGACATTATGTGACTCCAAATGGGAGGAGGCGTTGGATGTTTGTCTGCTTCGCATGTGCACTGCTCAGTCTTTCTTGCTCAATCCTATAGCAGTGCATTAGAAAATGCTGCTCAGATTCGGGGTTAGGTGGCTGCATGGCTAAAATCTCTTCTAGGTGTAAGTTTTACAGTTTTATATTTGATGTCTCTCTTACCTCCCCCCCTCCCTTTTTCTTGAGTATTTTCATGGCAAACTTGGCTGGGATGGCAGTGATCCCTGGTTCACAGAATTGTTTGTTTTATCAGTGGCTCCTTTGTTGTTTCTAGTGATCATTGTCTCTGCTAAATGGGTGGTACAGGAGTGGACACAGATGTGAGTGCTTGTTCAGGGCTCCTCGATGGCACATGTTTGTTGGCAGAAGCAGAATGCCACTGCAATATAACCTTTAGTGTAGACAGACCTATAGTCTGACTGGTATAAAACGACACGACACATTAAATAAGGGAGCCCAAAGAGACCTTTACACTCTTTACTGTGTCCTGTTAACATCTGATCAGCCCAAGTGGATAGTTTGATTAACTATATAGGTACATTTGGAGGCAGTCTTAGGGGATGTGTTTGTGTGATGGTGGAAGGAGATTTACGCCAGTGCAGTGGTTTTCAATAAGATGATCCAAGTAGTATTTAAAAATAAACCATAG
Source organism: Cnemophilus loriae (assembly GCA_013397755.1). NCBI lineage: Eukaryota > Metazoa > Chordata > Aves > Passeriformes > Corvidae > Cnemophilus > Cnemophilus loriae. The sequence goes on from VZTF01007679.1 coordinate 2,053,156, forward strand.
GCAAATACTCTCCTTGCCTGACACAGGGAGGAGGTTCATCTGCATCCTACAGAAGTGACTGAAAAAACTCTGTTGGTAATTTGTACATTGGTGTGTCGTATTTCTGTGCATTGGTACAGGAGCAGAACAACTTGAAGCCATTGCTCGGGTTTGCAGCAGAACTGCTGGCAGCCAGTTGCTCTACAGCAGTGCTTGCAGGAATTATTAAGTGATAGCACGGGCTTTGATTATTCCTCTTTATTCCACAGGTTTGGTTTTAGTGGTCAATTTGCCTGTCATCCTCCATGCCCTCACATTTACAAAATGAAACATTAGAAACAGTTTCTCATGTTATAAAAGGAATACAGCAGAACAGTCTGCTGTAGACACAATTCAGCTTTAGTTTAAGCCTTAGTACATCTTTAATTAGGTGAAGGCTGAAATCGACACATCAGCCTCCTCCACCCTCATCTTCCCAATGAACACATGGATAGTAGTGCTAGCAGAGACTGGATTATTTATATAACAGTATAGTCCTTATCCTAGGGTCTAAATTCTTTGTGGTGAATACTTGCTCTACCCAGGTGCTTTTCTAACTGTGCGTTTGCTGCAGCTTAAATTAAATCCATTTTATGAGTTGCAAAATGTCTTTTAATGCAAAAAGCTCTTTCCTTCTTTTCTCCGACAAGGCACACAGGAGGATAGACGGATGACATTCTGTGTGCAGCTCCTTTTCTTGGCAATCAGTTTTAAAGCATATGGATCCAACAGGTGGTTGGCCAGAATTTACTGATGTGACAAAACAGTAGAGTACTGTAGCAGTTAAAAGACCCCAAACCCAGCAGGTTTCCTCTCCACCAAGCTGAATGCCAGCTAAGAACTTCAGAATCCTACCAGTTATTTCCCCTCAGTGTATTGACTTTGTTAGGCAGACAGAAAGGATGCTGATGTATAGCCAAGGAGGAAGCAAAAAATGTTATTTTCTAATTCTCCAAGAGACTCAGAAAACAGATAAAATTTGGTGGAATGGAAAAAAGGCAATTTGGCAAGGAAAAGCCATCCAAGTTCCAGTCCTTTAACCAGCAGAGGAACAGTGCAGTGACATTGTGCTCACACAGTCCCACTCAAGAATTATATGTGTAGAAGACAAGGTAGATGAGAATTCTATTCTTTTTGAAACAAAAATATATTCATGTAGATATAAATGCTAGCAATGATCTATGTGAAATGACTAAAAGCTCTAAAATGAATTTGGTTTACGATCGCATGTGTAATCTGTTCTCTGCATGTACATGTGAAGAATGATGTTATGTTTTGCATCCTATGTGGTATCTCCAGAGTTAAGAGCTGAAGTAGCTTTTCTCAGATGCAGAGATCAACCTGGAGAAAGTTGCTGGTGGAGGGATGCAAGGAGTCCGAAGTATTAGAAGCATAGCTCGTGTCCAGTTAGTATTCACACTCTAATACCAGACTAATTTCAGAGTGTATTTTATGATTGTGCACTGTTCTGGGTGTCAGCCAGAGAACATGATTTCCATAGTTTTATCTAGTAGGAATTGTGATAACTCGTGCTAACAGTACTTGGAATAGATCAACTGATGCTCCTGGCAAGCAAGCTAGCAGCCAAAGAACATAAGTGAGAGCTATGATATCTCAAAGACTGTTTAGACCTGATTATTCCAGGCGATATTTTCTAGAAACTATACACATTTCTAAAGGCTGGGACCCTTTATGTGGAGATATGGCTGGCTTGGAATTGATGATGTTGCTGGTTTGAACCCAGGTCAGAATGATAATCACTGAAGTGAATTAATGCTCAACTCAACTTATAATGCTGACTAAAGTAGAAATATTTACACAGATAAATAGATTAGGGGCTGCTGGTAACTTTCATCTGGCATAGAACTGGTATCCTCAGTTCACATCAGCAAAGATGAATATGCCATAGAAAGACTTTGTGGAGAAAAGATGTTTAAAAGTATTGAATTGACATGAAGGATGGTCTGACAGACAGATAATGGGAGACTGATTTCTTAGCCATTAAACTGGTACAAGCAGGGCTTGGAGATTGAAGTGTGATTTTCTCATGTTGTGTATTATCTTCATGTGTCTTGGGCATAAAGTATATCTCTATGTTACATGTAAATGCTGAGTGTGTTTTCTAGATAAACCAAATATTTCATAAATCTGGAAGTGTATAGGGTCCAGATTCCTACAGTGAAGTCCCCATACTATCCCAGGCAATCAAACTATATGAACCGCTTAACAGACAGATCAAACTCGATCACAAAAGTCACTGGGACTTGGCCCTAACAATTCCTATTGTGAAATATGCCCTAGAATTTGATATATACTGATTAAAACCCATGCAATTTATATATAGTGAGTGAATCGGGTAAGAAATTACTAAAAAAAAATCCCAAGCAGGTACATCAAGAATGTTTTAGGGAGCACTGGACATGTTGAGTAGGGTGCAGGATATCACAGCTTGCTATTTTGTGTTACTGGTGGAATCAGTATGTATGCACTCAATCAGAAGACATTTGATCCGCCCATCTCTTATTGTTGCTTCTCATATTTGGTGCAATTCAGGTAAAGCAGTAATAACTGAAATTAGTGAAAGACCAGATTTTTAGTTTCATACTTCATACAACCTCTCATCTATATTTTCCAGAATATAAGACTGGAGTTTTAACAGCATATGAAGACATTAATTCTCATAATTGTTGTTCATATCTCTCCTTTCTTGCAGTCCTTCTGCTGTTTGTTACACCCACCTGTTGTCTGTGCTTGAATTAGCTCATAATGTCTTTGCACATATATTTTTATATACTACCTAAAACAGTGTATCCTTCATCCTGTCTGAGACATCTGGATGTTACAGCAATATCAACTTTTTTTTCCTAAAAATTATCTGCTTAAAATTGATGTTTCTTTGTAGAAAAAAAAAGATAGATGAGACAGTTTCAAATATGCTTAGAAATTAGCCACAAGTGTGACTGTCTTTTAGGGTGAGATGTCTATTTCAAGGGAAGGATGTCTGTCTTAGTGATGCTCTTAGCAGGGAGCAAATGGAATTCAGTCTTGTTTGTTCCTTTGTGCCTGCAGTTTCTTCTGTAATTGCAGTGATATGGATTGTCAGAGCCTTTTGGATATCCAGCTCGATGTTTACCTCGACACTAATGTTTTGGAACTCTGAAGTTTTCATTCAAGTTCCTGCATCCTTTCACAAATGCACTGTTTGCAGTTTGAAACTCTAAAATGACGTATTTATTACCATACTTAGATTTAGTCTGGGAATTAATGGTCTGTGGGAAATTCAAACTGTGGTTGAGAGTCTGGAGTTCCTCTTCAAATTTTGCTACTGACTTACTGTTTAACCTTCAGGAAGCCACTTACCCTTTCTTGCCTTCCCTTTCTCCTAGACTGCAAAACAGGAATATTAATACTTCCCTAATGCACAAGGGTGTTGTGAAATATAATTAACTTGTTTAGAGCAATCTAAAATCTGCTATTGAAATAAGAGCTTATGCATTGCAATTAAATGCTAAAACAATTAGGAGGGAGCAAAACAGCCTGTCATCATACACAGATCACATCAATTAAGAAATAAGGTTGTCTCTGCACTTTACAACTAGAGGAAGCTAGTATCACTTATGCTTCTTTACAGACTCTGAACATTCAATCAAGTTTCCCATTAGAAGTATCTAAACACCTTTGATATTCCCCAGCTGCTGCTTCAGAGAGGCTCAAATCTTACATAGGTCCTTTATCACCGGCCTTGGGATTTCTCACTTCACCTGAGACATCACAAGCAGCACTGGACACCTATGTGTGGGACAATGAGCTGAGTCTCAAATGCCTTCATGCGGGTGTCAGGATTGGACCATCCCTTGATGACTGTTTGAAAAATCTTCAACATCACTACTGAGTACAAATTAAACTGACGCTGCTGGTGAAGTGTTACAAATTGCTGCAGTACCTGTTTTTTCTGTTCTTTTGTTTGAAGAGACCAATGCGGAAGGTAAACTTGATTAGAAAGGCATCGATGAGTAGAATAAAGGTGTTTGTTTCTGTCCTCTGTCTTCAGGAAGATACGTAAAAAGGAGTAGAATGCAACTATGAGTTAGACAATATCTTTCTGCACTAGTCTGCACTAGTCAGCAAGTCAGTTGTTACTAGCTCAGTAGATGAAGACTGTTCTGGGAAGCTGTAATGTGTGAAAAAGTAGCTCTGATCCCTGCAAATTACCCATGGTCAGAGGCTACTGACCCTGTGCTAATTGTGTCACAAAGTCATATTGGCTACTTACCCACCCATCTGATAGACTGGGACTCTGCTGTGCCTAGTAAGTATGGATTGTAGAACACTGCAGGGAGTTTATTTAAAAGAGAAATCTGAAGGAGGATACAAATTGGACAAGCAGGAGGACACTCCTGGAAGTGCACGGTGTAGGCACAATAGTGCCAGATACAGTAAGGTGGAAAATTTGAAGAGTTTGGAAAACAAATGGAAGAGAAGGAAGAAGTCAGAATTTTACTAAAGGCTATGTGGAGCCTGCAGAGAAGATGAGTACTGTGGATGCCAGTGTGATAAGAGATAGAAAGATATAATTGAATTAGGAGGAGAGAAAGAAAGACAGCAGAAAGCTATTAGTTTTGTCATGGTTGTCTTTTGGATGCCCTGGTAATGGTAAAACAAAGGATTCATAAAATTAAAATTCATAGTAAGAAAGTGGCAGAGCAAAAGTCTTTACAGCAGCTTTCTTAGAGTGGTGAAGGAAGACTGAACTCTAGTCAACATAAGAAAGATGGAGGGTAGGGTATCATTAAGATGTCATCTGTACTGTGAGGAAAAGGGAATGAAAAAATCGCAGGCAATAGGAAGCTGTAAGTCTAAGATAGGAAGAGCAATAGAATTGTCATCAGTGGGAGAGGTTAGGACAGGATTATGATTTCAGTGAAGAATACCAATGCTATTTTTTGCCGTGTATGTACAAGAGTAATCTGTTAGTGGCTTTTGGACAGAAAAGCCCCTTGGGCAACTCTTGAAAAAACTGATGCTACCTGAAGTGATGGAGTTTGCTCTTGGGATAAAGATATATGATACCAGTTGTAATTGGGCAGGTTTTGATTCAGCTTTTGCCATTTATGTGGGTTTATGTAGCTAGTGTGTGGACTATATCAGCTTCAGACAAAACAGTGCATATAGATGGCGATACAGTTTCATTCTTACCCTCTTTATTTAATCCAGAGTTAGGACTTTTACTGCTCACTTCAGTGTGAGCAACATGCAGTTCTTAATTTTAAAAGAACTGTGTTGTTGCTGCAGGCTTTACTGAGTTAAGAGTAAGGGACTGCCTGGAATCACTGGGAAAACAGAGGCCCTAGATTTTGTCCTCTAAATAGGGTAAGCACCTGGAGTGAAATTGGGAGGGAAAAATGAGGAGGTCGATATAAGAAAAGGATAAGCAACACACTAGTATTCAAGGCAGAGTATTACAGAACTCAGTGTGGTGCAAGTGCCTAACCTTTATTTTATAATAATCTCAGTGTAATAGCAAAAGCCGAAGCAGAGAATATGAATGCTGTCTATTATTTATATAGAAGTTTTATGTGGAAAAAGTGACATTCAGCAAAAGGCTAAATAATACCTTTTGAAATACCTTTTTCATAGGAATATCTCTGGTCTTTGTTTTCTGTAGGAGTTAAAAACATCGTGGGATCTGGCCTTTGTCAAACAGAGGCTGCTTATATCCTGGGTCCTGAGACGTTGGTTATATTTCTGTTGTTTGTCTCTAATGTAATGGGAAATGTGCTCTTAGATGAACCTGCTCACTTTCATAAATGATGTGCCATGCAGTTCTCACTAGTTACCCCAATGAGATAAAACAACAGGTGAGAACAGCATATATCCTACACCCTTGTACTTCAGGGTGATAGTACCAATCCTTTTTAGTCCATGAACCACTATTATTCTCCAAACATACTTTCTGAGCTGCTTTTCTCACAATCAAATATCAACTCAGAGTATTTAAACAAAAATATACTTCAAAATTGAACTATGAATGTCTTATGTTAATGAGTCACAGAATTTAGGGACTGTTTCCTTGGTTTGGGAATGGTGAAACCCAGAATTCAGATTTCTTCTTTTTCTTTAATTGCTAATACTATTCTTATGCTGTTACAAATCTTACTGTTGGCAAAGTGTCTCAAGTACATGTGTTATCATATGTTATCCGGTTGTCCTAAAATATGAGCATAGGAGACCATTGGTGCAATTTTGAGGTTAGGGTAGAAATTTCCATGTGGGTATATCATGGTGTTGGAAGTTGAAATGAAAGCTAGTAGGGTGACAGAATCTGTTATCAAAACCTGTATGAGGGAATAAAAAGGTGGAAGACAATACACAAGCCTGACTTATTTTTATTTTTCTGTTTTTAAAATGGAAAGGGAACATCCTGCTGGAAGCTGGAGTTGTGACAAGAGGTGTGAGATATAACATATATGAAAGGGCTTGAAACATGTTGCATTTAGGATCTGGAGTCCTGAATAGGAGTAGTAATCAGTTGCAAAATCTGGGTGTGGTTCAATTTCTTTTTTAAAATCCAGACTTACTTAGGTCTAGCATTTTGTGTGAGTTTGCTATTTGAAATTTTAGAAGGCATTTGAAAAGAAAGAAAGACCTAACAAAGAGAGACAAAGTAAGTTGCTTCAGGAAATATGGATTACAAAAGAATGGATCGGAAGTGTGACAAGGTCAGATCTGCTGACAGAAGCGCAGAAAATGCAGAATGAACAAAGTGTACCTGTGGTACGGCTGAAAATGCTGTGAAAAGAAAATAAATGTGTGGACATAAAGATGAGTTTGGCTGCCTTCAACTAGAATTCACTGTTTTCAAGCACATGATGTTATTTCTGCCTTTTAGAAGTAAGCATGTATCATAGTTCATATTTTAAAAATCCCTGAAATATCTTTGTGTTCTCTATTGGTGCCTCAGGCATGTATCAAGGTCTTCCTCTGTGAGCAAAACTAAATCACATTATAAATAATCTCATGGACATATTACAAAATATTTTTATCTCATGAATTAAGTATCTGTCATAGATGATGATCTGTTTATTTGACTAGTCTTTCATTGGAGAAACACGCTTAATGTTTCTTCAGTTTGTTCCTCTATTCTGTCCCCAAATGGATGCATTTAACAGATCTTTAAATTGCTTCAGTTCTTTTTCTGGTAATCTGTGTATTATGCATGACTGTGTGATACATTTTTTGCTGAAGACAATAGACTGTTTTGCTGGCAGGGGATAACAAAAGACAACACCCTAAAAAATCTTCTTAGAAAGCAATACAAGTTGTTATGGTATCACTGTCCTACAGGATCATCACAGTGCTTTAAGCACCAGGCTTTGAGTACCTAGGTTTGTTAGAGCCATATGTTCATATCTCAGCAGGACTGACTCATCTTTTCTTCCCTAGGAAGAAAAAACAACATGCCACTGACTTTACTGGATGAGGATTTTGGATTTTGGCACCTTAAACTCGTGCCGCTGAGTTTTTGAAGATTTAGTGAGATGTTGTTGAAGGGTGTTTGGATTATTTCTTACTTGATACTGTAATATAATAATATTAGCATGATTTGAAAACAGAAAATACATACTGACAGCTTGTCTAGGGCTTTTAACCTCTCAAATTTCAGCTTTTCATCTTAGAGAAACAAAAGACAGTCACTAGCTACTGTGTGTGAAAGACCTCATTGATAAAAGAATTATGAAAGAAATGGTACTGCAGAAGCTCTCAGCTGAAATGCAGAAAGCAGCTCTCACATCTCAAAGATGTTTTTCTAGGTTAACCCAGATCTATCACTGATTACTTAAATGTTAACATTGCTAAGTTTGGATGGCACAAGAAACCATTGGGCAGAGAGGCCTTGAGTAGCAGCAATCATGAAAACTACAGAAACAGCCCCAGAGTCACCTCTTTGTGATCCTTCAGCCTAATTTGTCTTCATAGGAAACATTTACTGGGTTACAATGATATACTGACATGTAACTTTGTGACCTGAATTTCTCCTTGCTCATTTTTTGTTGATTTAGTTTTCTAAAAATAGGTGTCTGCTGACATTTAAGGGGCTTTAAGGTAGCTGAGATATTTGTAAAGGCCTGGTATATGTGATAATGGACCTAAGGGAGACTTCTGCCTTTCTGGAGCACTGCTTAATGCCAATTAGGTTATCCCATAAACTCTCACTTGGTAGTACATAATGTGGATGGGCAACTGAATTACACCATTTGAGTGTAACTTAGTTAGAGAATAAAACAGCTAAATATAAATAAGTATCTGAAATTGTAGGGTATTCTAAGTTCCTAAGAACTTGCTATGGTTAAGGGAGCTGTTGTCAAATATGGTTAGTGGAGCCAGGAGAATTGTCAGTAAATATCTCGTGTGGGGTCATCAGAACCTCTCTAGGCTGCACTGACTGATTTGACCACATCTGTATCAACAGATTAGTTGGATGTATTCCAAGTTACAGCGAAGCAAGGAAATGAGACAAGGGTTGTTTCTGCTGACTTACACACTGAAAGTACGAAAGGAAAATATGTATATTATAAAGAATTTAGAATAAGAGAATATAAAAATGCCTATGCTGAATAAATGCGTTTCAAACAGCTGCTTTCTTTTCTTTGTGAAAAATCTTTTCTGCACAGGTTAATTTTGTCCTACCTATCTTATATGTATTCTTCATCCTGTTCCAGAATAGTTTTTTAAAGTATTGGAAAGCTTTCATTCACTTTAACTAAGAGTAGTAATGTGTATAAGAACTTAAGACCATGAGATAGATTGGATCCTCAGGTTGTGCAAATAGTATTGCTTCAGTGAACTAAAAATCAGCCCGAGCAGTGTGCTTCTTACAAGATTTCTGACCATTGCCACGTGGAAAGATCCACTTTTTTTGCTGTTGCACAGAAAATTTGAGAAATTATCACTTAAATGAAATGGTAAATCATTAATGATTGAATGCTTGAATTCAAAGTATTTTTCTATAGATCCTAATCAATAGTCAGATTGGGGGAGACACCGCTGGCCTGATGTCCAGTCTTTAGTAAAGTCAATGGTGCTGCTAAAGTCCCCTTCTCATGACTGAGATGATCAAGAAATTCCTTTACTCTACTGTAAGGCTGTACCTCTAGCAGACAGCCAGCATCAACCACATTTCAAATGTAGATTAGATAGCTTCCTTCTAGGAAGGCCAACATGAATCTTTGCTTTATTGTCTTGATTGTTTTACCACTAGATTTCTTTCAATAAGAATGTCCTTCCCTTTGTACACAGGCCTTCTTATGCTAAATTCCAAGACTTAGGTTTCCTTGACTATTTGGTCTGGCCATGAGACCATTGGCTGAATTTCTTTTCTGAGTCTGTGAGACAGGATATTTGGAAGATCCCAGCAAAACCCTGACCCTACATCATCCTGTGAGTACTTTGAAGGGGAACACACTGAAAACCTGTGGCGGGAGATTCAGACTCTTTCTAAATGTGACTGAGATCCTTGGACACTTCCTATTGAGGAAAACCAAACGACTTGTTTCATCCAAAGCACATGATGATATAGTGAATAATTTTGGTTTATTCTGTAAAAAGAAGATTATGGATAAATATCAGCATCACTGTTCAACCTGTCTTGTTCACTGAAGGGTGAAATCTGCAGAGTACCAGAGAGCAGCTGTTTATTCCTTGGTGCTTGTACCACACTGACAAAAAATCAGTTTTTCTATACATTACCTAATGAGGAAAAACAATGGTATGGTCATTTCTTCTGACAGGAACTCTTTTTCATAAAGTCATCTCTACACCTCAAGATCTTGAGCCACAAGCACTTGCTTCCTATTTGGCAGAGCAGAAACCTACATGAATTAGAATGCTCTGAATTTTAGCAGGAGCAAGAATTACCAATCTATTGTCAAGGAAACAGGTTTTAGCATGATCTATTGGTTTTAGTCTTATTTCAGGAAGAGAAAGGTGAGAATTTTTCATGGGTTTCTCTGTATTCAGTTTCTCTATAAATAGCCTCATAAAGCTGATGATAGCACTGCTGCCAATGAGTGTGTTGGAACAAACACAGTCACCAATGTTGAAGCGGGAGGGTTCCGTATTTGGGACTTGCCCCTGTCAATCACTTCTAATCTCCCCTCAGTACCTCCTGCTCCTCACTGTCATGCTCTTCTGCTCTATTTTTCATTCTCCCAATACCTGAAGTTCATTGATGAGCCCTGTCACGCATGAACATGGGCTCGAGTATCGGGGGCAATGGGAAGGGTAGTGCCGAGAAGAGGAACCGAACAGGGAGTTAAGGGTGTGCTACCTCCCACGCTGCCAGCACGGTTGGAGAGAAGTGAGGGACAAGAGCAGATGGATGGATTTGGAGGAGGGCAGGGTGGAAGAGAGGTCAGGAGAGAGAGAAGGCAAAGCAAGGGAAGCAAAATTCAAACTGCCCTCCAGCAGTGAGTGTACAATCTCACTCCAGCACAAGACAAACCTCTATCAAGTATTCGTCTGGACTTGGCAGCTCTGTAAGTAGTGCTACAAATGGTGTCAGCAGCAGTGCATCTTCATGCTAATGCCAGTGTTAGCTAGGAACCCCTCTGAGGACTGCTGTCCTGAAGCCAAACTAGAAAAAAACCCTGATGCTTTCAGCTGTTCCTGGAGTTCATGTCCTGCCTTAGCACATCCATTCTTTTGACCAGTGAGCTGTCACGTATGCATTAGAATAGCGCAGTGCCTGGGAGAGGGAGGAGGGAGGAGAAAGTATCCCAGCATCCCATGACCATGACTTTTGGACAGATTTTTTTTAATGTCGGTGGATAAGTTCTGTCAGATACCTGCTCAAGCCAGCCTTGGGCTTCCTGTTGTTTCCCTGACATTTGCATAGCCTCAGCAGCAGGAGCTCTAAGGCTGTGTTTGCAAGAGAGTAACTCTTGGGCAGTCCATTTTAAGTTCACGGGCACGCTCAGACTGCAGTTCTGACAGTGGAGAAGCTGGGTCAGAAACTGGAAGTTCTTGTAAATAATCATCCAGAGCAGCTTACACGTGGTTATCATATTTTTCCTTTATAACCAACAAAAGAAAGGAGTCTGATTTATGGCTGTCTATTAATCTCATAACGGATAGACTGGCATTCTGTAGTTTGTAGTGGAAAAGAGCATGTCCCCTAAAAGAACTTGAAAATTTGCTAATACATTGATGACAAATCATTGTACCTTCTAGATGCACGTATGACAAAGAGCTTGTTTAATCAACTTTTGAAATTACTCTTGAATTTAATTAATTTGCTAAGTTCTCTATGGCAGTGTTTACATGAGACAAACTGTGAACACATACAGTGTTGTTTCTTCTCAGTGTCACAGGGGTTTATCTATTATTTGTGAAATGATATGAGATTTGGCACAATGGATGCAAAAAGGAATGTTGAGGTGTATCTTTCACAAGACAGTCACCTCTGAAGGGGAGGAAAAGGATTTCAAGAGCATTTTCCTATTAGGACTTGAAACTAGAACGTCAAGATGAATGATTTTTATTTTTTTTAATATACCCTTAACATTTCGTCAGTTTTTTTTACAGATTCTGGATGTTGAATACAACAACATCAAGCTGTTTTTCTTTGTTACCCTTCACTGGCAGCTTTTCTTCTTGGATTCACAGGGGTATGCAGGGCATGGATAACACTGACAATTTCTGGCAGATGATTTTATGCCCTGTTCTTAGATACTTCCGATAAAGGACATTTCAGTATATTGATGGCTCTTCCCATGCTTAGCTCTCCTTGTATCTAGACTTTTTCCTAATATATATTCTCCTACTTCCTTGGTACAGATTAATCAGTTATTTCTTGTGCAGTTCTTAAGAGATCTAGGAAAGAATTCATCACTCTCTTTAGTTACTCAGTGTCTTATTTTCATTTCTGAGATTACACTTCACCTTTTTACATATAATCTAACTAGCATTTTCATTTATATTAAGCAAATACTTTGGAAAGCTGCAATGGAAATTGATGTGGGATGTTGAAAAGATGACTATGTTGACTATAATAAGGACATATACAAAAACTAATTTAGGAACGAACTTATTGGCATAGTGAGATTTTTGTCAGGTTTATATGGTTAAGGGCACTTAGATTTTAGCCCTTCAGGCTTCTTATTTTCCTAGGCCACCACTGTCAGTTTTCCCTTTCCCTGCTTTGAAAGCTCCTGTGAGATGCTTGAACTGCCATTCTTCTGTGCTTTAGAACATTCACAATTAGAAATGGCACTGTCTTTCAGAAATAGAATAAGTATGAAAATGGTATTCAGACCCTCCTCTCTCTCTACACTTTCCTGACTAAAATTAAATTAGCTGATACATACATTTTTCTATCTCTTTAGGGACACTAGGTTCAGAATTGCTAAATTATAGAGTAGCAGAGAGTTTTACAACAGCCTCACAAAGCAGAGGGACATGGCATAGCTCAGGGGAATGGTAATTGCATAGACTTTTAAATCTTTTACATACTTGTTAAACTGATTACAACTAGATTAATAAGTAATCCAACCTGTCAGGTTTACCCAGCACCCGATTTCAAGCCATTTAGCATCTACAAGAAGACTGAGTCTTTCTCATACTTTTTTCGAATTGTCAGAGGCATCACGTTGTATTGCTACTTCATTGGTTACGTATGCACGCACTTCCTGCCAGCATGAAATATTTAAACAATTTGACATTTAGCGTTATGTGAAAATGTATGCTGCTGGCATCCATTTTTCTTAAATGTATGTAGTAAGTGAGTGAAATAAAATGCTTATGTTTGAGAAGGGAAAATTAGAATGAAAGGTGATAAAAAGTGAAAAAATCAAATCCACTGAAGAAGACGAATGAATGGCTTTGTTCTGAATTGACCCAGCTCCAGTAGAGAGTGGCAAAAATGCATTGTTATTGGAAGGATGTTTGCTGCCTCTGTAGCTAACGCCTGTTCATCATTGTAGTTTAAGTCCTGATCTATACATTGATATTCTTAGTGCTTGGACTGATGACTTTTCACCAAATCCATATACAGGTAACTGATAAGACTCAGAGGAAAAACAGTGCTGAACGATACAGTCTGAGTTGTGTCCTCATCTTTATTGCACCTGTGCAAATTCTCTGTTGTGGGTTGACCTTGGCTGGCTACCAGAAGCCCACCCAGCCCCTCTCACTCCTCCTCCTCAACAGGACAGGGGGAGAAAATAAGGTTGGAAAAGTTTGTGGGTTGAGATAAAGCCAGGGAGACAAGTTAGAGATTGCTGTCACAGGCAAACAAGATTTGACTTGGGGAAAATTTATTTAATTTAAAGCTAATTAAAGTAGATTTGGGTGGTAAGAAATAAAGACAAAGGTTAAAATACCTTCTGCTGGTTTACTTTTTCCTAGCAACTTCATTGCTTCATTCCTGACTCTTCTTCTTCCTCCCCACATCACATAGTGCAGGGAGGATGAGGAATAGGGGTTTTTGGTGGGTCTAGCTCCTCCAGACTGCACCTTTCTCCTAATACTTTTTCCTTGCCCCTGCATGAGTCCATACCATGGGCTGCAGTCCTTTAGGATAAACCTCCTCCAGCATGGTCTCCCCACAGGTAGCAGCACTTCAGGAAATATCAACCTGCCCTGGACTGGGATCCTCCACATGCTGCAGAGTGAATATCTGTTTTGGTGTAATCCTCTCCATGAGCTTCAGGGAAATACCAGCTCCATCATGATCTCTTCCAAAACTCACAGGCTGCAGTAGAATATCTCCTACAGCTCCTGGAGCGCCTCTTTCTCCTTCACTGACCTTGGTGTTTTTAGGATTGTTTCTCACACTTTTTTACTCATTCTTCAAAATCTGCACAATATTTTCCTTTTCTAAAGTATGCTTTCACAGAAGTGCTACCAGCTTCACTGATGGGCTCAGCTGTGTCCTGTGGTTGGGTTCATTGGAATCAGCATGGACCGGCTGTGTCCAGAAATGCGCAGCCCCAGGCCTTCCACAGAGACCACCACTGTAGGCACCCTGCTCCCATCACCTTCCCACCTAAATGAAATACAGTCATGCAGACCAGACAGCCAGGTACTAGTTTCTGTCAGGCACTTGCTGCACAGGTAAATGAGAGCAGCAATACTCTGGTAGTACGAACAGTAGAAACTGGAGAAGATTCCCACAAGATTTGTTCTTTGGAAAAAACTGTTTTCAGATAGGAGTGATATTGTCCTTCAGTGGAAGGTAAAATTCATTCTAATTACTTACTGCATAACTAAGTTCTTGTCTGACACTAAAGAAGCTCTTTGGGAAGAGAGAAGAGGCTTAGGTTCTCCTTAGTTCTGATGATTTACAGTGCCACCAGCATCACCACTGTGTGAATACTCCCATCATTGGAAAGCTCTTTCTAAAGAGACAGCTTAACTCAGACCATACTGATTCCTTAATTTCTACCGTGTTCCAATTAAGGCTGTTAAAAGTTTCTTATTTTTGCCCAAACTATAGTTTTGTAATGAAAAAGAATGAAAGACATTATAAAACAGTGCCTTTTTGTTTCCTCATAACAACTGTGTTCCAGATTAATTAAGTAGCTGGGGTATTCCAAGAGCTATTAATTAGTATGTTTAAACTATAACTGATGCAGCAGAATTATGTAGATTTTTGTGGAAGCTTATTGAAAATCATTATTTTGAGAACTAGATGGGAATATATGACAAATGGTACAGAAATTGCAGAACCCTTTTGGTATGACATACTTCCCAAAGCTGCTGCCGGGGATGGCAAAACAATGGTCAGAGATAATTCCCTCTGATGCATATTGCTCACATTTCTCTCCCCACCAACAGAGAAAACTCAGTATTATGAACTTTTACTCTATTTCGCTAACATTACCCTATAATAGGAAGCAAACAGTGCCTTTATTCCTTATGCAGTTTTGTATCCTAACATATTCCTCACTTCTTGACACCCCACTCAGGGAAAGGAGCAATTGGGAGAAATCAGTGCTACTTTTGTTCTAACAGAACATCCAATCTATTTTGGTTTATGTGTATTGCCCTTTCTGCCTGTACCTGTCTCTCATACTCCATGGAATGCCTTGCTGCTGATGACTGCATTTGCAGCAGACGGCTGAGATGTTGCTGAAGTCAGCAGCGCTAATGCTGCGTTAGAGAATCCTCTTCAGGGAAAACTGTTAGATTTAACCCAGGGTATGCTGCTACAGTGAAAAGGTCTATGCTCAGAGGCACTCTGTGTTTTCCTGACAAACAATATGTCAAGCTTTGCTTTCATGAACAGTAAATGCAATAGTAATGCTTCTCACTTCAGTGGCAGTTCGCAGCAAAACGCCGTAGAAGCAGTAGGGTGAAATTCCCCTTGTATGGCAGACTTGTGATGACTTTCACTGCTCAATTTGTGTGCCCTGGGGACACGCAGAAGGACCAGGGCCAAACTGGTGTAAAGCATGTCAGCATTGATAGCAGTTTTCTTGATCCATGACTGTATGAATCCTGTGGTCCCCAGACAGCAATTCTTATTAATCTTATTCCTCAATCCAGAACAACTGCCACAGGGATACTAGTGTTCTGCCCCATATGTAATCGTAGCCTGCAGGAAGGATTTTTCTCCTATTTCTTGATCACAGCTGTAATGTCACCTGTTAATTAGCCCACATCATGCAAAGATGCTTCACAAACACAAAGGCAAACACAGTCATTGTCTACTGGGATTTTTGTTCTGAAAGCCAGACTTTCTTAACCAGCATCAGATTTTTGAATGCCCAGTTATAAAAATTCAGCATTCATTGTGCTCTCATTCATGGGCTCTCTACAAAACCTGTTAAAAACCACAACAGAAGGAGATGAAGAATGGGAGGTGAGGGGCGTGGAATAACAAGCAAATCAGGTTGTGGAAATGATTTGCTGTATCCTCAAAATGCAAAATTTTGATGGTTTAGTGATTTTTTGGTTACATGTGGACAGAAACTTCAGTGTTTCATTACTCCCACCTGCTTCCTGTTAGACCATCTCATTCCCTTCATTCATAGATCTGCATGCATTTTCTGTTTGTGACATTTTCATGAGAAGTTCACATAAGTGATAACTTAAGACACTGATTGCCTCCACAATTTCTCTAACATACCTCTTATACTTGCTATGACTTCCAGGCACAGCCGTACTATCCTAACTCAAGCAGCCCTTATCTGAAAGAACCTGGGGAGTCTGTGGGAAAGATTTGAGATTGGAAGCAAATGCTAGATACCCACATTCCCCAGGAACTTCTGTTTGGAGATGAGCCAGAGCCTTGGAGTGAAAGATTATATGTTAGCCACTGGTGTGCTGCTCATTTTCCTGCCTTTCCATATTGTTCAGTCATGAAGCCTTCTAATGTTAAATTCAGTATGTGGCTATTTCAGAAGAGGGGCTGGGGGAGGAAAAAACCTGCCCAGTTAAATTGAAATAAATGACTGTAAAACAATTATGGCCAGTGAAGTCCCTTCATCCCCCAGTCCTTTATGATCCATTCTAAACAAGGTGGATCCACCTACTCTTAGTGGTCAGGGAAGCTGTAGTGAACTTTGTTAACACCTCACAGACATTTCCAAGCCTTGGTGCTTGAGGACTCTGTCCTGCAACTTCATACACTTGACAAAATATCGTATTTCTAAATTAGTTCAGGAAGGAACGCTGGCTTATTAAGTAGTGCTACAGGAAGGATGTAAAAGTGCTGATAACCCAATGTGGGATCTTGTAAAAGTTGTAGGGAGGACTATGAATTTTCCTGAATTTTCTCAGTGAAACTGGATGACTTGATGAGATTACTTTATTATTCTAACTAAACTTCTAGTTAGGCTGTGAGTGTGCATGGCTGGGTCATGTCCAGCCTCTCATCCGCCAGCACCTCCAAGTCCTCAGCGGGGCTGCTCTGATCTGTTTATCCCCCAGGCTGTGTTGATACCAGGGATTGCCCCAACCCAGCTGCAGCACTTTATAACTGGCCTTGTTAAACTTAATGAAATTCTCGTGGACTCATGTCTTGAGCTTGTCCAGGTCCCTCTGGATGATACCTTGTCCTTCAGGTGTGTCAACCACACACTCAGTTTGGTGTCATCTGTAAATCTGCTGAGGCGGCACTCGATTCCTTTGTCTATGTCATTAATGAAGGTATTAAATAACACAGGTCCTGATATGAATCCATAAGAGGCACCACTTGTGACTGATGTCAGCTGGGACTCTGAGCTGTTGACCACTACCCTCTGGATGTGACCCAACCGATTTCTTATCTATTTGACAGTCCACCAGTGGTATCCATCTTTCTCCACCCTAGATGAGAAGGCTGTTGTGTGTCAAAGGCTTTACAGAAGTCCAGATAAATAACATCTGCAGCCCTTCCCTTGTCTACTGGTGAAGTCACTCCACCAGAGAAGGCTACTGGGTTGGTCAGGCAGGACTTGCTCTTGGTGAAACTGTGCTGGCTGTCCCAAATCACTTCCTTGTCCTTTACGTGCCTTAGCACAGCTTGATCTGTTCCACGATCTTCCCCAGAACAGAGGGGATATAACAGGACCTTGTGCCTTCCTTTCTACCCTTTTTAAAGATGGGTATAATGTTTCCTTTTTTCCAGTCACCTGGGACTTGCTTTGACTGCCATGACTTTTCAAGTATCATGGAGAGTAGCTTGGCAACTACACCAGCCAATTCCCTCAGGACTCTGGGATGAATCTCATCAGGTCCCGCAGACTCATGTACATTCAGGTTTCTCAGATGGTCGTGAACCTGATCTTTAGCACTTGCAAAAAAACCCTGCTTGTTGCTCCCCCAGTCCCCATCCTGCTGTCCATCCACTTGAGAGGTGTGAAAAGAGAGGCTATCACTGAAGACTGAGGTGAAAATGTTGTTGAGTACCTCAGCATTCTCCTCATCTGTTGTTACCAGTTTACCAGTGTTGTTTATCAGGGGGCTTGTTTGACTTTCCTTTGCTGGTTAACATTATCAGTAGAAGCCCTTCTTGTTATTATTGGTGTCCCTTGTGAGGTTCAGTTTCAGCTTTGCCTTGGCCTTCCTTACCCCATTCCTTTATCTCTACACTCTTCCCAGATTACGTCTTTGTCGCCACTGTCTGTGCATTTGTCTCTTTACCTTTAGTTCAACCAGCAGTTCCCTACTCAGCCTCAGCTATATCAATCTCTTGCCTTCCTTGTCCAATATCTTGCTCCTGGGGATTGCCAGGCTGCCTTCCTAGAGGAACACCCCATTATTCCTTTCAGATATCTCCTGGGTGTTTCCCTGTGGCTTCTGTTAGGACTCCCTGGCTCATCTCCCTAAGACTGCAGGTGTGGTCCAGGGTGGCTAGCACAGTTCAGAGTCACTGCAAAGAACACTTGCTAGCACCCTGCCCCTCTGTCTATTTTCATATCTTCTCACATTTGCCAGGGACAAGCCTGATATTGCCCCCCTACCCCCTCACATCTAGTTCAAAGCCCTGCCAGTGAACCCCACTAGTTCCTGAGCAAAGACTCTTCCACCGCTGAGAAGGGTGAATCCTGTCTGATGCCAGCATGCCTGGTGATGTGTGGAACCATTCCATTTTCAAAAACCCCAAAATTTTGATGATGACACCAGCTGTGGAGCCATAGACTCAGTTTGTCCTTTTCTTCCTATGTTGCCGCCTTCAACTGTAACTAGAGAGGAGAGTATAACCCGTAGCCCAGATTCCCTTACCAAACATCTGAAGGCCCTGAAGTCCTTTTTGATTGCCCTTGGACTACGTGCTGCCGTTTCCTTGGCCCCTTACGTGACAGAAGAGGAATGGGCAGCAGTCTGAGGACCATGCCAGGCTGGAAGTGTCCTGGTGACCCAGGCCCCAGGAGGGACCAGACCCTGCTATGGACTAGGCCTGGTCAGCACACTGGGCCTTCCGCTCCCCAAAGGAGAGAATTGCCCACAACATTAACCAGTTAAGCTTTACCCCATCATCTTGATGGTGAGTGAAAGTTTTGCTTCCTTAATTCTCATCAATATTAGCAGAAATCTGAGGTATTTAAGCTCCTCACACATCAGTGGGAGCCCTGGCGGTGCCGTTCACCAGTACAAGTGCAGGTAATGTGGTGATCTCAGATATGAACAACTGCACAGATCCCAACATTGCAATTTCACTTGTAACATTAATACTTTCAGTCGCTTCACTTTGAAGGTTATCCAAGCAATCAGGAATTTACTTTTCTTTGCTCTCTGGCATCCTTTTACTGGGATAAGGCCTGTTTTGAAACACTGGAGTGATCCTTTGAGGGTTCCTGTACTTAGGAGATGAGCTGTCAGCTAATATAGTGCATGCATGTGAATGGGTATCTATCGTTGCTTTCACTGAGGCAGATTAAGTCTTCTTTGATATGATTTAACAAACACATATGGATGAGGCTCTGTTTGGGGAAAAGCCTGTTCTCACAGCAGCTTGTTTTGAAAAAACATGAACAAATGAAGTAGGGGTCGTTCTGCATTTATTGTAAACATGTCCTCTTCTCTTTTGCTCTATGTTTGTCCTAAACTATGGTCTAAACCATCTCTACAAATGCAAGAATTTATGTAGTCCTTTATTTTTTTAAACTGTATACCTCAGCACATTGTTCAATTGCCAATGTAGTCCATCTTTTGATTTTAGTAAAAGTGCTTGTTAAACTTCTGGAAGTTTATGTAGCATTTTCATACATGGACTCTTCCAGGGAACTTGTCCTAGAAAAGTAAGCACTATTTTTCTCTTTTTGCAGTTGATGAAACCATGGTTTAAAGGCAAATGACAGCACTTTTGTGAGAGTATAGGTTCACAGAGACAGTGTTGCAATTAGAAATCAGGATTTCTGACTTCTTACCAAGTGCTTCTGTCACTAACCCCACTGCTGTGTTGTAAAGAGTGGGATATCTCCTAGATGGAGTATCTACACTGTTCTTCAATACCTAACTCCTGCTTGAAATCTCTGCAGTATTGACTGCAGTTGTGCCTTGTGCATCAGCTTTGTAAGAAGACCATTTCTGTTATACACCAGTTGCTTAACTAGCTGCTTTAGTACAGTCTTCCTGCAAATTTATTTAAATAATATAAAATACCTTAGGATCAACAGTTCTAGATTCACTTAGGGTAGCTATTACTAATAGCAGAAAATGGAAAACTAAGACAGTTCTTCTCTTCTTTTTAGAGACAAGCAAGCTGAGCACAGTAATCCACTAAGCTGTTTAAGTGACAAAATATTTGTAGGAACGTTTTACGTTCTCAACTGTGAACTTCCCATCTTGTTCTTAAATCAGTACAACACATTTTCCTTAGAAGACAGAGTCAAACAGGCCATGATTTTACTGTAAGGCTGTTACTAACACTTTGCCAGAAACATTATTTGAATAAGAAAAAACATTTATACTAGCAAAAAGAAAAGAAAACTCAAAAATGCTGTTTTAATGATACCAGCTCTTGTCTTCCATCTTCTTGACTTATTTGTGTCATATCAAAGGCAGGCATTGCTTTCAGCTGAGAAGCTCACCCAGTCTACACTGGACTATGCCAGTTGTGGTAAGGTGGATACCTGTTTCAAAAAATCGTAGCATTCTGTCACATGAATTCTCTCTTCTTACCATGTGAGCCTTGGATCCTGATGCTGAGTAGTCAAGTGTGAAAAATCAGCCCTCAGGCTTGCAGATTTTGTGTTAGTTCACAATATACACAGTAGTTATGGGCTCTAACTAATTCAAATGGTATGAATTCTATGGAATCTATGGAAGCTGTTACACTGAGTTATATCAGCTAAGCCACTTCCGTGAGTACTCAAATTTAGTTCAGTGAGGAGATGTTGTGAATGATTTTTAAGATACTTGCCGATAAAGGAAGGGAAGCTCTAACTGCGTCATACAACCTCAATATTTTGTGTTTCTTCTGCATACTTTTCTGGTGTTTCCTGCTGAAACTCACTGTATTTATTACAATAATACTTTCAGGATACTTAGAGAATAAATATACTGATGTCTTATAAAAAATGTAACTTCTTTCTAATACTGTCACTCTTCTTCCTATTGTCACTTAAAGTTCTTAAAATTCACACGAAATATATCTGGAGGTAAGAGAAAATATCCTTTTAAGTTTGATGTCACTCCATCCTGGCTTATAAGTGTTGGGAACCATAATGATCTTTTGATGGTCAAACTGAGCAGCTGTGCCACAGGGTTTTGCAAACCTGAGATACACAGAAACGGAATCAACCACAAAGGCTTTTGCTCTGATCCTGGATCCTTGCTAATCTATTCGGTGTCTGGAACCTCTAAATCATATATGAAATGAAATACTAACTGTAAGTGTAAAGCAACTATAGATTTCTGTAGTTTATTGATTATCCAGTAAGCTGGAAGCTCTGTCGTCCATGCAATGCTTCAGAGATGTATTGCTTGTGGGAAAACTTGAATGTAGTAAACGCCTGAGTTCTAAAATTATTCAGTATCCTAAAATGGTTTCTATAGGGAAAGAGTTGTAGCCCACTTCAGACTCAAGGTATATGGACTCAAGACTCCAGTTGTATGTTTAAATTGTAGAGAATGGGGTTACAATGCCACTCTGATGGGATGTTGTAAATCTTTCTGCTTTAATTTCTAAGCGAAACAGCAAAGACACGTTGCGAATAAGTTCAGAGAATGCACCTAAAGTAGCTGTATTTTAACTGTAATCTGATTTAGGTCTGATATGCAATAAATTAATATGGTTTCAAAGAAATTACAAGCCAGTGAGAGCTGCACCATGGTAAGGTTACACAGGAATTTGATTTAAAATGAATCCAGCATCTTCAAAGCCTACATGTGGTACCATTATACCAGCGGATGCTGAGGAACCCAGCCTCATCCTGCCATTGGTAACTCTAGCAACAGAGAGTGGGGAAATGTGATGATGAGACACCTGAATTATTTGGAGGTGACCCAGCTTAGATTTAGATGCCTTGGTAGCTTGACGCAGTGGTTGGGCTAATAAGTCCAACTGGAGGTCAGGACTTGTTAGCTCCGATGTATTGCTAAGGTCATCTGGGCTATGCAGCATCTCAGTCCCAAGGTGAGAGGTCCACAGTTGTGCTTGGCGTGTAACTTTGACCTCAGATATCTCGTATACTCTGGCTGACACATGGTCTATGCTAGAATTTGTGAAGCTTCCAGGCTTTAAGAATGTTTTCACAAGTGATGGTTTTGTGAATCCAGGTAAATAGTATGGGCCAGTTTACGTTAGTGAGCCAAATAGCATTTTCTGTTTCTGTCAATAGCAGGTCAGGTAGTGATCAGTGTTCATTAACAGTTCAATTTCTTAGCACTATTAATACTATTAATATTATGATTTAAGGGCGTAAATCACAACCAAGGTCCATCACCAAACACCACCATGTGTAATTTATATCCTAGTTAGTCAAAATTTTCATGTTCATTTTGCATAAATGTTTTTCTGCATATTTCTGAAATTTTTGCACATGTAACTGGCCTGTCTAGTTCTAGAGGCAATGGGTGAAATTCTAGAGGTAATGGGCAAAGCAAGCCCTCTAGGTGTCCGTAATGTATGGCTAGACAAAGCAGACATGGAACCTTCCAGATGAGGAGAATCATATCTATGTGAAGAACATGATTTATGTAAAAGTCTTGAAAATGTTATTTAGGAAAGTACTTATGAAAATCAAGGTCATACCCTAAGAGAATTGATTTTGAATAAGGTTTTTTGCTTTGTGTTTCAGTGGCTGTTCCCTCACCAGTGCCAGCTTGTGAGCCTGAGCCCAAAACTAACGGGCATTATCCATCTCCACAACTGTCCGTTTCCTCCCGAGCCACTGTTGTTGCTGCCATGGAAGCCCCTTCTCAAGGCCGGCAGAAGGTCATGAATTGGAGAACAGTGGTGGCCATCTTTATCGTTGTGGTAGTTTACCTGGTGGCGGGGGGACTCGTCTTCCGTGCCCTGGAGCAGCCCTTCGAAAGCAGGCAGAAGAACACAATCGCGTCAGAGAAGGCTGACTTTCTTCGGGAGCACGTTTGTGTAACCGAGCTAGAGCTGGAGACACTGATTCAGGTACGCCATGTGAAGAAAACAGTACTTCTTGGAAGTCAGGAGAAACAGCTCAGTGGTTTATTGACCAGCTGAACTGGTGGGGAACAAAATATTTCACAGAGGCCTTGGAATGGGCAGTGTGAAGAGCAGGCTCTTTCCCAGTCATTTTAAGGTCTGAGAAGCAGAAACTATGTCTCCAAAATATTGTAAATATAGAACCATAGACTTATAGAATAAATTTGAGTTGGAAGGGCCCCATCAGGACCATCAAGTCCAACTCCTGACCCTATGCAGGAGTTACCCTAAGAGTCACACCATGTGCCTGAGAGCATTGTCCAAATGCTTCTTGGACTCTGTCAAGCTTGGGGCTGTGACCACTTCTCTGGGGATCCTGTTCCAGTGTCCAACCACCCTCTAGGTGAAAAGCTTTCTCCTGATATCCAACCTAGATCTCTCCTGACTCAGATTCAGGCCATTTCCTGGAGTCCTGTCACTGGTCATGAGAATGAAGAGACTGGTACTTGTATTCACTAGAATAATGAAAGATGTGTGCAAAAAAAAAGCTGAACTTAATATCTGGAAGAAATTTTTGAGAGAGGTGACAGATTTGCAAGACATTTGCCTTCATCTCTACAAATTTTCGAGAGGTGTTAAGTTCTTAATTCTTTCTTCAAAATTAAACACAGCAACCAGGAGGGCACACAAAACATGATAGATGAGATTTTTGAAATAAATATTCAGCCAAGAATTCTGAACTTACTGATATATTAACTTACGGGTTTACTGTTGTAATTTTTAAATAAATGAAGGAGGATGAAGTATACAAATCGAAATAGAAAGTAATTGTCATTTAAAAGCTTTGGAATTTTTAGTCTGATCTAGTATGCAAAGTTTTAGAATCAATGTTGAAGGAAATTATTATCAAGTATGCAAGGAAAGTGGAAAATGTAATAGCATGCAAGAAAGGTCTATCAAGGATAGATTTATCTGTCATTGAGTAAAGCTCTAGACAAGGAAAGTATTATGGATCTTTCAAGATTTCAGTGGAGTATCTTCTGGGATTCCATGTAGAAGCCTATCAGTTAGCCTGGAGAAAACAAAGATTAGGTAGGAAATGTGACATACCTAAGGAATATATTCAAACTTCAGCCTCATATTTCAGATCTTAATTTGTGTCAGCATTCCAAGAGCACAGTGTTTCCCTCTGGGGTGTAACACCAGAGCTCTGTTGTTGATTTCAGGCTGTTTGAAAGAACACAGACCTATCCCCTGAATTCTTGTGTCCATCCAGTCAGCTGTGTTAAAAAACCCTTTCTGTAAGTGAGTCAAATTTATAAGCTTCTTTCTTTTAATAAGTTGTTGCAGTATCTCATTAATGTGACAGAAAAGGCCTTCTCCTACTTTTCAGCCTAAACTTCTTTGCAAATAGATGTGGTCTCTCCCTGCTTGTGCTCTGTGTTCACAGAAGACAGGTCAGTTCTGAGTCAAAAACTGTGTAGCTGTACCTGTATCTGTACCTTTGGGCAGCCTGGTGCTATAAGTAAGAAGCCAAATCTGCTTTGGCAGGAAGTAGTATTGCTTGGATCAGGGACGGCTTGGATCACATCCTTGATCTGTCTGCAAAAGACAGGTGAACACGTTAGGCTGGCAGGACCCAGGGATATTGGTTCAGATGTGTTTCTCTTGGCAGTATTGCAGAGATCTGTATTTCCCTCTACTCCTCAGAAATAATGATTAAAAGACGTTTTGAAAACACAAAAAGCAAGTTTTTATTCCCTTGGTGGGATTGTCACCAGTAAAAGATATGCAAAATACGTTCTTTCAAAGCAGAAAGCAGAACTCATATAAAGTACAACAAGCAAAACACCTCAGCAGATTGTGGAGTTCTGCATACCAACTGTGGTAGTAAGATTTCCAAACAGCCCTTATTCTCTAGCTTAAGTTATGTACCAACACTGATTCTTCATTTTACACAATGATTTTCTTTCTTTCACCTCAAAAGTGGTGACACTAAAATAAAGAACAGACGTACTCTCATTAGAAGACAGATATTCTGGACAAATCTTACCATCTTCTGAGATTTCAGTATGTCCTCAGGCATTACACTGGGTAACTGGAAGTCATTGTCCAAAAGTAAATTACAATGGGTGTAGCAGCTTAGGATATGAATGTCTTAAGGCCAAGTGATGTGAAATATTGAAACGGATTTGTCAATAGAGAATAAGTTTCTTTGGATTCTTCTGTATGTCTGGAGGTGAAACCAGCTCCAGGAATGTAGTTGGGTATGCTGATACAGAAAACTGATTGTAACCGACTTGCACAGAAGAGCAGTGAACAAACTTGCTTGAAGATAATGTCAGGGAGTTAACGCTGGGCTTCCATAACTTTATGTCGACAGTCTCAGAAGTGACATCTCCCTGGCTGGCACAACGCATTTCTGCATTGCACCAAATGCTGCATCTGCCTTTCCAGCTGCGTGTTCAGACTGATGTGGCAGCCTCCATGGGTCCTGGCTGCTGTGCTGTGTGCAGTCTACCGCTAAGGGAACTATTAATAATTGATGTTATTTGACTACCTGAAAGCCCTTAGAAGAACACAGATCATACTCTGCAGAATGACTGAGTTGATTCACTTCTGTGCTTTGGAGAATATGGAAAAATACAAAAATGGAGACCTTAGAAATAACTTGTATTATTTTACTGTGGGGATAGCTCTGGAACAATCTTTTAAGAAGAGCAAAGGAGTATCATGGTCCTTACAAGACTAATGATGGAGAAATGTATACCTTTTCCTAAATTTCAGTCTTTCAAAGGATTCTGCTTTGGAAAACCTGTAACGAAAATGTACAGCACTGTATGAGGAAGCTGCTAAAATTTGGTGGGGATGAGATATCCTTTCCAACTTTATCTCCAAAAACCCATTGCAAATATTAGCACTGGTAGCACAAATGTGAATTTCTGAGTCCAGACTTGGAAGTTCATTCAGAGACTTCAGAAGAAATACAGTGATGAAAGCAGTGCAAATTCTTAGGAAGATTCAAAGTATTTTAAAATTGTATTTGACTGTTGGATTTTGATTCATATCTGTCTAATACTAACACAATGACAGGTGTTTCACAGTGCAGTCCAAATTCTCTAAAGCCACCTGAAGTGGAAATTCTTAACTGTAAATTTTTAAAGTCCATTTCTGCATCTGAAGATATTTGTTGCAGTGAAGCTGTTTAAGGTTGTTGGTGATCTATAGCTTGGCAAAATAGTGAATACCAGATTAAGAAAATGACAACATTGCGTGTTCTGTCTCAACACTTTTGAGTTTTCAGAGTTAGAGAAAAATGAAACCTAGAACATGCTAAAAGACAATGCAACTTCAGGTGCTTCAAGTACATTTAGCTGCATTGTACCCATTAGATCAAATAGCACAAGATAGCAGGACTCAGGTGACTGGACATAGAGTTGAAAAGAAAAATAACATTTGCAGATACACCTGCTAACACGCTACAAACCTTTTCTTTTTGTTTTTATGTGTTATATAATAATCTTATTAGTAGCTGGAGTCAAAACCGAGTCATCTTACCTTTGTAATAAGGCACACAGAGAGTGTATAATGGGGAGGTTACGCTTCTCAGAAAGATCAGATTTTATCTATCCTCAGGACAGACAGGAAGACCATCTTTGTGTTTTGGCAAAGTAATTCCTGTGGACCTGATAAGGGGATTCATATTCTGTTTCTATATATCCTGTGTACCATATATGAGTAAAACCTTCCATAATGAGCTGTGCTTTCACAATGAACCCTGCAAAATTATGCAAGATAGAGTGGCTTGCTACTTAAGGAGGTACTTATATTATTGTCAGGATTCTTTCTTCTTCCTTGTCCATCAGAGTTTAATTTAGATGTGTGAGTGATTACAGAATATATACATATATAAAAATCACCCACCTGGTAACTAAGTCATATTATTAATGTCCACTAATGACTACAGCAACTCATTAGAGCTAGACTGCAAGATGGAAAGGAATCAGAGCTGGGAATAAGCTAGTCAGGCTTTACTGGCTAATTATGTTAGTAAGAATTAATATTTTGGATAGGCACTTTGGATTAGTGTTCTGAACCATTTTTGCCCTGAAGGTAACTAAGAAAGGGAACATCCTGCAAAGATGTTTCATTTTGCTGCTGCTTGCTTGGTTCATTAGTGCCATAAGCCAGCTTTTCTTTCCAGGCTGTTTCCACGTAGAAGGAAAAGAATTTTCATGTGCTAGAAGAAAACTCTAGATAGAGCAGGCAAAAAATAGTACTTTGAATTAACTATGGAGAAGACTTGCATGTTGCTGAAGACAAGAACACACTGTTTGAACTGTGCAGAAAAATAGTGGTAAGCATCTGATTATTGAACCTTCTACCTGTGCCTCTCGAGGTTATCTTGTCCCAACTTCCCTTCTGCCCCTACCTTTATTTTACCCTATTCCTCCTAAAAGGACATGAAAAAAGGATTCAGATGTCTTGGGTCCTGTCCTAGTTGGTGCAGGCACCCTGGTTTGTAACTTCAATCCAGAGCTGCTCCAGCTGTGTAGGAGACAAGCCGAGCCTAAGATGCTGCATAAGTCCACAGCTGTCCTGTAGCTATGCTGCTTCCAGAACTTAGCTGACATATTTGCAGGAAGCTAAGCCTTTTGGACTTACTTCTCTTCAAAGACTTATTTCTCCTAGTTCTCTTGTTGTATACTGTAGATCTACCCTCAGACACAGTGCACGCATGGCAATCAAATCATTTTAAGTGTAGGTAGATCACTCTCTGGTTGATTGTTTCCTAAAGTCCTTTATGGGATAAGCAGAAATATTTAACAATAGGGTTTTGAAAGCTTGTAACTTTTGATTTAATTTTTTGAAAAAAATTGCTGGCCTCTGTCCTTAGAAAATGCTGTTGTGGAAAAGTGAATAAATGAGAATTTATAATGGGGGTCCCTAATCACTGTATAAGGGGCGGCGAGAATAAATAGAGAAGTAGGGAATGTAGAAAAAGGTCATTAAAGAGTTAGTTATTAAAAGCTGCTTGCTAATGAAAAGCATCCTAATAATCCTAACAGAGAAATATCAGAGCATGAAAGGCAATTGAAGCAACTCTTTGTATGCTTGATAGGAATCTGCTTGGAAAAAGAATTGTAGAGGGAGATAATAATTATTGGATTAGAATGATCTGTGGAGAGGAATTAGTAGAGCTAGGCAAAAAAAGGACAAGAATTTTCTTTTCCTATCAAATTCTTATCCTTGATAACACATAGAGTAGGTACATCTTTGAGTGTCTCACCACTTGAGAGGGATATTACACTTGTCCTTGAAAAAGATTTGTCTTCTTCATGCTCGGAATCTTACTGGAGAAATTACAGAAACATGAACAAATGAACCAGATAAAAACCTTTCTTCATTTAGAAACCAGAAACAGTCTGTTTTGTTCCTGTCTCCTCATCAGCTGCGCTGGCTTCCAGCTCTCTTGTTGCTTATGCAAGTGGAATTGATGAAGCGTACTGTGGACTGAGATGCAGTTTGGTTGCACTCTCTTTGGGAATACAAGATTCAATTGTCCCAGTATCACCACAAATGCTGGGCTTC
The DNA here is from genome assembly GCA_013397755.1 of Cnemophilus loriae. Classification (NCBI taxonomy): domain Eukaryota; kingdom Metazoa; phylum Chordata; class Aves; order Passeriformes; family Corvidae; genus Cnemophilus; species Cnemophilus loriae. Next base: position 2,081,816 of record VZTF01007679.1, read on the forward strand.
TGCTCTGGGATTTGCCTTTGGTCTCATGCAGACAACATCACCAGACCATGTCTTTTTTGTTGACTGTGGTGTGCTGATACTAAAGAGGCTGAGAGTAAAATACACATCTATGCAATGATAGGGAACAAAACAGAAAGTTGTGATCAGAAATACATGTTTTTAAAAACTTTTATTTACTTCGGTAGTTTTGTCATTCTCTTCACTCCTACCTGTGTGTTGGCTTTAGCATACATCCATTACTTGAACATCCAGAAAAGACAAATTCAGCCCTCTGAGGTATTTCAAATTATTGCCTTCCTTGAAATGAGTGGCATTTCAAAAGAAAAAATTACCATAGGTTGGTAGTTACTCATTAAAGAAGATTGCACTTTCAATTAATAAAGTATACTGAAAAAATATTGTGTGCTTGTATACTGTGTTTGTAGCTCCTCTCGAGAAGGAAAAAGGGATCAGGAAAGGAGCAAGTGTGGAACAGCTTTGAGTGCTTTCATGACTTGTTACTTTCAACAATACTTCAGCTATAAAAGTAGCTGAAACTACTAGTTTAGAATACCTTAAATATGTGAGGTTTGTTAACATAGTGTTTAGCACTCTGGAAATCAGTTTTTTCCCTACTCTGAGATAACCTGAGGATGTGGCTTTTCAGGTCATTGCTGCAAAGCCTATCTAAAGTTTCAGATTGGAAATTTGTAAAATTTCGTGGTCTGTGTGAACTGGGAGAGTCTTGCCAGTAATAGTACCTTTGTTTGAATTTTGTGTTGGTTTTCATCTAGCAGGATGGTTCTGTGTAGGTGGACTTGTGGTGGTAGTAGTAAGGCATCCTTTTCTCATGCATGAGCTGAAATTGGTTGTTTAAGTGCTGTTAGCTGCAGGCTGTTGGCTGCTTTTGTCTTGCTGCTCTCTTTTTGTCCTCCATCACTGTATGCAAAATACTATGTATTGAAAGACAGCATTGGAATAGTTGGATATTTATAAATGAATGATGTCAGTGAAGCTTTATAGAAAAAATGAATTTGTTCTGGATGAGAAGGGAGCCTGAGAATCTCAAAGCTATCTAAGGCAACAGGATACTCCTTCACTTCAGGAGTTAGTGCTTGGCCCGAAAAGACTTGCTAAACTGTGTAAACTCAAGTATGATTTAAGTGTAATTAGCTTGCTGACATTCACACACTCAAGGGGAGGGCAGACAGCATTCCTTGGCAGAAGTAAAGTGCCAGGATAGCTGACAGTGTGTCATGGCCTATTTAAATGGGCAACCTGTCTGTTATGCTGATTTATGCCGTTCTGCAGAAACCAACAAATGATCTCTGCTTTCACACCACCTGCAATATACCAGCAACTGGTACAGAAGCCCTTTCAAAGGGTTTGGTCTGAAACACATCCTTTCTCTAGATCCCTATTTCTTGAGGTATGGACATGTGCTGAGGAGCCCTGGCTTTCTGCCCACATGAAATGAAACTAGTCCAGCCTGGAGCTTGCTCATGCTATAGTTTCACAATCAGCTTAGCCTGGCATGTAGTAGCTCTACTTTTAAAAAAGGCTGTCCCATAGTGATCTCTTTAGATGTAGCTGTCTCTGTTCTTGCCCATACGCCTCTCCTCCCACTCCTTTCCCTTTTTGTGAGGCAATGTGATGAATAACTAAAAGCTGGGAAGCAGATTAGCTGAAACTGGCCCAGACTAAAAAAGCAGTAGAGGAACATTTATGACCATGAAGTTAGTTGGAAATATAGGCAAAAAATGAGTGAGAAAAATGGAAGTGGAAGAAAAGAAAAAATGTGGTAAATAAGCCATTGGTGGAAAGAGATCAATGAGGAGACGAGTATATCATGAAGGCTAGGGAGAGAAGCAGTGCTAAATAGATGTGTTTCAAAGTCAGTGGTAAACCCACAAGAAAATGTGAGGTTATAGCGAAGATCAAGAGAGAATTCATAGACATGATCATGTAAGAAGTGGGGCAATGGTAAAATAGAATAGCTAACCTTGCTTTGCACATGGACTGTACAGGAAAAGGTGAAATAGAAAACTACAGTGACAATTAATAGATCATAAATCAGAGGGAAAAGAGAACTAGTTAAAGAAATGGAATAAGAAAAGTCAAAACAAACCTGTGTTGATAGGTGGAGATTCAGTGTCGAACAAAGCCCAAGAAAAAGAGGATGCAAGAGGCAGCACTTTGCTTCACTTGTTGAGCCCAGCGATTAGTTCACTGAAACTACCAAGGCTGAAGATTGGTGGCAATATTTAGGAGGAGGAGCAAATAACAGAGAGAGAAGAAGAAGGTCTGGCAGTAGTGTGAGCAGCTGATAACAGCAACATGAAGTGAGGTTGGAGCAGAATGGCAGAAAAGCAAAGAGCTGGAAATGGTAGGAGGCAGAAAGAGAGAAGCCTGGTTCCTCTGCAGTGGTTTCATGGAAATTAAACACAGTTGGGAACATTTGGAAAGGAGAAAGGCAGTAATTTCAGCTGCTGTTCTAGAGTGAGGTCTGAATTTCTCTATGATGAAGAATAGCTTGCATGAGATCTAAAAGCAACTTGAAAATATGTGCTGAAGGGCATCTCAAAAGTCAACTTAGAGCAATTCAGGTGAATATGCCAGATGCTGATAAGAGATTTATTTCTGTGCTTTGCAGGCTGATGTATTTAGCTCTGTCTTCCTTTGGACAGTGAGGCTGCAATGAAAAGTGAATATGTATGTCCCCATGATACAATATGGTGCATTTTTAGAAATTCCCAACAAACATTCGGGAGGCTGATATGTGTGCCTGGTTTGATTCAGTACTATGTGGGACAGAGGACAGTGACCAGGAAGCAGTATAGCTGCATCAGCTTCTGTTCAGGATACAGTTCGTTCAAGCACTATCTGCAAGTCCCTGTATCATGCTGTATTTGTGGGCATGAGATCATGTGCAGTGTGGCAACTGGGAAGTTTGAGATGATCACAAAGTTTTTTCATGATGTTTCCATAGCTATCTTATTTGTTCATTTCAAATGGGGTATGTATATGCCATATTTTTTTCTTTAGTTAGCATAAAATATAAATTACTTAATCAGTTACTAATTGTCTGGGAATTTAAATCCTTGGCTGACTAGCTTCTGTTGACTTCACAAACATTATTTGTATTTACCACCTTTCTAGCTGCTTCTAACACGAACTCTTCCCATTAAGGAAATTTTCCTTTGGCAGTAGTTGCTACAAGAATGGTATTTATGGATGAATTTGTGGTGTCAGTCCTCTACTTCTCAATTGCTTTGTATCTTTTGTGATTTGCTTATGCATTGTATCTTTCTTCGCCCTTAATGGATATTCAGTTCAGTCATATATTCAACTTACATGTACAGAAGGTGCTACTATACTTTAAGCACATATTAAAAAGCTTAAATTGAAGCTGTTTCCATGGTCCTAGAAATTTCCCTTTGGAGCCTATACCAACTTGCATAGGATACAGTAAGGCATGCATAAGGCTGATTCTTTGTATTTTCTTTGCAGCATGCTGTTGATGCTGATAACGCCGGAGTCAGTCCCATTGGAAATTCCTCTAACAACAGCAGTCATTGGGACCTTGGAGGTGCCTTTTTCTTTGCTGGAACAGTCATCACAACTATAGGTATGTTTAATGTTTATTTTTAAAACACATAGTCACACTAAGACATGGATAATGAAATAAATTTGAGGAAGGTGAACAACAAAGAAATAAAGTAGCTGAAGTGTATTTCTCTGTTAGCAGAAGACATGACTCCAGCATGTGTCAAGGGCACTGAGTCTCTGGGTAAGTGTCAGAAGCTGTTTACACAATCAGGGTAGAATAGCAATGCTAAGCTGAAAACAGGTAACACTGATGCAGGCTTTATAACCCTGTTCTTGATATAGATGCAGATGGTCTCAATTTTCACTAAAAAGATCATAAAGCCATACCCAGTGAAATATTTTATGGTTGTTGGGAATTTGGATTTGAATATTATAGATGAATTTGCCCAGAAGTGTAACTTTCTTCCTAAGTACATCAATTAATTTTGGCTTATGCTTTGAAGTTTGATAGTAGCAATTCTTATACCCTACTCCTTGTAACTGGAAATGTATTCTCATAACTATTACATCCTTTTAAAAATTCTTACTTCCTGTCATACGAACAATTGGAAGGAATTCCACAAATGATACATTGTGTAAAAAAAAACCACTTTTTTTTTCTTTCTAGAATCCATGGCCTTGAATTATTGACACATTTCTCTGTATTAAATGAAGGATACACTGAACTGCTCCATTCACTTTTCTTGAACCACTGATTTTAATGAGATCATTATTCATGCACTTATCATCTCTCTCCCCATGCATTGTGTTCAATGTATTTAGTCTCTTGATCTCTGAATGTTGACGTTAGATATGCTAAGGTTTTTAATCCCTCCTCTCCGAGCCAGTTCCTTTCTTGAAGAATGTTCAACAAGCTTGGATTTCAGAAGATGGTCTGAAGGAAAAAGAAAATAAACCAATAATATGATTGATAAAGTTAATCTCCTGACAATTAAACAGTAGTTTTATAAATTTAAGCTTGATTTCAGTGCTGTCATAATAATCAGATCAAGAGAGCTAATTATTTGGAAATCACTGGCAAATTGTTGACTTTTATTTGCATTGTCTTTGAGTATTATTCTGCTTTAAATATTTTGTAAAGTGCTTCTCCACATTACAGCTGTGATGCACACACTGGTGACTGTACAGACAAATGACAATCACATAACCCTTCAATAAAGTATGAGAATCTGACTAAATTCTGTAGGCTTTTTAGGCAGGTAATACAACAACAACAACAAAAACAATCCTGTGGCAGTTAAAAGACTTGCTGTGGTGATCATCTCTAAGAGTGGAGTCTGTGCCTTTGCTCTGCCTTTTCTTTGTTGTCAGAGTGAGGGGGAAAGAGTGATTGTATAGAGTGTACAATCTGTGTTCCTATATATTTAGCTACATTACCATGTATTTTTAATGGTAGCATAAAACCAGCGGGTGGCAAGAAAGAAAACATTTCTGATTCATACCTAAGAAAACCCTCCCTTAATATTTGTTTACTCAATAGACCCAAGTGGCAAGCTTTTAAATTGCTCATTAAAATAAATGCCACTATGTAGGCATAGTTTATGCAGGCGTATTCATTGACATTTGCTATTTAAATAACTTATTGAAAAGACCTTGTAGTTTTGCCCATATTTTTTAAAACTTATCCATGAATGAGATTTTTATAGGCTGCATAAAGTCTGTGTATTCTGTCAGGGCATGAAAACGGTATTAGTTTATGCACCAGAGGCCTGTTACGGCTCCTCCTTGGCAGAAACTCAGCAGAGTACCTGGTCAACCTCAGTCCAGCAGCCCATGGAGCCTGGACTTTCTTGGAATTTTAGGAGAAATCTGGTATGATGGATGCAGCTGTGAAAAGGACACGCATTATTGTGTGTCACCATAGTTTGTTCACCATCCTATGACAGAGAGGTATATCCAGTGCCAGTGTTGCCCACCCAACAGGAACAGGACCTGACACTTTCATGGATTTCCTCCTCTCTGTATGCTTTATTGCATCAGTGATTTGTGATTATGTGATAATTTTTAATATTTAAGTAATTATGTATAGTTAAAATCAAAATCTCTATGGCATTTCAATTAAGATACCTGGTCTTAAATAAAAAGGTGCAAATATTACTGTCACAATTCTTGTTTTTTTCTCTTTAACATTTTAACAGAAATACCATGGCTACTGGAGTCATAATGCTTTACTGTAAAAAGAGTTCAAGGGCAGATTTGCATAGTGTGGGTACAGTTTGGAGGCTGCAGAGTAACTAGTCAATATGATGAGGGGCTGAGGAAAGTATGAGCTAACCACTGAAAATGAGCCTTGTCAGGTGAATCACATTTCTGTCAGGAAACCATTGGCACAGGCCAAGAGGAGCAGCAGCATGCAGGCAGCAGGCCAGCATGGAGGGATTTTTGTGCCATGATATCAGCTAGATTAATTAAGGAAACAGCAATTTTAGATAGGTTGAACCTACAGAAAATATGGGTAACTGAGGCTTCAAGAAAAATGGAATAACAGAGAATGGCTTGCCCAGGAAATGAAACCATGCCATTGAAAGACTATAAATAGGAATTATAGGTGGAACAAAGGTATGCCTGCAGGAAAAGCAGTTTTTTTAAACCTATTAGTTTGTTTTCTAAAAAGCCGTGTGTAAGTTCTGAGAGTCTGACAATTGTTTTTCTCCTCAGGGTATGGGAAGATGGCCCCAAGCACTGTTGGTGGCAAGGTTTTCTGCATCTTGTATGCCCTATTTGGGATTCCACTGTTTGGCTTCTTGCTGGCTGGGATTGGAGACCAACTTGGAACCATCTTTGGGAAGGGTATTGCAAGGGTTGAAAAAGTTTTCAGAGTAAGTTCACTGACAGTTTTTTCCTTTTGTTGTATATCCTGCTCTCAATTTGTTTGCTATTACCTGCGGCATTTTTTACATGTTGGACACCGTGAAACATTTACATGTTTAGTTGAGACGATAGTTAAATGTCTGTGAGGGTCTCTGTAGTCAGTGGAGAGAAACAGACTTCTCTAGATGATGATGCAGGGGTTATGGATGCTACTCTGAATTTCCTTATTGAGGGTATTGCTGGGGAATGTATCTCCTAAGTCAGTTTCCTTACAAGGAATGGTTGCAAAACAGTCTTCAAAACACCACAAGTTGCTTTAGATACGTACATCTATTCAGTGAAAATAGAGAGAAGGTAATGGTTCCCTGAAGGAACAGGGACGCAGAGTAGGTCCTGACTGTGTTACTGATAAAGCCTAAAAAACTTGGAAGGCAGGGTTGCTGTTGTGAGTGAGAACCTGGGAAGAGAGATGGTTGAGTGATGCCTTCACTGCAAGGAGACAGATATGTTGGACTAGATCTGCAGCTCTGCTACAAAAACTGCTGTAATGCCACTGGCTGAAATCATGATCATTACCTGCCCTGCCTGCCATGAAGACATCCTACCCTAAATTTTTGTGTAGGCTTTCTCATATGTAATTTCCCTTTATGTTGCCAGTACCCTCTGTTTTTGAGTCTGAATTGCTGTAAGCAGTTGTTTCGCAAGCAGTGCCACAGACATGGCAAATGCTGTTTTGCTAACATGTTAACGGTTCACTTCAGGGATTCTCTCTTTGAGGCAGAACTTCTAGAGGTGACCTGTGTGATGCTTCCCTTGGAGGTGGCATAACTGAAGGTAAGTCTTTCCAGGGACAGAGTGGATAAGAAGCTGCCCAAGCTGTTTAGTTTAAGAGACATCTATTTCTAAAACATTCCCACAGGTGAGAGCAAATTAGTTGTAACTGTTCTTGAAAGGAAGGAATTAATTAAATATTAGACTGAAGTATGAGCTCTTTCCATTTTGATTAAATGGCTTCGAAGTGTCCCAGACCAGACATAAATAGTATCTCAGAATAAATGTTGAAAAAGGTGACTAGTGATTATGGGCAAGTAAGCAAGTACATGCCTGTCTGGAGAGCACTTCAAAAGGTTTTTATTTTCATTGAATGAAAATAATGTTATTGAAAAGTGTCTCAGTTTAGTTTGGCAAAAATGCAAAGTTTCTTTTTTCCCTAGCTTTTTATTATACCTGCTTTACTTCAGTGGAACCTCTGAACATTCCAGCCTGCTTCTGCCCAAGAAAAATGACAATCTTGAAGTCATGGTATGAATTGAGACTCAGAAAATCTTTGATTAATTGTCAGCTGAGTATCGTATTTCTGAGTGACATGGACAGGACTGTTAAACTGTCGGTATGATAGTTTATGATTAAAATAATCAGAAAATCAGAGAATAACTGGGGCTGGAAGGGACTTCTTGAGATCATCTAGTCCAGCCTCCATGCTAAAGCATAATACATACTCTACTTGAAGTATTTTAAGATTCACAGATGAATGCTGATACTAATGTTTCCTACAGAATACAGCTCTTTGGCACATAATGTGAGTTCTTTTGGTATCCAAAGTATTCCTTAATTTTCTTGAGTTAATGGAGTTGCTTGTTGCTTATAGCCATCTAAAATATTTGTTTTCCTCCTTGGTATTTTGTCATATTCCAAAGGAATTTAGAGATTGTGGTCTTCTTGTTTAGCCAAGATGTGTGTTTATTCCTTTTATTTTGATTGTCATAAATCCATTACATTCCATTACATCTATTATTTTGTGATTTGGTGAACAGGGTTATACATAATTTCCTTCATTATTCTTAGTAATGAGTTTCGGCTATTTGAAATATTTTTGATATAGTTTAGAACTTACATGCATCTTAGTAACTAGACTTAATAACAGTAGTTTCACTTTAAGTGATTATTTACATAACATTTGACATATGCAGACTATAATAATCATTATAATTTTAGTAACTATGTAATTTATTATCACATTATATTTACACTGTTAGGCTTCATAAATGTCTGGACCTAATCAGCTGAACCTCAAGCAGAGTAACAGTTTTTGATTTAATCCTGAGGACTGAGCAAAATTTGATTCAATGTGTAACTCTTGTTTCTTATTTTGTAACTGTCTCCTTAATGTAATTCAGCATGTTCGTGGGTGTAAAACAACCTGTTACCACCTTTAAAGAGAGGACATAAAAATTAGGAGACTAGTTAGCAAGAAACTAAAAGGAACAAACATAGGCTAAAAAGACACTGAAAAACATAATAAAAAAAATGTTGGGTGTGCCTGACAAATCTTCTGGAGGTAGCTGAGAAGTCACTGGGTGTGCATCAGTGCTCTAGTGATAGTGCAAACTAGCTACCTGTATTATTTGTCCTCATGGGCGATTTGGGACAGTCCAGTTTCTTGTGGAGATAATGGGAAGAAACAACATTTGTGTAATGCATCAAGTTTCCATGTTCATATGCCTCAGCACTCTGCTTCTGTGTGTATCCGTTGCCTCTGTTTATCCCCTTCACGCTCACGAATGTTGCATGGCTGGTGTCAGGGCAGCCAAGAGTTCCTGAAATCCTTGCAGCTTTGTCACTGTCTGTACAGGTGGAAGGGACTTGAAGGCAACTTGATCTTGCATTGTGGTTAGGATCATTTCTGAAGCTAGGTAAGAGGCAGTATGCACACACTGGCAGGTGGGAAAGAGAGGAAGGATTTTCTGTTGCCACTGCAGTCCTTTCACCAAAGCATTTCCTTAACAGGTCTCTTGCTCCATCCAGCAGTGTATCTGTGAGCATGGAGCCCATGCCACTCTAGGGACAGCTTGCCTCTGGCATCCCTCAGCATAGCTGTAAAGATGAAAGGATTCCTCCCAGAGGAGTTGTGCTAGTGCATTTCTGCTGCCTCTGACATGACCTGTGCAGAGCCCCGCCAAACCTACCTTAATTAACACCACAAATTAGAGCCTAGGAATCCCACATTTAGCTACTGCAGTAATCAGCCCACACATTCTGTGGGAATGTTAAGAACAATTTGAACTACATAAAGTGAGAAAGAGATGTGCTCTTATCAAGTACACACTACCCCGACAATATTGACAGAATATTTCAGCAGAGGAGCTGGGCACATGACACCACTCATCTTCTAATCCAAAATGTTACCATTATTTCAGTGTGTAACTAGCCAGGAAAACAACTACTCATTTATGAGTAGGTAGGGCTGGAGGTATTTCATTGCAAAATAATGCTTCGTAAAAAATAGAACTTCCATGTACCAATTTAGGAAACAGAGGCACTGGCAGGATGGTGCTATCCCAAACACCATGCGTTGACTAGTTTATGCCATCTGTCCTAGTGGAATGATTATATTTGGTACAAGCAAATAAGCATCAACCAGGTCAGAGACGTAAACCAAAGCTTCCCCCAAAAAAGCCCTGTCTTCTCAGCTCCTGGTTATTCCCGTATGTTCCATCTTCAATAATCTAGGGCAGAACCTGGGTCCCAGTCTGTTTTTACATGCATGCAAGTACGATTCTCCAGAAAATGAATATGTACAAGGCCACCAGATGCACTATATACACTGGTCACAAGCATCCAGTTTCTGGGTCCAGTGATGAATCAGCCCTCCCAGACCACCTCAGAAAAACACGTACATACTCAAAATTTAATTAAAAAATTGATAATTCTTATAAATAGCTTTTCATCCAGTGAAACCTTCCAGACACGATAGAAATGGAATATGCATTTCAAGGTGACATAAAGCCATAAAAGTAGTATTTTTATCTCACATACATGATGGATCTTATGAACAACCTGTGAATGTTTCTATAATAAACAGTAGAACAAAGCCCCATTCTTTTGGCTTGCTCTGTATACACAGTGTCTGCAAGCATCTAAAGATAGAAAGCACTCCATAGGCAGAGTACACTGTTACAGAACACAGCAGCTGCCATTATCATGAGTTAAATATAGGCTAATTCTGATAGTCTTTTTTCAAACCTTGAATGAGTGTTTAGATTCTCACCAGAAGTAGATGGGTTTAGCATAACTTGAATGATCTTCCCTTATCTTGCAGTTTAGTACAGATGCAGGTGTTCAGCCTGCGCAGAATGTACTTCTGAGACCACTACAGGATTTTCTGGCTTCTGAGGTGAAGCTGCTGTGAGCAGTCCCTGGGCTTGGTTGCTGCTTTCACTCCTCTGGTTTCCAGCAGGATGCTAAGGACAGGTCTGGCACCATAGCTGGCACTCTGTGAATTGCCATACCGCGATGTGAGCAAGCAGCCAGAGACATGGGTGGTGGCAAGGCTGCACCACTGGAAAAACACTGCTTTGTGCAGAAAGGCAATGCCTCTGTAAGCAACTCGTGCTTCACTGAACCGGGGACTTGTCAGAACAGACACATCTGCTACCTGTCTTTCAGGTTTTCAGCTTAGAGAACATGTTTTGCTCTAGTTTTCAGAGACATGCTATGAAAGCGATCTACCCTTAATATTTTTCTGAAATATAGCAGTACGCATCACCTTACCTTGAAACTGTCCTAGGAAAAGCAGTTCTTAGTTGGCAGATGGCGATGGAGCTGGGCTAGAAGTAAGGGTAGTCCCATTGAGCTGGTGGAAAGCTTTCTTTTAGCAACTTTAGAGCAAAGCTCTACCTTTCCTAAACTTTATTGTTTGTCTTTCTGAATGCATCTGATCAACTCTAGCTACTCTTTCACTTAAAGATTCAACTTCTTTTTAGAGATTTTTGTCTTCTCTGATCTCTTACTGTAAAAGTGACAGGAATTGTTTGTACAAATTCCTTCCCTGAAGATGAATGGAAAACAGAATCTTGGAAAGAAACTTTGCATAAGAGAGTAACTGTGTAGAGGAGGAGCACTTAAAAATACAGTCTTTTTTCATAGTTTTCCCTCTATGGAATGATGGATTTGCTGTTTTCTCTCACCTTGATCTCTCTGCTCCATTAATTTCCTTGGCTCGTGTCAAAACTGTAGCATTATACCTAACACCAGTGCAGGACTGGTAAGTGAGATGTCAACAGTTTGCTATTGAAAGAATTTAGTTGAGGTTTCCTCGAAGTTCCACATTTACCTCTTCTTCCCTAAGGCTTCCCAGGGCTCCTGTCTGCTTCCCCCCAGAGAGCCCCCACCCTGTGCTTTGTCTTCCAACCCCATATCAGCATCAATTCTCATTTTTGTCAGCTGAACCAAGCTTTCAGATGAGATCATTCCCAAGGCCAGAAATTCAAATCCAGATCACTACTTAGGCAAACCATTGAAATCATTCCAGATTTGCACTTGTGTTACTGAATTCAAAATTTGGGATATGGTTAATATGTAAATCCCCTTTGTAGTTCTGAATATATGGCCAAACACCTGCATTTCTGAGTAGATTAAGTTAATGGAAGACTGATAGAAAAGTTTCTTCTCCGTTTCCTGATGTGTAATCAAAATAAACAAAAATCAAGACAATATCTTTTATTTTGTTTAATTAGATTGCATTACTAGCCAGCATCAGTGTGTTATTATGTCAGCTGCTAAAAACCCACTGAGGATACTAACACTTTATCTTTTCTTTTTTAATATAGTGTTAGTCACTGCTATTTTCCATAAGGAAAAAGGTAAATTGTATTCACTTAACAACTTCCACAGAGTAACTGTCCGATGCAGTGATCCATCTGCCATCTGCTGGCATCCTGTCTTTGGACAGAGATGTCAGGACAGGGTGTGAAATTCAACCTATTCTTGCACATTCACAGTATTATTCCAAAATTATACAAGGTTTATGAGCTGAAAGTTCAGTGTTCAGAGCTTAGTCTAACAATTTGCTGAGTCATTTCCACCAAAACAAAATGGCAAAGAAATATAAAAAAATCAGTGATCAGAAAGGTGATTTACAAACCCAGAACAAATGCATGTAAACAATCTCAGCTCACTATCTGTTCTTTTGCCTGTCACACCTTAAAGGTCCTTCTAAGAGTCACATTTCCCTGAGCAGGGTTAAAATAGAGGTGCTTGTAGACAACAAAGGATTGGTTTATGTATGTAGATACTTATGTGGAGTTTATTTCGAGTAGGTATGCACCTGAAAGTACATTTCAAATTGGACTGTCCTGAAGTTTAGGAGTGATTTAAAATAAAACCTACTCCCAGTTCTGAATTTTGCAGTTAGTTAACACTAAGTTTACGGATATACACATAGCCAAATGCTAACAGAAGGTATTAGCAGCCAGTGTGCTTTTCTTCGTAATCCTAATAAATCATATTTGGTTAAAAATTAATTTTACAATGTAAGAATAAAAAAAAATCTAGATACACTCTATTGCTTGCTACCAATACATCCATAGTGCCTCACTAATATGGTGAGCATTTTAATTTCACTTTCGGTTCCTCTGTTTTAAATCTGAAGACATTCTTTTTGTAAATTCTGATAAAAGTGAAATTAAGGAATGTAGGTACTGTAAAAATCCACAAATTGCAGCAACTCTGTAGGCTCTGTACAAAGAGTGTAGCAGAAAAAGCAGCTTGTAAGAGCAATATACAGCAGCTGGCATGCTGGGCATGGATGCACCAGAGTCAGGAAATGCTCTGCCTCTCTTTATTTCAGCTTGTCTTCCCCATCAAACTTTATTTAGACCAAAAGTGACTGTCTTTAAAAACACAGTCAGTGCTGAGTTGTTAGACTCCTTGGGATCATTTGTCTCTAGCAGTTTAAGGCTGATGTGTCCTCCTCAGGAAAACAGACTTTGGTACAATGACTTATTAAGCATATGGAGATTCAAACAGTTCATCTCCCACCACACTGGAGTGGGTTGTAAACCGCTTCTGATGGGTGCACTTCTCCCTTCATCCTCTTGAAGAGGAGTTTCAGTATGCAGAAACAACTGGGCTTGGTGAGGAAGAATGTTTTGATCCTTTCAAAAAATATTTTCTCACAACTGTTCTACTCAAAATGCATGTGCACTCCTGAAATCCTGGACTTCATTGTCCAGGTGTGTGCTTCAGCTTGGAAAACTCTGGTTGCATTCTCTTCTAGTTCATCAGTAACTTATCTGTTACAAAGAGAACTGTTAATCTCTGTAGTCTACAAATGTTTTCCTTTGCTCCTTCCTGCCTGGGCTCCTTCAATGCCCTCCTTTGCAAGCATAGTTCTAATTGCTTTCCCTCAATGCAAAGCAATCCAAACACAGGGCCATCTGGACACTTCACTGGAGTATATCTAGCAACGGCAGAAGTGTGACTGTAGACTCTTATGAAGCTGGAGAATGAAAGGCAGGAATGGTGATTTTACATGCCAGTCTCTGAAATACTTTTCTCCTTGACATACTGCAAGCCACATCTTTTATTAGGTTTCTAATTGGTGTTTTAATCATGGTGGTGGAAAGACAGCAGGAAATTTTATTTTAGCTTTTAATCCCTGCTTTAGTAGTTCACATGCTCCAGTGCCAATCGAAGATACAGGCAAACAATAATCCTGTGGATGAACAAAACAACTGATGGTGAGGCTTGTGACTTCATTACACGTGGTGACTTCCCATCAACCAGAGCCTAATTTGACTCTGAATTCTTTTTTAGGTTAAACCACTGTCTTGAATATGTTTGGTTTATTCTTTGGATCACTTACCCCTTCCATGATATTTGAGCTGCAGAAAAGTATCTTTTCCTGCACAGAGCTAAGACAGTAAGATAGTACTAAAATTTTAATTAAAATATCTATAGATCCCAGCTTTTGAGATTTTAGGCCCTCTAGATGGGTATTTAATTTATTTAGTGATGCTTACAGCTATTCTACTTCAGGGAAAGCAACTTAAGTGTAGCAGACATTTTGCTAATTTTGTTCTTATCCTCTGGTCTTTGATGGTGAGTATGTTATACCAAGAATGGCAAGGTAAAATCCATTCAGGTACAATGAAGCTATGTGGAACAATCATTATTAACCCACTCCCTGGGTTGGGGGATATAGGTGTAGCTCAGAAGAGAGTTGAAGATGGGAAGGGAGGAGCAACACATTACAAATTAGGCCTTTGTAAAATTGCTTAAGTCTATGCCATCAACCTCTGTTCTTTGCCTGCTCCAGTGTTTGAGAAAAGCATATGTATACATGGATTCCTCTTATTCGACTTGTTTGCTTTTTTTTTCTTTCCTTGGGCTGAATACAGCTCCGCCATAACAGAGGTTTGGGATCACGATTGTTATATGTGTAATAAGCAACATGCAGAAATTAGCTGGTGCATATCAGAAAGCCCTATGTGCTTTCTAGAGAGAGCAAGAAGATTGGAAAGGAGTCTATCAAGCCTAGAAAATGTCTGAGCCAGTGTTTCTGTGTGTTCATGACACAGTACTCGTGTTATGATTGCAGCAAGATCCATGCATAGAGATTAACAAAAATGACATTAGACAAAGCTGCTGCTCTGTGAGAAACTTGCATATTCCATCTGGATCTAGACAAACAGCCCATAGAAATGTGGTTTTATGGGGAAAAAATGATGTAAAAAAAAAAAAGAAGAAATCCGTCTTTACTCTGACCCATGTCTTGTATAAGTAAAGGATTGTCTCTCCCAAGCTTAGTAATAAATGTGAGTGTTTACACCTTTTCATATCTGTCTCCTCTCTGGTACTGACTACAGTTAAAAAGCAGAGGATGGATTCTGCACATTCTTAGCAGCCATAGCAACATTTTTTATAAAACATGAGAACTAAAATAAGACTGAGGAACCAAGAGGTTAGAGTGTAGGGGAAGCCCATATCTATTAGAATGGTTCAACTTCCTTTTCATAACCCATGGAAGTGTCTGCAATGTCATCTATATCTTAAAATGTATTATAATTCTGCTACTTATTTTTAAGGGGTGTTGTCTTCTTCACTGATATGGTGAGTAGGCCCTGGCTGGCAGCAAGCACCCACTCAGCTGTTTGCTCACTTGCCTACAATGATGGGAAGAATATAGGAAGAACAATTGTGAGAAACCTCATGGGTCAAAATAACAACAGCAAAATCACTTACTGTATACTCTCACAGGCAAAACAAACTTGACTTGTGGAATTTAAATTAATTTATTTACAATTAGCATAAAAATTTAATTACTGAGTTGAGTGTTTGGAAACAAAACCCCCACAAACATTCAAAATGCCTTTCTTCCCCCTTTTTCAAGCTCAGCTTCACTCCCAGGCTCACTTCACTCCAGATCACCTCTCCTCCACCCATGTTGTTACCGTGGGTCACGGTCAGTCCCTCCAGTGCAGCAGCAAGTGGCACAGGGGTTGGGGTCAGAACACAGTGGTTTCTCTCTGCTGTTCTTCATCCTTTTCCTCTGGTTCCTTGCTGGTCCTCCATGGGCTGCAGACCCTCCAGTACCTGTGTTGCCATGGAGCAGCTCCCACTCAGCTGACCTTGTTACTCCCTTGTTCTCTCCTCTATTCCCTTGTCTTCTGCCTGTCCAGCGTTCCTGCCCTTTCTTAAACACACTTTCCCAGAGGTGCCACCATGTCATCTCAGTGGCTCAGCAGTGCCCTGGGGTGGGTCCATTGGAGCCAACAGGCACCAGCAGTGTCAGAGAAGAGATAAAGATTGTTATATTGTTCTTAGGTGTTATGTCCAAGTCAGTGATATTTAAAATACATTTAGTTTCAGTCTCATTTTGAACGTGAAGAGGCTAGGACAAGTTATGATGAAATCCACAGTGACTGTTACAGGAAGCAAAGAGGTTGGTGTGACCAAATCACTGATGACCGAGGAGCTCTGTGAGCCAGTGCTCTGCCAGTCTTTCTGTACAGGCTGCTGAGAAGGGCATCACACCTTACTGAGGTGTGTGCCAGGCTCTGGACCAGGACTGGCTTAACATTTGGCTGAGCTGAAAGACAAGCAGTGTGAACCTATGACTGCCTGCACCATCCATACTATCTTTGCAAATATATTTTGACTAAGGACATATCTAATGTTTGTGATCTGATATATGTGATATTCTGGTTTATGGCTTGAGTACAAAGACTGTCTTTTCTAGTGTTAAAATATTTTGGTCTGGGAAAGTGATTTAGAAGACAAGCTGTTTAATTAGTGCATGGGCAGAGACAATCTGTTCTGAGAATAGTTGGCAGCATTGGGAAGGGCACGGAGTAGGTGAAGCGAACAAAAGAGATATTAAGGAAATGGGTTTTCTTTGAAATGTGTTTTTTCTGCTCCAAGATACAGAGCCTTTTGAACAGATGAGGACAGCATTTTCCATGCAGGCATATTACACTATTGGTCATGTAGCCAAAAAGGTAACCAGCTTGCCTGGAGCCTTGGGGGTATTTGTCAGGAATTCAGAAAAGGAAAAGTTTGGAAGATGGAAAAACCATCTGATCTCACTGTGAAGCAGCAAGTGTTCCAGTGCTATATTTGGTTTAGTAGTACTGTATACTGGGGGAGTTTTCAATGAAATAAGAGGTGACACTACAGAATCTTGGAAGAGGCTTATATGAAATATGCTGTTCATGGAAATATATATGTTGGAAATATATATGTTCCACATATTCAGCATTTAGTCTAGTCTGATAAATTACTGTAGCTTCTTTTGATTCCTTACTTAATGTCTCCTGCTCCCTTTTCATAGGAATATATATCAACCCTGTGGTCTCAGTTTGCAAATCTGAAAACACTGCTTGGCAATTTTATTGGCAACCATCAGGTCAGAAAGATTGCACCTCAGTTAATCCACCTGAAGAAAGCAGGAGACATAAAATAATCCACTACACTGGCTTTGAGCTATTGGGCCAGAGACAGAAAAAAGAAAGTAAAAAACCCAAGGTTTATTTTAACTCCTGAAATTATTGGGTAAGACCAAAACTACTAAAACCCCTATATATATAGTAGAAAATGAGGAAAAAGCAAAGTCACAGTTATTGATGAAAAAGATGGATAAGAACTTAATTCCGCTCATAAGGGTGTTTTCATTACTCTGTCTGTCCTAACCCCTCTTGGCACTAGAGCAGATTGACAGTTGGTGGTTTGAATTAATGTAAGCAAGATGATATGAATAATGTTGCCAGTTTAGCACTTAGCCACCTTAAGAATAAAATCAGCACTGTCATTGGAAAATGGAAATGACCCTGATGGGTACATAGAAAACTCTCAATTCTTAGGTTCTTAGATTACTTCTTTGATGTTTTCTAGATTAGTTCTAGGTGGATTTAAATTGATCTCATTAGCAGGCACTAATATATTTATATTTGAAGAACGTCTTACAAATTATCTGCTTCATTGCTGTGGAGACAACTTGTTGGTAAACAAACTTAAAAAGAAAAAGAGTGGAAAACATCTCTTTTAAAGGTGTTTTAATTTTACTTAAACAGCTATAAGATTAGCTACCTTTCCTGGAGGAAGATGTTTGTTACTATTTCTTTTTGATGCCTATAGAGAATTCTGTATTCATGCCACAAAATGAGTTCAGATGATGTCTTGGCCTGGCAGAAGTTGCTCAGCTATTTGACAATGTTTGGCTCCAGGCTGAAATTACTGTTTAAAAGAGAAATTTTTATGCACGTATTCAGACTTCTCAACCTTTAGTGTTTATTTATTTATTTGTTTGTTTATTTATTTATTTTAATAATGACTTGGTGTAACACTGCAGTGGATTACACTTTTGTAGCGTGTCATTATTACAATTGCATTCCATTGGTAAGTGCATTTATGCCTTAGCATTTTTTTCATCTGTAGTAGTTAGACTGTGCTGTGAATTTCCTCTGAATGCATGTCTAACTGTAAAAAGACCCCCCCTTTTCACTTCTATCCTGAATTTCATGTGTTATTGTTCATTAAGTAATTCTTTTTCTGAGTCCTGCTTTTATACTCTTTTCAGCAGCTCTAAAAATGCCGCGCCTGATTCAACATTGCTTTCTGCCTTCATTTGTACCCTCAGCTGCTCTGCTTTTGTGTGAGTGACAAAGGTGCACAATGACCATGAGTCAGGCCTTTTACAGACCCTCTCATCAGCATTATTACCCTTTTTACTTAAAAAAACCAACAACCTTTGGCCAAGTTTATCGCTCATGAACAAGAGGGTGTCCTGAACATTTGGTACTGATTTGAAGGCCATTCTTTTTTTCGTGTTGCTCTCATGAGACAATTCTGACACATACTGAAATGCATTTTAATTTTGCTATGCGGCCACTGGAGGAAGGATTAGCGTGCATAACTTTGGTGCTCGGCAGCTCCAAATTACTTTTTGTCCAAGGGTTCCCAAGAGACTCTTGTCTCCTAACTTCCACTATGGCAAGGTTTCTGATGTTTCATTTTTACATATCAGGAAACTGAAGCATTTAGTAGAAGTAAACAAGTCACTTTGGTCAAACTAGAAAATAAACATCAATTTGGTTAAATCCTCACTCTCAATGACAAAAGGCAAGGGTGCCAGTCTAGGACACTATGTAGCATCCATGTAATCAGTTCTTTTCACTACTCATACGATAAGTCTGAAATCCTGCCACTGTGAATGTGTGCCCATATCTCTTAAAGAAGATAGATCATCCTTTGGTATTTTAGCAAAATACTCAAAATGGCTCTTTGGAAAAAGAGGCAATAAGAAGTTAATTCAGATTTTATATTTTTGTGTTGCTTTTCCCCTTGGTACTTGGCAGTTTCTTCCATGTCTTATATTTGAGGTTATATTACTAATCTTATTGAACTGTTTCTATTCATCCAGACACAGAAAATAGTGCACACACACACACACAAATAAAAAATTAAGTGTAGGGATCGTCTTAAACAGTTTCAGAACTAAAAGTATCTATGAAACATGACATATTTATGCTGCTACCTGGTTCTGAATGCATTGCAGATCAGAGGAGTACTTAACGCGGGTCTGACACTGCACCTATAAAAGAAATTCTCATGTTTTAGGGGAAGCACAGTATTGCTCACAAGCTGGTTAGATATTAACCAGTTCAGGCAATATCCCTTCTGTATATTACAGAGATAACTTCTGAGATATTATTTCCTGTCTAGGCAATGCCTTAATCTGAAATGAGATCTCATTTCTGGGTTAAGGGAAATGCTTGATTTGGAAAACTAATTTGGAAATATGACTTACAATGACCTCCACATTGCTTATCCAGGATAAATAGAGAATTTACACTGCAACCAAAATTAATCCACAGTAAGATTTCTATTAATTTACAGGTTTCTCATGAAACTTTATTGGATACTGAGTTTATTCACAGCAGAGAAAATCTGAAATAAATCTGCCAGAGTCTATTGTATTAATCCAGGCTTGCATCTATATTAATAGAAACAAAATCTAAGTATATATATTAAATATATTGTGAGTTTATATGATTTAGGAGTGTAAAATATTACAATTACACTGACTATATTTGAATTCAGTTTATAGAAACCAGTAACACATACTCTTTGTTCAAGAGCTTTCCAGTGTGGATTTACATAGGTAATTTTATCTCAGGCTGCTTGGTATTTGACATAAATCCTTTATTTCTGGATAAATAACCAATAATACAGCTTTCTATTTTTGACAAGGAGATTTAACCTTCATAATTGTGAATGAAAGCTGGAAATCCTGAGTCTAGAAGACCCAAAGCATGAATTATTTCTACATAAAATTGCAGCTTTTCAGCTGGGGGAAAAGGGGTTTATTTTCATTTTAATCTTGGTCCTGTTTGTTGAATGCTTGATGCTGGTGAGACAATGTGGGTGTACACATACATGTATGGAGGTGTGAATGTGCACTTTTTCTTACACATTGATCCTGATCTGGAGTGTATTGGTGCCTTTCTGAAGCTCAGGAATGTTTTTCCAGGTGGTGTTTGTGGTAGATTAGTAACTGCTTAGTGCTTGGAAAATGGGAATCGTGATAAACTGGGGCCAGACATGGGGGTTTACTGTTACCTGGGCAGGACTCTCATTAACAGGGAGAGAGCGTTGTATTCCACCCAACAAGCTCACAAAAGGCAGAAAGAGACATACCAGGTGACACCAGCATAATCATTGTGTCATTCATGAAGTATACAGTTCCAAAAATCTACTCATACATTTTTTTTTCCTGTTATTTCCTTTTTCTAGAATAAACAAGTGAGTCAAACAAAGATCCGGGTGATCTCCACCATCGTCTTCATCCTGGCAGGCTGCATTGTCTTTGTGACCATTCCTGCATTTATCTTCAAATACATTGAGGGATGGACAGCCTTGGAGTCCATCTACTTCGTAGTTGTTACTCTGACCACTGTTGGCTTTGGTGACTTTGTAGCAGGTGAGCAGCTTCGAGCCAAGGTGCTGTGCACAAGGGCCTTGGCTCTCAGAATTTGTTTTCTGGTATAGAGAGGAGGCTCTTCACAATGTGTTATATTCCAGTGAAACGATGCCAGGTGTTTCTGTTGGGATTACTGTGCAGTAGGACACCAGGCTGATTTAAGGTCCAGGTGCCTTGCCATTTGTAGATTGCAAGCCTTCAGCAGTGTAGATAACGGGAGCCTGGGAAGTCCTGATTGTCCTTTATCGTGCAATGAATTATGCAACAGTCAAATTACTTTCCCATTGAATTAAAGATTTGTATTAGTCCATTAGTGCTCAGTTTGAGGCTGACTGCAGAATGAGTAGCCCAAATGATGAATGGAGGAAGCTTTTAGAAAGGAGAACTGAGCCATAGGTCAGTAGAATTCTCTAGTCAGACGCAGTAGTGGGCTGCTACTACAGGAGCTGCAGCATTTCAAAACCTGCATTTTGTTTTGTAACCTTGGCAGAAATTTTGACATTGCAGTAGCCCTGTTAAGGAAAACTCTTGTAGGAGAGAAGGACTAATGGGGTATGTATCTCAGTGCTTGGAGGAGACTCCAAGATTAATACGGTACTAGCAGGAACTATAAATATCTACCCATATATAATTTCCAAAGAGGGAATTGAGATGGTTGGCTGGAGAGATAAGAGATACATTTTTTTTCACACAACTGCTTTGCTAACAAAAAGGTGGTTAAAATAAGTGGATTTTTCCCATCAGTGCATGACCTCTACTCCTCATTCCTGTTAGTGGTCCTAGTTAGAGGCATTAAGTTGCCTGTGTTAAAAACAGTCATATTGTACTTCTTAGTCCCTATAAACAGAATGAGTTAAAAACATCAAATAAAATGATAAAATTTTCTTTGTTGAAGAACTGTAGACAAGTCTTTTTGTAGAGAAGACTGTAATCTTCCTTTTTTTATGGTATACTGGCATAGAAGACATGAATTATTGAGGAAAAAAAAGCCACTGAACAAAGAAAGACCCAGATATAAAAAAAAAAGTTTTACAAGCATTCAGTTACAGAAGTGATTGTGTGAGCTTTGTCCATTTTAACTGTTTAGATGTGTAGAGGAACTCACTGATATTCTTGGGGTATCACAGTGTGAAATAAAAATAATTTACAATATTTTTCTCAATAATACCACACTTCAGTATTGTTTAATAATTTAATAGTAAAAAAGCTCTGAATATTAAATTGCTCTATATGCACATGATTAAGAGAATATAATCCACAGCTGGGTGGCTACTAACAAGCAGGATCCAAATCAAATGGAAGACCCTGAATAAGAAAACTTCAGAGGCATTTTCATGATAAGAGTTTAAGGCAGGTGATCACCAGGAGATTTGGGGTTTATTGCTGGTTTTGAGAGAGATTTTATGCCCCTTTTATTTTCTGCCACTTTAATCTCTCAGTATCTCTGTTCCTTCAACAGAAAATCAAAAATACTATATCTTCATGGTTAAAACAGCATCAATGGAGCTATGCTGGCTTATTCCACCTAGAACAAATCCCAGCTCTTGGGAAACGGGAAGCTTTTTGTACTACTGTTGGAAATAAAATTTCAGGTGTGGAGCCTGAAAAAACAGAGTATCTGATAGGCTGAAAAAAGTGGTCTCATGCTTTCTCAGTCACCTGATTACTCTGCAAGATAGATCTAGACAATCTGTTTCCTAGTGAGCTTCCTCAGGGACACATATGATCAGAAGAGGCTTCTTGTACCATAGCAACAGCAGTCCCTACCTCCCATTGTTTCAGACTCTTAAAGACTGGAAAAAAAGAGTGTGATTCATGCAGTCTATGGGGAGAGTTTAACATCAAAACCAATATTTGGGTCCCTGCCAATTCTCAAATGTCTGACCTTCCACGGGGGTGTTCAAACACTGTAACTACACTCATATTGTCTTGATAAAATTAAAGAGTCATAGAAATGTCTCAGATTGTGAGAAGCAAAGGGGAAAATGCTGAACTGTGTTGTCTGGTGATTTTAACAGGGGAAAACCCTAAAATCTCTCTGCAGTCATACAGAGGTGTAGGTGTCTAGCTCTTGTCTAACCAAGGCTGGAGTCCAGGAAATATGCAGACCTCTGCCTGAGTCTCCTGGTAGGCTTGCTCTTCAGGCAGGGATTTACACAGGTACCACCAAGGTGGTGTTCACTTGCATTGAGGGATATGGCAGTGCCCACGGGGCTTTGCTGATCACTCTCTTACACTCAGGGCTGTGCCTGCCTCTCACTGGCTCTCATTCTTGCAGTGCACATAGCACTGTAATGGGACTGAGTCTCCAAAGTGAGGTTGCAGTTGCTTTCTTTTGTAAAAAATTCTGTATTTTACTCTGTAGTAGGCAGCAACCTGGCCACTACCACACTTATTTGAGGCTCTTTGTAGTCCATTAGGTTTGCCAAATGTCTCACTTTCTTGTTTTGCCAGCTCACCCAGAAACTGGCAGGAGGACCAATATAGGATACTTGTTTCTTGGTTTGATCCATATCACCTACAAAGTCACTAGCCAGAGAACACATCCCTCTGAATAATACACAAGCAGACTGGATAGCCTTATTCTCAGGGCTCATGCATGGTTTGCTTCCTGTCAGATATCCTGATTTGGAAGACAAAGCGACATTTCTTTTTTCTGCACATAGATCTCTCGGTCCTGTAGCTAAACTCAAAAAAGTCTGGAAACTCTATAACATAAGGGGGTTGATCTGTAAATTTTCTCAACTCTGAGGCTGCAGGCAGTTCAGAATAAGGAAGACAGGCTACATTAACTTTTTTCTTGGACATGTATTTGTGCTGTTGCAAGTACTATCAAAATAGAATTTCAGAGTTGCTTCAGCATACGAGCAATACAAAGGAAAATGTTTACTGGCTGCTCTAGCCATATAGCAGCAGAACAATAGGTAATTTTGAAGACTTAAATTAAAACACACTGGGTTCCTCCCATCTGACTGGCTTCTTATCTTATTAGCAGAAGTACAGTGCTGTTGACAAGAGTTAAGAAATACTTATAGGCATTTTTCAGAATTGCAGATATTTTGTAGTAATTTTGGTACCGCATGATTTTTAAGCATAAGTATATGCTTATTTCAGGAGGAAATGCTGACATCAAATACATGGAGTGGTATAAACCCTTAGTATGGTTCTGGATCCTTGTTGGCCTTGCCTACTTTGCTGCTGTCCTGAGTATGATTGGAGACTGGTTAAGAGTCCTGTCCAAGAAGACACAAGAAGAGGTATGATCAGTAATTTCTCAGTGGTTTGTCATTTTACAAGAGAGATTTAAGTGCCCGATTCCTGCTTGTCTAAATAAGGGTGCTGCTCTGCATGACCAGTGCTCAATATTCCCTGTGGTTTACTTCACTGTCTGCCTTTGGTATACAGTTAGTTCTGATCTTTAGCTCCTTCACAAAGGAAGAAAAAAACCAACTGAAGCAACCAAGGCTGTTACACATCTATCAGTACTCAAAAATACACAGAACACATCAGTAGGATTGCAATTATGGAATGAGATGCCAGCCTTTACTCTGAAACTAGTTATGAAATTGTACTAAAAATTTCAGTGTTCTCTCCTTAAAAATTAGGAGATTTTCCTGTCTTTTCCTATGGCAGGGAATATGGTTCTGAATAGAAGTTTAGATTCAGGTCCCTTACTGTGTACTCTGTTTTTAAAAATTGAAGAAACTAAGTAGTCAGCATCAGGAAGAGCATGACTAAATTCACTCAGAACATGCCCTCCATGATTCAAAGAGGATACTGCTAATGCTTCACTCAAACAAGTGTGGAAAATAGAAGGGCAATTGCCATGACTCTAGAGCTGAACCCTGTGGTGGAGGATGTTAGTAATATAATTTCAGATTTTAAGGCACTCTCCTCCTGCGTTACTAGCAAAGCTTATCTGGCAGGGTTAACCAAAGAGCAGGAAAAGACATATTTTCGCAGGGGTGTAGTGCTGTTTCTAATTTTTGAAGGCATCTGCACCACCCAAGGCCTGGTGCACCCCCATGTGTCTCCATTAATAAAGGGGACTGCAGAGAGTTTGGCGGTTGTGTTGATCATCATCAGGCAGCTACAGCTGGGAATCTGGTCTCCCACACGGATGCAAGATGCCTTCTGCCACAGTGTTAAATGGAAACTTGCACGTTTGGCCTGCAGAAAAAAAGATGACTCCTTGTGGGTTATTGGATGCAAAAACTTGAGTTCAGGTGCAGCAGCACAAGCAAACCATTGATGATGGTGGGCTCCTGCAAACACTGTAGTCCTGAATCTGTTCCCCTTTAGCTGAACTTTGGAAAAGGCCTGCTTTAACTGAAATATTCCTTGGTCATTTATCTTGATTTTTCTCATTTTGGAAGGCACTTTTATTCAATACAGCTGTCACATGGTGCTGTATTCTTAGCCAGTATTCCAGCCTCCAGTGCAAAGGAGTAAAACAGAGAAAGACAGCAGGACGTTCAAGGATATGCTCATAGTGCCCACACAGAATGTGTGTTGAAAACTCCTCCAGATGGCCTGAGAATGTGGTATTTGGACAGCTGTGCAATGGAAACCTCCATTAAAGACAGCTACATTTGTCCCTGAGATGAATCCTAGACTGGAGGAGTCAGAGGGCCACTTTAAATTATCTAATGGGTATTTAACATTAACTGCTCTGTTGCTCCGTGACTCTGAACAGAACCTTCAGTGGGACTAAACAGCTGCATCCATGAGCAATACAGGAAGACACATTACTGTACTGCTGCACTGGTTGTTGTGCTGTTCCAAAGCATATTGGTTTAACTATATGTGATTAAATTTGCCCATTCTTGACCGTCTACTGCTGACATTATGAGTTAGGAATTTTGTTCTTAATCAAGGATGGATTAGCATGAACGTGTCCAATCATGTAATAGAGCTCTAAGATGTGTGGGGTGGCAAAGTGACACAGGCAGATGAGATCTTTGTCACATAAGCCATCAGTTGGTGTGTTTTGAGTTTGTCCAGTGTAACCACTTTGCTACTGAAGTTTGGGTCCAGATGGATGCAGTGGAGGTGGGACCACTTCCTAATTTCACGCCAGAGAAGAAAGTGCTTGTGCTGCTGTTCTACAGGAAAGATTTTGCTCTTTTTTTT
>VZTF01007679.1:2107630-2164677 GCA_013397755.1 Cnemophilus loriae
TTTTTTAATTAATTTCTCTTTCTTCATGTTGTAAAGGTTGGAGAAATAAAAGCTCATGCAGCAGAGTGGAAAGCAAACGTGACGGCTGAGTTCAGAGAGACACGGAGGCGGCTCAGCGTGGAGATCCATGACAAACTTCAACGGGCAGCCACCATCCGGAGCATGGAGCGCAGGCGCCTGGGCCTGGACCAGCGAGCCCACTCCTTAGACATGCTCTCTCCAGAGAAGCGCTCTGTCTTTGCTACCTTGGAAACAGGACGCTTCAAGGCCTCCTCTCAGGAAAGCATCAACAACAGGCCTAACAACCTGCGCCTTAAAGGGTCGGATAAGCTCAACAAGCACGGGCAGGGGGCATCCGAGGACAACATCATTAACAAGTTTGGATCATCCGCTAAGATGACCAAAAGGAAAAA
Organism: Cnemophilus loriae; assembly: GCA_013397755.1. Lineage (NCBI taxonomy): Eukaryota > Metazoa > Chordata > Aves > Passeriformes > Corvidae > Cnemophilus > Cnemophilus loriae. Next base: position 2,108,044 of record VZTF01007679.1, read on the forward strand.
CAAAGACCTCAAAAAGACCATGCCTGAGGATATGCATAAAATTTATGAGACCTTCAGAAACTATTCCTTGGATGAAGAAAAAAAGGAAGAGGAGACAGAGAAGATGTGTAATTCCAAGAACTCTTCTAGCACTGCAGTTCTGACCGACTGCATCCAGCAGCACTCAGACCTGGAAAATGGAGTGATTCCCAACGAAGCCAAAGAAAGGGAGCATAAAAACAAAGTGTTACTTTAAGACAGAAGTTAAATGTAAAAGATGCTTGACTTGAATTAACAATGTTGGTGTTTTTATATACGTATATATTGAGACACGTGCCTTATACAGACTCCTTATTCAGTCTGAATTACATAGCATCGAAGAATATTTCACTGTGCCATAAAGACTCGAGCTTGCTCTGCCAAAAGAAATCAGGAACACAGCACTGCAGAATGGCAACAGAAAGCTACGCACATGGAAATTTCAGCCTGTATAAGATTACCAGGGCAAGGCACAAAGGAAGGGATTGAACCATGGCAGTATCACCAGAGTGCTCCTACCATGGTGTGATATTAGACAAAGGGCAGCTATGCAAGAAGAGCCTGTGAAAGGCATGAAAAACAGTGTATCTTTGTAATGGAGTATGCATCCATAAAGCCTTCCCCTGGTGATTAAAAAGAGGAGAAATGATTGGAGTGAACTAGAAACTCTCAGTAAAGCTTAGTTTACGTTTTGGCACGTGATCCAAGCTAGATTTTTTTTTCCCTATTTTTGAGTCAGATGCATTACCTTTCTAAATGCCAAAAGAATGTCCATGGACACAGTCAGCAGCTGGGTGCTGGTTTGAAAATCAACACAGACATAAGTAAGGATTGGATTGCTCTTTTCATTAAAAAAAAAAAGAAAAAGAAAGAAAAAAAAAGAAAACTCCGTGGGTATTTATCTTAAGCAGTGAAGAAAAAAGAAAAAAAGAAAAGAAAAGAAGCAAATGGATTTTTTTTCTCATGTAGGAAAATTCAATGTGAAGTCACAGCAAGAAAGTGCATATGAAGAAAATACAACATCTCATGCTGTGTTGTTTAAAAGAAGAGAAACATCAATTTAATGAGATTTGGCTAAAAGTATAAAACAGTGGGCCAACTTTTTTTTTTTTTTTTTTAAGAATTTCTCATTCACACTTTCTACCACTGAAAAAGACCCTTCTATTTTAATGCTGTAAGACTATAAGGACAGAAGGGAAGCTATAGCTTTTGCATGTCAGCAAACTGCTGTTCTCTAGCTGAATCTGAATTTTTAAAAATAGACATAAGAGCATATACATGATTCAAATGAGGGCCGGGGCTACCATAGAATCTCAGGGCTCTCTGCCCCCTTTTGCTGGGTTTGGTTCAGACATAAGCTGCTGTCATAATCTCAGTAAAAAAAGAGAAAAAAGAAATTTAGGAAGAAAAATATTGTGATAATCTTTTAAGTGCTTATAGCTTTAAGTGCCATTAATGCTGTCATATTTTGTAAATTTTTAAACAAGTATTTTGAATTATTTGGTTTATTTCCTTTCAGGTACTATCTTTGTTGGACATTTGCTATCCCTCATATTGATAAAAACTAAACATGAGCTCTCTGCATTTCTAGACTAAAGTGAAATGTTAACTAAACTGTGCTGTCTGGGGATATGGATATAAAAAAATAGAATTGTGTCTAGACTTCACAGTAAATATTCAAAGAAAAGGCTGCAAAATCATTAATGGGAATTGCAAAACATACTAACCTTTTTATAGCATAAGCCTATGGGCTACTGGGTAGGCCATTGCAGATAGAAGATTTTGCATGCTGGAAATGACATACACATGATTGTACCAGCAACGCTTTCCCTGAGCTTTCACAAAATCCTAAATATTCTTGCAATTCAAACTGTAGGCTTATAGGTAAGGTAAGCATGGATGTTGATTGCAGAGACTCTTGCAAGCTAGTCAAACATGCAGACAGTCACAGGTCATGCAGACACGGACTTTTGGAATTGCATGCCGATGTCTACATACACAAATGCATGTGTCATTCTGTGATACTTTCTGAGATTTTATGCACAATGAGACAACTCAAAATCAAACTGGCCACCAGAATACATGATTGCCATGGCTATGAATGCAAGCATGGCTGTGTGAATGCAAATTTCGAGTATACATATTTGCATATATAATAACTCTGATGGATTTTTAGGAGTGAGCCAAATTCCAGTAGTGCAGAGGAGGAAAGAAATTTTTAGTTTGTTCTGTCTGCTGGTTCACTTCTCTTGAAATGTCTTATCATCTTTCTAACTTCATTATCTGTCTGAAAATCAAGGATGAAAAACCAATGTTTGAAAAATTTCAGGTAATTTGGTATTGCTCTAACTCAATAAGATCCAAGAGAAATTGAATTCTGCTTACTTCACCAGTGAAACTCCTAAGGTGCAGGGCTGCACTCTGACTTGATCTACCAGAAGCAGGGCAGTAAGCCCAGTCCTTGGGGAGGGTTCCACTTGACTCAAGAACTGCTGTGGCTTCTGGAGACTTTAGTGCCAGGCAGCCCCGCGCTTGGCTTCGCAAACACGCAGATGGCAGCTTGTGACCATACTCAGATCCCATCCTCAAGCCGCAGGCAGACACCAGCAAGGTGCAGCTCTCCTCAAGCACTGGAGTTCTTTAGCCTGCCTGTTGTTGCTGGTTTTGGGCAGGCCTTGAGTGCCACATATGAGCAAATCTTCTGAAGTCTCATCCGTGAGCATCGTTAATTCTGTAGTGCCAGGATGGATGAAGCATATCTGGATGTGCCAAGGCTGTTCAGATCTGGTGCTTCACTGGCAGGAGGTTAGGAGTGAAAGCTACAATTTAGAATGGTGTTTTAATTCCAGACAAGGTTCAGAAGTGCTCAGACATAAGATTTGGGTCTGAAAATTGAAGTAAGGCCTTGTTACATCATCCTGTGCTTTGCATCTCTGAAGGATCTGGCACCCAGATCTCATCTGACTCTGAAAGCATGCAATATATTCAGTTTGTGCAAATAATTCTCCTTGGTTACCAAATGCCAAGATCAACATCATGCATGCAGTGTTATCTGTTCCTCAGATGAGTTCTTCTCACAAGAAATGCTTGCCTGCAATAGAAAAGTTCTGCATAGTCATACAGACATCTATAAGGATATGGGAGATGCATTTTCCGTATGTGAAATAGAAAGTTTAGTCATAGCCAGGGCATTTCTGCTGATTAGGTTCAGGGAATGCAAAGTCTGTCTTGTAGGAATTGTCTGTGTGAGCAGAGAGTTGGACAGCAGGCAAATCATGGAAAACAAGTCAATGTGGACAAGTGACTGAGGAGTCAAAATTTGTTGGGCAAATTCAGAACCATTTGCTCTGGTGCAAGAGAAGGACAATGACATCTTGGCATAATTTTAATCGTAACTTTCTGAGGTCTCAGTCTGTCCCCTGTCCAGATTCTAGGTGATGGTGTGTGTGTCTCATTCTAATTTCTGCGTGGCCATGCCATGCTTGAGCCCCCAGCTGACATTTTATCAGCTGTTTCTTCAGCATCCCCTGGTTTGGGATATAATAGTTCAGGGACAAAACATGATGCTCAATAAACTCTCAGTGAGAGACTGAGCAGAGCATTTGATGACCTTTTACATGAAAGCAAAATGCTCTCTTTCATTCCTCTCCATTTCTGTGTCTGCGAAACTTGCTGAGAAAGTTGCCAGGCTACGACAGGAGTAAATATTTTCTTCTAGATGATTGCCTATTAAATACCTCAATATACATAATTTTTATTGTAGTATGGGAAGTGCAAATGGTGTTTTTCATACGGGGCCAGACAGAAACATCTTGACACCTAAAATGACATTTTAATGAACTAAATTGCTTTTCCCCTTTTAAAGGGCATCCCTTGGTTTAATTGTCTGCAACAGCTTGAGAGAGAATCTCAGCTCAAACATCAAGTGTTTTTACAGCTAAAATTATCATCCTCTGGCATTTAGTAATACCTATAAAAAAGTTGTCATGTTATTTCTAGTGAGGCTGTTCCACCATTATAGAAAGTTTTAGCAAAAGTAGTCTGAACCATATCCAAAACTTCTTTCTCTAAATTAGGCCCTTTCCCAGCAGCCTGAAAATAAGAAGTCAAACAAAAGGGTGGGTTAGTGACTTTAACTCTCAGATCCTGCCCTGAGCATAATGTGACTTGACATGGAGTTTCTGTAGCTGCAGCCCTCACTCATAGAGGACAACTCAGCTGCTGTATTTCTACAGCTTTCAGCTCTTCAGTCCCACTTTCCACTGCCTTGTGCAGGAGAATTCTGCTATGCCACTTTGGGGATCTTTCTGAACCGTTAACCATCATAACCATCACTGAACTTGTGCAGATACTGGTTTTCAAAAGATTTGTAATTTCATTACCACTTAATAGGGAACATTATTTCTAGTAAATCCTAGAAATAATAATAAATAAAATAAAATAATCCCCCCACATGATTTATGTTCATTAAACCTGATTTTGATTGTTGCCATGAAATTATAAATCATCCGAGGTTCTGCTGCCTGGCTTTAGGATGTCTCTAATACCAGTCTGCTTCCTCCAAAGCCATTAAGGGACTACACCAGAGACTTTCTGCAAAAATCTCTAACCCATAATTAATGAAATTATTCAGGTTGTTAAAACCTTGTCCTTAAAAACCCTTCATTTTTCTGAAGTATTTGTATTTATGCTGTACATGGACCCTTTGTTTGCCAGCTTTGGTTTTCTCAGGGGTTTATTTGTATTGTCAGGTTGCATTATGTCTGCTACTCTCACTTTTCCCATTGCCCACTAGAAATAAATTACAGGCCAAGACCAAGCATCGTGTTATGTTGTGTACTAACCTAGAGCAGGAAGTCTTCTACTAAACAGATATGAATTTGAAAGGTGTCTGGGAACTGCTTTAGTCCTCCCTGTACATTTGCTTGTTCTGAGCTTTGTTTTGTCTAATCTAAGGCCAAAATCTGCCATGTAAGTTTGCGCAGTAAAATGAAGCTAGCTTGTTATTTTTAAGCTTTTTATAGCAAAGGCTTGCTGTTTTAACTCATCACTATTGTGCAATTCATACTTACTCTAATGACATTATATCAATACTAAACACAAATAAGCTCAGCTTCAGAAACAGTTCCTTAGGCATTTAAATATCAATGATAACACAAGGCAAATCAACACAAAACTGTGGAACTCAAAGGCTTGTAGATTAATGTATGAAACTGGTTGGCTGAAATGTATCAGCAAAAAAATGTAGATCTGAAAACTCCTTTGGGCTGCTGAAATTTTCCCAAGGTCCCCATCTCCTTCACTATCAGTAACAGCTGCTCTCCTTAATACCATTGCTGAACTGGACTGTATTTTTTCCTCCTGTCACTTGCAATTGCAGTTCATAATGTTGTTAGTCTCCGTTGACTTGTGCTGTTGAAATCACTGAGGAAGCAGTTGCAAAACCTAATTTGGGGTTGCCCTGATGTAGGCAGTGCGTAGTCTGTGAGCTGGATTGTGCTGGAACGGGAAGGTCACTCTAAAGGCAAGTCTCATCCACCACACTGGTGAGTTCTCAGGAACCAGCTGAAGAACAGCCCCATGCAAACACCCCTCACGTGGCACACGTAACAGGTTCTTGCACACAGATTTACTGGTGATGCCTCCTCGCTCCATGCAGCTAGATGCCAACTTCTTGTGCTCCCTCCTCTCTGGTTACAAGTCACATTTGAGCTAAGTCTTATCACCAGGAAATAACAGGGCTGCTGCTTTTGGGGGAAAGTGGACGTTTCTATAGCATTTAGCCTTTTAAGGCAAAGAGGATCTGCTTTCCCTTGCTGATCTTGAGAGCAAAGCAAAGGCAGGTGATATTTGGCAAGTGAGAGAGAGCACTTTTGTCTCCCAAATACATTCTATTCCCAAGTCCTTTTTATTGTGAGAGCTGGATGCTCTCAAGAGGAAAGCTTGTGGTGCTTATTGTGAGATGTGAGCCAAACATACCAGCTTTCAGCCTACCATTTAGAAGTTTCTCAGATCCTGGAAACATATAGTAGCTTTAATTAGAAAAAGGCAGAGTTTGTGTCTAGATCATATATTCCAAACAATTTAAATCTATGCAGGGCAGTGTATCAATGTACTTTTAGAGTGATTTTTTCCAGGTTCTAATTTAATTTGATCTGGACCTTGGACAGTACTGAGAAACAGCTATTATTCATTTTCAGCTTTGTGTTTGAAAAAGAACTTTCCTAAAATTTGGGGAAACAATTTTTTGGGATGCTGTTCTACTATTTTTTCCTGATCAACTACAAATTATACTATAAACAATCAGTAAAACCACTTGCAAGGATGTTCTATCTACTTTCTTGTCTCTGTCCCTCTTTCACTCTTTCTGTAAAATTTAATGGTGCTTTAGAAAGGCATTCTCAGAAAAATGACAGTTTCATAAATGTCATTACCAGGGTGCAGAGCAGAATGTGCTTGTACCATCTTGATAAGTTTTGCTGCTATTGTCTTTATTTTATGATGTAATGTTTTAAAAGATTGGAAAAAAATATTGCAACAAAGACCATCCAGACGAAAACACTTTTCCTGTTGTTTTTTTTCTCTTTCTATTGTTTTATCATCCAGCAAGGGGAGAGGAGCTGTAATTAACCTTCCTATTTGCATATCTCTAGAAAACTGGGCATTGCTGGTAACATCACTTTTGCTGGACCTTTGAGCTTGTTTTTGCCCCTTCTACATTTTCTCCCTGGTTGATGATCCAGATTGCTGTGTTTCCTGGGTGTCTAATGTGGGAAGCCATGGTGCTGGGCTGTTTCAAAAGAGAGACACAAATTTCCAGCCATACCTCTACTTATACTTAGCATTTCTGCATTTAGTGACCAGTCAATAGAGAAGAAAAAATCAGAACTTTGAGGAGGCTCTGTCTCTCTTTTCTAGTTTCTTTCCATAGAAATTATTTGCCAGGATGACTGGAAGAAGTTACTGATGGAGAGAGGAGGTGAAGTTTTTGACCTTGGAAAGCACAGACAAGGTTGGGGTTGTCTTTTACTGTGAATTCTTTTGCCTTTTTGCAGCTTTTTTGATGTTTCTGTGTTGACTACTTTCTATGTGAGGCCTCAGATTCCCTCACTGTCTTGTTTTTCCTTTAGCTTGGGAAATTGCAGCACAGGCCAGTCCACTCACAGAGGGTGCAAACACTTGAACTGCAGTTCCTGTTGTCAGCAAAAGTGGGTGATAAAAAATTCCAGTAAGCATGGTTCATAGTTCTGCATAGTGTGTATAGAGACTCCTCATCGCTGAGCCTTCGCTTGACTTTGAGAAAAAAGAAAAAACCTTCTCTGGACTGAGCAAAACAATCTCCCTTGTTTTTGTGCTACCTTTTATATGCTGTTTATGTTACTTAGTCCATACTGATTCTTGCTACTTGTTGTGTATTAACTGTGCAAGTCAAGACACATTTCTCCAAAGCCCACTTCCATCTCCAAAATTATCTCTCCTTATAGGCATGAGTCTCTTAATTGGACCTGCTATAGCTACTCTGTATCACTCTTATTTTTCATGCGAAAGTGGTTATTTGCAGTTTCCAGTTTATGCACATTCTGCTTGTTCACTTGATTTTGAGGTTCAGATTTTATCAAGCTACAGCTGCTTGCTCTGACTTTGTGACCTATTGCCTGGGATATACAGATGGTTCTTAGGTTTCTGGAGTCCTCCAGCAAATCGACCTATTCAGCAAACTGACCCAAGCCATTGTTCCGAGAGGTGATTGAGAAAGACAAAGAAAAGAAGAAAAAACTCCAACAAACAAGCAAAAAACAAAGGGTGGGTGTGTGACAAATTGGGAAATACCATTTCTTTCTCCAAAATCTGTATGCAGGATGGGGGGGGTTGCACTAAGATTCTTGCTGAAAAATGATTTTCTCAGTACAGTCTGCTGTTTTGCATAACACCAGCTATTTTTGAAACAAATGGTAGAATGGTTACATTGTAGAATATCAATTAAAGTTTCTTTAAAAACAATAAATTAGTATATAATAATAAAGTAACATACTAAAAGTGAATAGCTCAGGAAGGAGTATCCCACAGAGATTTCATAGCACATTTTTTGGCCTGGCAGTTGTCACTGCTTTCCAGCAAAGCTTTAGATCATTTCCATAAGGCACCCTGGAGACTTTCCCCACTGTAGGAGACTGCCTCTGGGTCATCCCTGCCTTTCATTCTAGCACAAAGGGCTGATGTTTTTCTTGATGGAGAACTCTTTTGACAGTGCCATTTCTGAGGCAGAGCAATGTAAATGTCATTACTGAACCCAGTTTAAACAGGATGGATGGACACCATGGGTTTGACTTGAAGCAATTAGCTAAATGGACCCGTGCCACTATTTCCTTCTAAGTACAATTATCTGACTGGGAAGAATAAAGCAGTAAATTCAGATTGTATTACATTCTAGAACATGTGGTGACTGTGAGTCTTGGTTGTGCATATGAAGAACTTGTTTAAGATATCCACTCCATCACACTGAACCAAAATGTGCCAAATAGGTTAATTGGTGGGGGTCCAAAACTGTGGCCCTTCTCTCTCATTTACAACCATGAGAATCACTTTAAAAAGAGAAGAGTGTAAACTGAGCAACACAGTATTATCTGTTAGCAGAAATCTGAATGTTTCTTGAGGTGAACAACAGACTTGCATGTGCAACCAAAAGTGGGAAAAATACTACTATTGCAATTCCTGGGGGGGAAAAAAGCCAAAACCCCACCACAACAAAACAACAACAACAAACACTTGCTCTCCCCCCAATCCCAAACAACAACAGAAAACATGGACCAAAAGCTTTTCCCTATGCCACTATCTCATTGAACATATCTGGCTTTCTGTGCATTTCATGCTTTTGCAGGTGGCATCAATGAAAATTAAGACATATACACACTGCATTTTGCTCTTGTTAACCTTTCAGAGCTAATTCAGTGAGGAGACAGTCAGCTTCCTGTTAATCACTTGTATGCGCTATGCACAGATCTAACAGATGCAGGTTTATTGCTTCCGCCTTGTATAAATATCTGGGCAGAAAAAGAGACACAGAAAATTCCACAAAGGACAGGGTCTGGGCCTGCAAATCTCTTCTTCCTACAAGGGTTTGTGGGAAAGAAACACCCAGTGTGTTTTAGAGCACAAGCTGGCAATGGTTGAAAAAGAAACAAAACAGCACATAAACTGAGGCTGTTTTGCAAAGAGTCATTAAATACAGACAGGAACCTCATGAGATCATTTTTATGCTGTCATATTACAGACCTGGGAGTGACTTTTAAGATGTCGCAGCAGGAAAAACAAGAGCCCTGCCAATCACTGTCACATCTGTTGAAGTGTGGAGAGGCTGGAGCCGGGCTAATCGATAACTCCTCCACAGTGAATACAGCAGCAGGCGTTTGAGGGATTAAGCACAAACGAATGATGACTGTGTGTTTTGTAACAAGGGAAATAATGGGCACTATCTGAGTAACAACAAGATTTCAGATGTGCCTTCGGTGCCGAGAGATACAAGTTGTGCTGTCAGATTTACACCAAAGTGTTTAATCCTCCAACCAGGAGTGTCTGAAAGACAGCAGCCTAATGTTTAGCCCAGACTCTATCCTAGAGCAGGTCCATCTTGCGGGGAATTCATGCTGTGCTGTGAAGCCAATTATATTCTTTCATTTCCATTTCTCAGTCTGATGTAGCTCAGTTTGACAAACTAAACATATTTTGTCAAGCTAAAAAAACCCAAAAAACCCAACTAAATACGAAATAGCAACAAATATCCCCTTATAGGCTATAATTGTCACTTTTTTCCCCTTGGATTCCTTCAGCACAGCTGCCTGCTGAGAATGATTTATAACAGCATTCATTATGTTGTTTAGAAACAGCAAGTCTTGCTGTTTGAAGAAAGGTGTATGACTGCATTTCTCATGAGAAGGAAAAGAGGAGGAATCTCCCTGAAATCTGGTCTTGTCTTAAACTGGAAAATAAAATTTTTGCTATCTCATCCTGCAACTGTGATTTCCTTTTCAGCAGGAAGTTATTTTACATTTCACAGCTTAACAAGAGCTTTAAATGAATAATTTCATTTCTGCTTTGATTGCTTAAGTTTCCTGCCTTGGTAAGCCTTCACCGATCTATGAAAACAGGTGGCTTCCTCTCTGTAGAATGGACCTCCCTCAGGCTGAGTACTAATAAATTAGCCCTGCCCACTTGCAATCCTGTGTGAAGCAATCTGAGCTCATTAGCTCTTATTTGGCAGTTCCCAAATAAGCCAATTTGATGCAACAGCAAAAGAGGTTCAGGCAGTGCTTGGCAATTTCTCTTGCCCATCATTAGTCACACATCCCTCTCTGGGTTTCTGATTCCTGTTTGTCTGCTCCTCACTAACACCCATAGCAAGGGGCTAGCCTACAGTAAATTTAATCTGAGCTCTCCGTAAAGTGGTGGCTGGTGTGTTTTTTTCATGTGTAAGGCCAAGATGTGAAGGCCAAGAAAATGGAGGTACTTTCTACAAACACGAGAGTGACCATCATATTTGTGGTCCTCAGCCTCTTTGTTTTAAGCAATGACCATCTCTGGTGTGTGGATCTCTGCATGTCGGTCTAGACAGACTTATCTGCTATTAACATGTATGGTACACTTCATTAAGCATCCAGATGATGGGGAAATGAGTACACTGGGGGTGCTCCCAGGTGCTGGAAAAAGGTCTCAAGAAATAAAGTGTTATATGTCAAACCTTGTAGCTTAATAAGAGGAAATAGTTAAGTTTTTTCCTCTCTGTGTCTGCTGGTATTGCTTAGTTATTCAATCAGTTTGCTAGTCAGTCTGTACAGAGAATTAAAAGACCTACAGGTGCTTATGGACTTGGAAAAGGGACTTTGTTTAACAGTGCTGTGTGGTTTGGAAAGGAAAACTGTCTTATAGGGAGAAAGTGAAGACTCTTTGGAGGGGGTTTTCATGTCTATTAATGTAATCATCAATAACTTGCATCACAATCAACGTGTATCTGGAGTGCAGAAAGTCAGAAAACGTCGGTTGAAATGTCAGCCTGTCAAGCTGTAAGTCCAGGAAAGTCAGGGTCCCTCGGCCAGGCGAAGACGTGAGCGTGTTACCGGTGCGACACGGGCGGGTGTGGGGACACTGCAGGGCCAGCTCTAAATGAGGAGCACTACTGCAGAATAGGCAGAAGTGGGGTTTCTTCTGCTGTTATCAGGGCTTCTTTGGCATCTCTGGTCCATTTAGAGACAGAAATACTCACTTTGTTTCTGAGTACTTTAACAACCATGACAAAAAAAGTCTTTTCTTTTCATTGTAACTAAAATTCTGTTATATCTTGATGGGTGCTAGGAGTAGTTTTCCACAGAAGCCAACCCTGCTAAATAATAAGATTTATTTTTAAAAATTTATTTTAGGAAAGTAAAAAAGCAGTAGATTGGATTAAGAGATACTCTGTTTGGATCAGACTTGAAATAGGGATTTGATCAAACATTAGATGCAAAATTGCACAAGGCTAGCCAAATACTACGACAAACCTGGGCTAAAGGCAGCCCAGAAAAGAGATGAAATCTTGGTAAAACTGGAGCTCAGAGTTACTGATCTTTCAGTTCAAAGATAACCTCTGGAAGACAAAAAAAAAAAAAAAAGAAGCCATTTGTGGGTCAAACCAAATTAAAGTAATATCTTCTCAGTGAAACACAAAAGCAGTAAAAAAACTCCAGTCAAATTCAATTGGAATTAATTATCTTTTCAATCTGAAAGTAAACGTCACATTTCCATTTAAAATGAACTTTTCTCTGAAAGTTAGATGAGCCATCTACTACTTCAAATGAAAAAAAAAAGGAAAGGCTTACAAAGCGAAAAAAATTGCTTTGTCTTTTTTTTCTTTCTTTTTTTTTCTTTCAGATGAATAATCAACATATTATTAAACTGAATTTGGTTTGTCAACCCAAGTGAGAAGAGTCAGATGGTTTAGCCAGCAGGAGGCATATATGGCTCAAGTAGGAGCAGGCTGGTTCCTTCCTATTGTACACTAAATCTCTGAGCAGCTCTGAAGCCTGCTCTCACCAGTGTGCATTGAACACAATCACTAAATCACTAGAAAAACAAGCTCATGTTTTGGAAACATAGACTTTTCCCACTTGGAGTTTAGTGTAAGGAACCAATTTTCAATTGAGCAGCCAATGCTAAGGTTAGGGCATGTATGTACTCTTAATCATTTAAACTATTTTGGTAGTACAGTAGATTTTACCTGTTTAATTATTCTAAACAGAGGATGTTTTCTTCCTTGAGGTTCTTGTTTCAGCTTCATATTTAATGTACTGTGTTGTATTTTTAAAGTCACAGAATTTACATGAAGCACTAAAAAGACAGGAGAATGTGAAGTGCAGAAAAAATTATAGTGTTGTTAGTGATGTGATGATTAATATTTACTTACTTTTTTTTTCTAGTGGAACATTTCCTTGCCAGATTTCATGTGCTAGGAAATAAAAATTAATTATTGTCACAAATACTTAGGAAATATCCTTATTCCTACTTTATAGCATAGGAAATGAATTAGATAATTCAGGTTACACAGAAACCTGTGTCCACGCAAGGGTTTTAACTCTGGCTTGTTATTATGTGCTCTAGTAGCTGACCAGCCATGAATTCTTGACTATACCATGGCTCAGGTACGGCTTTTCTTATAAATAAACTGCTGGATTAAGCTTTGAGAGTATTCCATGTACGTTTGTTTTTTTTTTTTTTTTCATTAATTGCTAAATTGAAGTCAGGCTTTCACAAAACTGGCAGATGCCAGAATTAAGATTGTCTATGCACCTTAATTCCTCTCATGTCTGCTTTATGGGACAATCTTTGATTTACATCATTCCATACTTGTCATGAGGTTTCTGTCTCATGCCTTGTGTTCTGCTCAGTTATCGAGTACTTTATGTGTTCCTTCATGTTCACTATATAAACCCTGGCCTTATTTACTGAAAGCAGATTCTGATCCCCTTAGAAAATATTGGTTTTATGGTTTGTTCAGCATTTCCAAGGAGAGACAGGAGAAAGAATGCACTTTTCTGTCATGGCATTTAATTTGCTAAACCAAGAGACCTCTTCTAGTTTCTGTATCAGAGATTTTGAAGACATACCCCATCCTGCAAGGATACAAGTGTTTTCATTAAAGTCTAAACAAAATGCTTGAAGAATGACACTTGAGACTTACTCTTTCCTTCATTCAACACAGAAGCTAGTTTTAGGTAAGGCATCAAAAATGTTTGCTATTACAGCACCAACATTTTAGATGCCAGAGAGGTTGCTGGATTTGTCCTGAAGTTCTTTCCAAGTTCTGAAAAGATCATCAGATAAAAACCCTTGCATATCTTGACCTGTGTTGGAGCAATGGGAAAAGAGGAATATCAGTGCATGAAGGTACTAATCCATCTGTAAAAAATAAATACAGGATAGAGTTTAAGAAAAACAGTAGCATAATGCAAATATTTCCCTGGTAAGAGAGTGAACTTTTGGTGATGTATTATGAATAACCAGCCTTTCTGTGCCTTGGCTGTATTGCATACTGCTGCTTTGTTTTCAAGCTGTGGGGTAAAGTGAAGGGTACATAGATAAGACCATGCATGTTTCAGAAAATATTTCATGTGTGCAGTTCAATTTAAATCCTTGTATAGGACCTTAAATTTGCAGTAGAAATGAAATATAAAAATCTCCACAAACTTACTGTATTTTGTAGTTAATCAAAAGATCAATAAAAGAAAAGGGCAATTTTCCAGTTGAAGTATTCCAGAAAGTCATGGGGTTCCAGGTGTCTAAAAGGGCATTAAAGGGAGCACCCACATGCATCCGTGAAAATCAGATTCAGAAATAGCACAGTTTGCACACCTCTCACTTCAGGCAGAATTTTCATTTTGGCTTTGCAACTACAAGACACCACATTTTGGGGATTTTCCTCACCTTAAATATTTCATAAGTTGCTCATGGATTTTGATTAACTCTTTGATCAAAGGTGGAAACAATGGCTTAGTTTTGGAACTGCCTGTTGAACTGGCTTCCACATGGGCAATGCACTGAGCCCTCACATTTCTTAACATTCTGTCCCCACTTCAATCAGCTAATGAGAAGCAAGAGAGTAGCTAGTAAGGGAGATCCTGAAATAGGACACTTCTCCAGAGAGTCCTACTACATCAGCATCCAGTCTCTTTTTTTCCAACACTTTTTCTCTTTTTTCTTGCCAAGTGCAATATTTTTTGCAGTACCCCTTCTTTCCTTCCCTCAAGTCTTGTGAGCATCAGATGTTACCAATGCAGATGTTACCAGTCCTTTCAACTGTGCCATCTGGTGAAGCTGACACTCAGAGGAGGAGGGGTCTCTTGGTTTCGATATGATCACTTGTCCTGGCAAGGGGAAAAGAACATGAGCTTCCGGCAGAAGGGAGAATGACAGCAGGGGATGAGGAGTGCCCTCCTGAGCCTGTCTGGCCTGTCAGGGGCTAGGGAGTGGGCTCTTCAGTGCACCCCAGTGCCTCTTCGGCTGCTTTTGGAATAATCTTGCAGGAAGCTGAGGCTCTCATGTTTGTCTCATGCTGTCCTTCTACACATAGTTTAGATTGTTCTGTGTAGCACATTTCCCTCTAAGCTTGACACTTAAAGCTGTCTTGGAAGCTACTCCTATGTATTAGACCAATCCATATCCATCTTCACCTACCCCAGAGAAGTCCTTTATGAGCATATACCCTTATGGAAACAGCTTTACTCTGAGCAGCAATATCCTCTTCTTTTTCTCCTTTTGTTGTAGTTATTTATAAGCTCAAGTAGACTTAACCCAATAACATTTCTTCTTTTTCATTCTACAAAGGAAGAAAAAAATTGCATTGAAGTTCCAGGGAAAGTATCTTTCTTTTCCAAATCAATTCCCATCACAGATTTTGGTGGGAACTGGATTTGGTTTGCACTTTTGTCATCTGTATTAAAAACTTAAAATAGTGCAACACATTTTGCTTTGAAACTGGGAATCTGTTTCTTGACCTCATTTGTTTATACTTCTCTGTATTTCCTTCAAGTTGTACATATTTCTAAATAGAGTGGCAATCTGTGCTTTTTCTTTAGTGCATCTATTCTTCTATAGCCTGTAATTAGTTATTCTTCTGTTACATGATTGTTCGGTTTTTTGCTTGTTTGTTTTAAATGGCCTTAATAATGTCCCAGTTTATCCTCTAGCAACTCTATAAAAAATGTTACTTTTTAAAATGGCTCTGGCAGACTGAAGTCTTGAAGTCTTTGATCTGGAACATCACACAGTCACTTCTTCCCTTCAATATCTTAGTGAGGATCTGCTTATTAGAGGTCTATCAGCCTTAATAGGTTGTTACCTCTTCCAGCTGAACTTCCTGTCATGGCTGAGCCACTCCATTATCTCAGTGGGGCCCAAGTAAAATGCAGAAAAGCCTTAGTGCAGTTCCTTCTCCCTTGGTTGTGTTAATTGTACTGGGCCAACAGGGATAAGAAGGTATTCAGTTTTGGCACGGCTTTGCTATGGCTTGGAATACACACCACAAAATGGGTAAGTTCAGTTACCAGTTTTATATAGCAACTTGTCAGAGTAGAACCACACTATCAGCCTAATGTTTACCAGCTGCTTTATAGACTGAGTCACTTTTGCATCAACTTAGTCCTTTCTAGGTCAAAAATATAATTCCCTAAAATGAAGATGACAGGACATTTAAGGCTCATCCTGCAACTTTTCAAGGTCTATTATAAGTATTGTAACTAAAAAGATTTGGAATGAAAAAAATAATTGCCTTTTTGCCCAGCTCCAAAAGACTGCATTTTGAAAACATTTATTTCTGAATTCAGTAGTCTGTTAATCATGGAACAGAAAGCTTTTCAAAGAGTCCCAATTGATGTTCCATAGATTTCTATACAGTAAATGTTTAGTTCAATTTCAAATTGAAGAAGTGGCTTGGGTATAGTATTATCAAAGGACATTTCAATCCTTTATGAAAAATGTGGAGGAAGCAGTGGAGTAAATTTGGAATTTCACTTCTTATATAAGTCATTTAAATTTAATGCAAACATTTGTGAACCTTTGTGAGCAAAGAGGAATGGAGACACCATTCACCCTTCAATCCCATGAGGAAATATTTACAGCCACAAATTGCAAAGACATTGAAGCAGCATTTTCAAAGACCTCTTTATGCACTGCATTTTCATGTTTAGCTGATGACTGAGCACGGCAGAGCCAGTGTGGCACTTGTCAGGGATGGGGATTGGCCTTGGATACAATGGGGACTTCATTACAATATGGCAGTATGTCTCAGAGGACCCTTGCTAATGGTGATAGATAAATAGGGCTGTGCATGTCCAGTATCATAAATACATGTTATCATGCCATGCCACTTCAATGAGTTTATCTGTTTATATATGCATCAAAGGGAGCAAAAATTTTTAACTTGCTTCAGTGAGCTGTAAGCAGAAAGAGAATAGATGAGAGCTGAAGGTTTGGAGCACACTGAGTCATAGCTCATTCAGGAAATCTTTTGAATTATTGATCACATTTTCCTTTCATTTTTTTCATTTTTTGAGTCACCACATTTGTGTTAGTCAGCCATAGTCTTCTGAGGTTATCTGCACTAACTTACAAGTGGCTTCTAACCACCATGCTAGTTCAAAGTGGGGTGTGCCCTTTTTGTCTGAGATGGTCAGCAGCCAGGGTGGAGTGATTAATGTGGATTCCTGCCTGTGCATAATGGCTTGACAACAATGCCTCCTTTCTGTTGTCTCCTAAGCAGGTACAAAGGCAACAAAGACCTTTGCTTAATGAATCAAATTCAAATATGTGATTTAGAGGTATTCACATCTGCCTCTTTCAAACAGACCCAAGAGGCTTCCCATCTCCCTCCCCCTCTTAGGACTTCATACATTTTTACTGAAGATTAACTTCAAAAAGGGCTTGTGCTGTTTCATCCAGAGAGTTGTACTGTCACTGTGCCTGACAGGTGCTGACTTTCTGTCATGGGGACCAAAGCATCCAGAAAGTGAGGTCTGAAGTCAGTAACAAGCCAGGAGAGAGGATGAGCTTTCCAGATGAATGTGGACCTGGCATGGCACCTGGGACCTACTGTCCTTTGTGGCAATGCTATTGTGCATTCCAGATGCTTTGTGGTAAAGTGGTTTTAGGCAAACAAGGAGATGAGAAACCTGTTCTGCCCTTGGTTGCCTAGTGATGTATGTGGCTGTTTGGTACCCCTTTCAGTCCTCAGTACTGATGAGCTGTGGCTCTGAAGTGTGAGATTGCCCAACACTGATCAAATAAATGCTTGGCTTCCTTCTAAGTTCAGGGGATCTGCAGGAGAAAGAGAGAAGGAGTTGTCTCCGTGGAAGTGTCACTGGCTTTGTGAGGTCTCAGTGTTCACCTAGACAGCTGAGTGATTCCTGATGAGCCTGCAGATAATTCAAAGGACTCTTGAACCCATATGGCTTGGTCTCTTACTTACTTATTCTAAGGCATGTCAGTCTTCACTGTACAGTAAATATAGAACAAGCAGATGGTAGGGAAACAGAATCTACTCCCTGAGGTGAGATGATAATTTTTGCATGAATATGCCTTTCCATGTGCTGGAGTGGTCCTGGGCTTTATTGCTAACCCTTGGTGAGAGCAGCCCTGGGTGGCTACTGGATGTTCCTCCTCTGAGCCACCTTGGGGTGGCAGCTCGTCCCCACTACAGGCTGTCCCACCTGCCCTTTCCGCTCCCACAATAAGGACAGAGAGGATAACAGATGCTCTTCCAGTCACTTGAAAAATGCCTCTTCTTTCAGTGTGGGGAAAACCACAGCCATTGTCTGAACTCAACAGAAGCACAACAATGGAGTAATTGTTCCTTGGACCATACCTTTTAGAGTATTTATTTACCTCCTTCTAACATAGCTTTTCAAATATTCTGTTATCAGAGGAAAGTCTCTAGTCAACACAGGTCAGATTGCATCGATTTTTATACACAAGTTTTTGATATTATTTCATGTTGTCTATGATCAACTTCTTTTAAAAGAAGCCCCTGGGAACTTATTATTTATTGGTTTTTTCCTCAGATGAAACAGAGAAAAAATTCCTTCTCTTATACTCTGAATTCTTTCTAGAGCTCAGCATCACTTACTTAACAATTTCTAAGTTACTCAGCCCACCAGCTGATAGACAAAAGCCTTTTGCCTCAGGCTCCCAAACCGTCTCTGCATAGTATGTTCTGCTCCTTGCTCCTAATTACATCACAGCTAATTGCAGTGCCTGGTGCTGCCTAAAGTGCAGCTGAGGAGAGCTGCGACCTGATCCTGGGAAAGGTCACTGATCACCCAGTTGGCGTCTGGCCAGAGATCCTGCTGGGGTTAGAAGGAGAGGAAGCATTTCCAGGATGTGCTTGTGGGCATCCTTGTAGGTAAAACCCATTGTGCTGCTGGCAGTCATCACCTGTTTAATTCAGAGAGAGGGAGAGCCTTAGTGTCACAAGGTAATATTGTCAAGGTTTTCTATTCCAGGAGAGGAAAGCAGTGAGAACCGTTCTCAGGCATTTAGTGGAGCCCTTCAGAGAGCAGACTCACTTGTGAGTGATGAGCATCTATCAATTATTTGCCCCAGCCTCAAAGGGCCTAGTGCAGTTTAAGCTGTCCCATCAAAGAAGATAACTAATACTGGGGGAGCAGGATCAGCACTTCAAATCAAGTCACATGCTTTGTCTGCTAAAAACTATGAAGACTGAATTAATAAAAACTCTTGTCTGGGAAATCCAACCCT
Source organism: Cnemophilus loriae (assembly GCA_013397755.1). NCBI lineage: Eukaryota > Metazoa > Chordata > Aves > Passeriformes > Corvidae > Cnemophilus > Cnemophilus loriae. The sequence goes on from VZTF01007679.1 coordinate 2,126,839, forward strand.
CAATGTTCAGCTGAGGAGATTTAATACTACTGAGTGTCTCAGACCCACTGCAGCAGCACAGAGCACCCGTGCCAGCTGAGGGTATGCTGCTGTTCTTGCTCTCCTCAAAGTTGCTGTGCCCGGATCAGCTTGGATGGTCCATCTGATACACTCCAGCCTAGCTGAGGTGCTTCTCCTTCAGTTTAGAGAGGAAGAGGAGAATGGCCATGAGGAGAATGTCCCCATCCTCTGGGTTAGGAGAGCTGTGTGCTAGGGAATTGAACAAGCCAAGGGAAAGAACTGAGGATGAGAGATGGCTCTAACTGTGGGTGGTAAAAGACTCAAGTGCTCTGGACACTGTTTTCGGCACAGCTATTTATAACAGTGATGTTACTGGTAGCAACAAAACCAATGCATCTTAAAAAGACAATAGAGTCTTTTTCACAACTCAGTAAATAAGCCCTAATTAACCTCTTTACTGTATTTCACCCTGTACACTGTTAGTCTTGCACCAAAATTCTGTACCAGAAGTCTTGGGACATAGGTTGAAAATCCTGGTGGTCTCACATTGTTCTGTGTTTGAGCTACCAGGGCTCCATGCACCGGGAAGGTGTGCCTTTACCCTTCTGTTCAGGGTGAGTGCAGGGAAATCACCCAAGCCATGGCTGCTCCAGCCAGCACGCAGGATTTCATCCATGAGTGACAACACTACAGAAATGTCTCCACTTGAGAAAATCACCATTAATTGCTGTCATTCCCTGGGGAAACCATGTGGCTGAAACTGACTGAGAACTGGAGAACAACCAGATAGTAAATTACTGAGTTCTCTGGGGAGGGGAGCAGCATCTCTGCCTGAGCATCGTGCCATATTGGGCTCCTGTTTTGCTAATCTTCATTCTCTGGTGTTTTTTGGACTGTTCCCTGACTGAGATTAAGACACAGTTACAGCATTCACCCCAAAGCGGAGTGAATGTAGTTGGATTATGGGAGGGAGACCTGCTGCTCTCTCCTCTATCTCCCCCACCTGCCACTCAGCATAGAGATTGCAATCAGAAGAAAACAGGGAACTCTGCACATTGCACAAACCAAGACCATCATCCCCAGGGGGAGAAGATCGCTCACCTATTCAGTCCCTTGCCTGAGCATTGTCATAAATCCAAACACTTGAAAGAAGCTTGGCAAGACCCAAGTGGCTTGTAACGATGTGTGGTCCTCAGAGGCTCAGTCCAGGGAAAATAAACACTGCAGAACACTACCTGAGAAGCTAGTTGTCTATTCCTAGTTGTCTATTTGGGAATCATAGCATTTAGAGCATTTTAGAAATGTGCTTCACCTCTTCAAAACAAGTAAGAATATTGTTGTGCTGCGCCAGACCAAGTGCCTCTCTTGGCTTCATGTCTCACTAAATTCTTCGCAACATTTTACATGACAGTACCATGGGATACAGAGGTAGAAGTGGAACATGCATCAAATCCTTCTCCTCCTGCTCTCTGCTTCTCCTCTGCCTCTCTGTTTGAACTGCCAGATAATATAACTCCATGTTTTTCCTTTCCCACTGAGACCTCCTGGCTGATTATTACTATTAGCAAAGCACCCCGACTATACTTTTCTCCTTCTTGCTGCGTTTTAGCAAAGGTCACCAGTGTTAATAATTGAAGCAATCATTTATATTAATGCTTATCATCCAGACGGCTCAAGGCAGTACAGTAAAAAAACAATGGAAAGGAATTTAAATTTTTACTCTGATGCTGCAAGTAGCAGGAGCTGGAACTTTGGAACATAACACAGTTAGAGTAAACCTTTTAGTGTTAAAAATATATGGCAGAAGCAATTCCAGGAGAGCTAGGCACCCATGTAGCAGCTTTATAATACCTAGCACAGGTAAATAGGAGCAGACCTGGAAAATGAGGATGAGGGCTCTGTTACAGGTACAGAAGACTCCAGTACGTACACCAGCTAGTGCCAAGGAGAACAACTCCAGCCCTGGAAACCTGCAGTGTGCTTGGCTTGCAAAGCTGTGTGGGTGTGCATGTGTCTGCACTGTCCCCATCCCTGCTCTTACCTGGGATGCCAGGAGAGAGCAGCAGGACACGAATCCCTGCTGCCATGCACGTGCACTCGTGTGTGTGGACATGCTCAGGCAGGTCCAGATCTACATGACTCGCTCAAGCTTGTTATGAAGATACAGTCCCTTATTCTTTATTTAAATCACATATGGGATCAATCTTAATGTTTCTTTTTCCTCAGCCAGAATTTTATCAGGGATAGATGCATCTGGTTCCTTGGGAAGTGAAACAAATGATGAGAGGAGATAAACGTGCTGCTCTGTGGAAATTGCCTTCCCTGTGAAAAGCTGTCTGCTTGCAATGATCCCATCTGAAGCCAGATAATGTCAAAAACATAAAATGCACTTGAAATCTCAGCCTCCATCACTCTGGAATGTCATAAATATCTAAAAATTCTGGGTTTATTCTTTATGTTAGGTCTTGCCCAGACTCTGAAGGAGCTTCCCGCTCTGCAGACTCCAGTCTGAAAAGCCTGCAGTTGCCAAATGACAGTCCTCAGAGCTGTGCATTGACCATGGCACTGGATAACCTGTGTGCAATTCCTTGCCTTGCCACAACTTTGTTTGCTTTGCTTTTTAATGGCTTAAAAATTAATAATTCTCAAAAATTAATAATTATCAAAAATTCAGTCGTGGGTAGGTGATTTCTGCTTGAATATGATCATGACAAGGAAGTAAATATTATTTGTATTTGTTTTTAGTTTAAGCCACTTAAGAAAAAAACTTTCATGGTTGAAGTTACATATATATCATTGATTTTGTTCAGGTAACCTGCCCAAAGGAATTTATGGACCTATAGTTTCAGATTCATGTTCATAGCTATGAAGTTCAAGGGTCTCCTTGTCTCATGGCTGCTAAACAGCTAATTTCAAGACCTTAACTTCTTTTTTCTTCCTAATCCCAAGGCAGTTATTAACCCAATTACAATCATCTTCTATTTGTAAAATTGAAATACTGTGCTGATCCCAGACATGAGCTGGGGACACAAAAGGAAAGGAATCAATGTGCCTTTTCCTCCCAAGAATCCCACAGAACTGATTTCATGTCAAATTTATGGAAAATGTTAATATTTGAAAACAGCGAATGGAAATACTGTAACACCAATATTGCATTAAAGAAATGCTGGAGGTAGAATTGTGCACACACTTAACACATCACGACAAGCATCTTCATGCTGGAACCCTTATAATAGCGACCCTTTGCAATATTGAGAAGTACTAGCATGTGTCTAGGCCTCTAGGGCCGAGCCTCGGCCGAGCTGCTGGGCTGGCAGAGTTGAGAGGCAGCCAGGGCAGGAGCCTCAGCACGACTGACCGCGAGTCCAAGGCCACAGGGGTGCTGCGCCTGGGCCACAGCCCATCCTTATTACCTGACCACTAATGGGGAGTTTCATTGCTACAGACATCAGAGGGTGCAACTACGCTGTCAAAGTGTTGATAAGCAAACTAGTCCTAACCTTCAGGCTTACTTTTGTGTCTATGGTTACCTAAGTGAGCCAGATCTCATTCTGAATCCTCTCTAACGTGTAGGTGAGAAGTTCACTTCTAGTGCTTCCTCGGGCTTGAGAACATTTCCCTTTGTCTCTGGTTAAAAGGAGGTGATAGAGCTCAAGTTTAAGAGTCTTATTAAGCCTTAGTTTATAAAGCAGCCCGAAACAAGAGACTTTAAGAAGTCTGCCAGTGCTAGCCACTCTGTAGCATTTCCTATTTGATATTTATACTAGCAGCAGAATTCTGCTGGGTAAGCGCTGCCCGGAGCACCAGGCTGTGACCCGGGCCCCTCATTTCTGCCAAAAGCACAGAGCAGGTGGACAATGAGGGCAGATCCCAGAACTTTATTTCTGCTGTTACTGCTCAGGGCACCTCTTCATAGTACAGGCATAGTCTGTTTAGGCAAGAAGGTATCTGATCTATAACAAGCTGAGTCTATACTGGGAAACATAAATTTCATAGGTTGTGGGAATTTAAGTCTATGTAATGATGCAGGAAAATCAAACAGACCGCCAGAAGCCTTCAATAACTATTTTTTTTATAATAGACTTGAAGACTTCTGCAATTACTCAAGGCAGACACGACAATTTGGCTCTTTTTTTCTGTATGTTTTGATAATGACTCCTTCCAATGTAAGGATATCTTCTTTTTGCCTATCACCTAAAAATGACCAAATTGAGATATGGTAATTAAACTAAAAATTTAACTAAGATCTACAAAAAATCTTCTATCTTCTTCTTCTTTATTTTTTTTATTTTTTTTTTTTGAGAACTAATGGAGTATCTGTGCAGATGAATTTCATCCAGCTTCAGTCTTGACTATGGAGCATCAAATGCTACTTCATAATGCATGCAAACTGCCAGCCTACTGAAGCCAAAGCACAGGAAAACACACTAAATTCGCAATAAAACCTATGACTAACATATTTTAGCCAAAGTGTAGTGAGAGGAAGGATTGACTCATGTTAGGCTGTATTATAATACTACAGCATTAGATATATATGCAGAACTAATGTTTCATATGTATGTAATAAATTACATTAAAACAAATTTATGATTTTTTTTTTATTAATGTGTATATAGGAATTTCCAAAATCAGGCCTTGGTATAATTTCCTCCTTAATTTCATCAGCTGCTTGAATAAAGAGACCATTACTGCAAAACTAACAGAAGTTTTGACCAAATTCTTATGAAACCTGTGTTTGAAAGGCCACAGTCAAAACCTAAACAAAAAATCTCACTCCCCAAGGCTTTCCTGAATGATGATTAATTGCAATATTTACTTTGATGAGTTCTGCAGATGTATTCTGCTCTCAATAATGACCAGGAAAGGTGGATTTTGAGGGACAATCAATTATTTTGTGGAGATAATAATTTGTCCATTCATCTAACCTGGTAATTAATTCACAGGAAGTGTATCCATAGTATTTAAGCAGTAGTCATATAAAATCTAAATTAAAATTACTTTGGGAAACCTACTTCAACATGAGTGACGGTGGGACTATGCTGCCCTTAGCTCAAGTCCGGCTGAACTGCATTCCAAGGATTCATTTGGAAAGTCCTGTTACGGGCACGTGCTCCTGGCATACCTGCAAAGCCACAGATTTGTTGTTGTGACTGGCATTTTCACAAATTTATGAGCTTGGGGAAAACAGGCCCAGCCGGTTCTGGAGTGATGTAAGAGCTCAAATACAGGTTACGCTTGTCTGACTGAAGCAACAGGAACTGTGGTGTGCAGACACCTCTGTGACAACCTTTCTAAGGCTCCCGTGTGTCATGCACGGCTTTTTAGCTTTATCAAAAGCACTGTATCAGATTTATGTTTTGAGGTGATATGGCAAAGGAGTCTTTGTCTTAAGTAGTATATGTTATATAGAAGTTCTTGAAAACTGCCTCTGAAGTGTGTGTAGTTTTTACGGCTATGTCTTTCTCCCACCCCCCGCAGGAAGCCTATTTTTCTCCTCTTTAAAAGAAAAGTTTCTAGAACTTGGATGCTTATTCTTTCTTCCTTCTTCAAAAAGTTTGTTCTTTGTTGCTTGTACAGTTTCTTATTTCCTCCCCCAAAACTGAAGCATAGTTCTTACCCCATTTTTCTTTATATAATCTCTTCTTTTCTCCTCTCCTCCTTTATGATGTTAAATTGTTCAAAACCCAGACAAAAAAATAGCTTGTGCCTCCACTCCAGCAGAACAGAGTGATATTGTTGCAGAATGGAGTTAAGGTTAATCCCATTTCAGTTCTGGACCACCAGTGTGCTGACACAAGGTTGATTCAGAACGGCACTGCGAGAGATACAGATATTTCTGTCTACACAGGAAGAGAAAAGAAGCCAACTGAAAAAGTACAGAGGGTGGTGAAAACCCTGCTAGTATTGACTTGCTTGGGTCACCAGTGGCTCTGTTTCTGAGAACGGAGTCTCTTGCTTTGTTCCCTAAGAAATTTTGCCTTTAGCTGCAGGGAAGAATAGGCTGTCCAGCACAGCCAGTCCACTGGGTCAAGGAACAGGTTGCTTATATTCTTTCTCCACCCACCATCAGTTGCTGGGCTTTCTCTCATCAAAGTTCCAAATGTGTAGCAGGCAAGATTGTCCAAACAGATCTGAGTGAGGCTCTTTAACAAGCCCTGCTAAGTTTTATCCTTTAGAAACTATTTCAGATGCATTCTAAGTCAACATTGAAAGAGCCTAAAAAATCCTCCTAAAGATCTATAAGGAATGCTACTGTCTTATGGTAAATATTTTAAATTCCCATGAAAATAAAAGGTAAATTCAGGGTAAATTTTAACGAAGTTGAGGTTTTCTGCCATAGAATTCAGTTAGTCAAATTTTAAACCCCCTTCTTGAGCAGCCTTTTTCATCTACATTGGAGCAGAAATTCAGCAGAAGCTGTGTCTCAAAGTGAGACGAACCTGAGCTGTGTATTTTGTAGTACAGCAGTGATTACAAATGTCCTCTGAGGCCAGGCATATTTGAATCTCGTTTTTTATTAATGCCATTTTTGCATGCATTTTCACTGAAGGTTTCTGACATTTTCTCCTACATTTCACCTTTTCTCACTTGTTCCAACCCTGTCCAAAGATGGCTATTTCAGCAGACCACAGTATTGACGTGGCAGACATGTTAAGCACGGTTATTCACTACCTCACCCTTCAGAGCTCTGCCTGGAGAGCACCATGCAAGCCAGATTTGATAGGTTTGCTCTCGGTGTGAATGTATGCAAATACTTCTACAAGGGCCAAGCTGCAGAGGATTTGGGTACAGTGACAGCAAGTTTAGAGATGCTTGGGTTTCTGGTGCCCTACAGTGATGTTCAAACCTCAAAAGCTCCCCATTTACACATCAAAAATGAATACATACCGTGGGATGGGCAAATCTTCTTGTGAATAATAATCGTTGTTGCACAAGTCATGCTATTCTTGTTTGAAGGATTTAGTTCTGTGACAAGCAGAAGGAAAAGAAGGAAAGACAGCAGAATATTCTTAAATATATATAGCTAGCAGAAAAAGATAAAAGACCAAGGAGATTTCAGTGAAGTTTCGTATTTAAATAGCTTATGAAATCCAATACATTGCTTGTTAGAAAGTGTCATTAAGATTTAGAAATACCAAGCTGACATGGACAGATTCTTAAATATAGACTGAACACAGGAAAAATATATTAGTAAAGTTTGAATTTGAATTGCAGGTGTTTCCATGATACATAAAGCAGGGAAATGGGAAGTGCCCCAAAGTCACTCTTACAGTTTTGGGGTGAAAGATCATTGAGAAATGATCAGTGTTTCAGGTGTCAGTGGCTACCTCAGGTACATGATGCTGTTCTTCTCTGGCTGGCTGTGCGTTACAGCAATGCTCAGACATTATTTTAATGCAAATTCTGCATTTGTAGCAGGAAATAATGTTCATTTTTGGTTGTCTATTGAGGACTTTCCTCTTCAGTACCAAAACTGGTTTATATTGGCAGTGTGTATTTGCTTTCTCAGTAAGGAGGATGTGGCTTACTGCTGGAGAACTCGAGTAGTGGAAAAAACTTTCAACAGTACTTAAGAATAACTACATTGCTGAACAGAGGGATTTTCATATCTTTACAAACTTTAAATGTAAGTATACATTCTTAATATTTTGCAGAGTTAAATACTACATGGACTTTTCCCAGCTATCCAGAATATAAAATTATGTTTACCTATATCATATGCTCCTCTGCACTTTAAGTATCTAACAGCAGCTCCGGCAAGTGTAGGTAAATATTTAAGGGGAAATCCTGGAAATTTCTACTGGAAAACACTGCAAATGGAATAGCTATCTCATGAAGTAATTCCTCAGTGTAAAAAAATTGATGGTCTTCACTTCTCTGCTCATAATGAACTCGTGGATTTAATTATGGCATCAATTTCCATGCCTCCCTGCAATCTGTAAAAATCATATTCCAAGTCTTCCAGCAGAAACTATGTGAAAGGGAATATGGTTTTGTCTTGCCAGCTTGGAGTGCTGGTACAGAACTCTAATAAATGTATGGTTAATTTCATGATTTAAACATCATTCAGTTGGTCAGGAATTTGTATTCTGAAGTCCTCCTTAATGCCATTTGATTGCAATAGTGTGCCAGGTAAATTAAAACAAACGAAAAAGTCCCAAAGGTATCTCATTAAGGCAAATCATATGTCCCTCTGGATCATGTAAATGAGTTAATATACTACTGTATGCTTCTGAATATATTTATTAGCAGTTTACTTTCAAAATGTTCTTCAGTGAGCTGTTTTCTTTACTAGCCAACTGTTTGATTACGTACTTTCTGTATGTCAGCAAGTGATATCTTCTGTCACTTAAAATGTTAATGGGTAACACAGGACTGGTACATCTGTTTGAATTGGCATGAACGTAGGAAAAATCCCATAACGCGCTGGTAAGTTACTATTCACGACTGTTCCGCCTTTTTTAGTGCAAAGATACTGTACCAATTTAAAAGATTTGCTATTATAACAGTTGATCTAGATGAATCATAAAATTGCAGCTTTGAAAAACTGTAGTGGCACTGTAGAATAAAATTTACATAGAATAAAAGTCATTTTGGTTAGGTGCACTTTGAAGTCTATATGATATTGGAAGCTGTATCTCCACCGCCTTGGGAAATGCTGCCATGTGCCTGGACTTGGGTTTTCAGGCTGCGTACAAGGATTGTATCCACCAGTCATTCTAGTGCTGCCTATTCCACTGAACCTTGCATTTCTAATAGTGTGCCCTTCTTGGGAGTCGGTCGTGCCTCATTTGCCTGCTTTGAATGAAGCTGGTTGCTGTCTGTCTGTCTCCAACAGGCCTGATAAAAAGGCTGTCAACCACATCAGTTTGAGGTTGCGTCCCTGCTGCGGCGCGGCCACAGCTGGCAGGTGGGTGCAGCCTCTCACAGGGATGGACTGGCCCATCCCAGGGGCCTGTGTGAACCAGGAGGCCCCATGGTGTGCAGCTCCTCAGATTCTACCCCACCTTTCCTTCCAGGAGGTAGGGCAGATATATTCCTGGGATGCAATTTCTTTCATCTTCCAGTAGCTGCCTGAACTTTGACTTAGTCTGGATTTAGAAAGTTTTGGTTTTGGAGGCAGTCTGTCAATATCCACTGAAAGGAGCCTCTTTTCTACTTGACCATGCAGTGGCAGACAGAAAAAGTCTGGATGAGGTAGGTCATGCTCAATGCCATGTACCTGTCCTGCAGATGTAGAATTTCTCGTGTCTGGAACAATTGCCCCAGCTGTGGGTCCCCACAGAAAGAATTAATCCATAACCATTGATAGGAGTGACAACCAAATTCCAAAAAATACACTTGACTGTTTTGAGCACACTTTCCATAGCTGGGTTCAGTCTGAAAATGTTGGAAGGCCAGCCAGGCATTGAGAGGAGAAGGATATCTTTGTGCCTATATATCTTCTTTATAGTGCTGTCAAAGGGAACGAAATGAGCAACAGAAGTCATGAATCTAAACTTGTTGCATGACTAAAGCAGTTGGGTCATGACTAAGGCTGTTGTGAGACTCCACATACCAAACTGCCAGCAATTAGTAGAAGGCTGAACTGTGTTCCTAACAAATACTAAACCCACAAATGTGCAGTTACCAAATATGGCTGGCTTGCAAAGTTCATTCTGTTTTATTCTAGCTGTTTTGTCCCCATCCTGCCCACTCACATCCTCTGCAATCAGTAACTCGTCTGGTGTCTAGAATGATGACAGTTCTGCATGACTTCTGAGAGAACAAAACCTTGATTAATAGGAAGATTATTGTGAGGATTTATTTTATAGAAGATGGCTGTGGAAATAGCCCATCTGTGCCTGCTTCTTCCAGATTGAAGGTAGTCACTTCAGAACCTCCTGGGTGCTGGGCAAAAGGAGAACTGGAGAATTGATCCAAGGGAAAATGAGTGTCTTTTTGATCTACAAATGGGCATGTTGAAAAAGCACATTTTCTCTTGCTCATTTCACCAAACCTTAGTTCTGGCTTCCATAATTTCATTTTTTTCTCAATGAGAGTTTAAGATGCTTTCGTTTATCTCCCTTTTTGTATCGTACTTAGCAGATTTGGTGCTCTCTTGGTGTTTAGAGACTGAACTGTGGAAAGAATGGTTCAGATGAAAAATCCTAATGGCATGGTCTATGACGCAGAGCAGAATTCTGATGAAAAATAATTTGAAGAAAATTAAATCTAGTTAAAGAACAGTAAGCATGAAGGAAATCCCTTTACTGGCTTCTACTGCACAAGTGGATATAGATAGGCAGCCCGTGGAGACCAAGACCAAAACCAAGACTCCAATATCTTGAAATCATGAAGCAAACATGCCTGAAGTCAGAAGGCAGTGAAATGAAAGCTGTGTGTATTTTAAAGCTATGTTTATTTACATTTCTTTTAAAGCCATGTTTATTTCAAGTTGAGTTTGGTGCAGCAAGCAGGCGTCCCCCTGCCGTTCTAAGTGTCACACAACATTTGTGTTTAGACAAGATGTACTGGATTCAGGTAACAACAGACCCAAAAGACAGTCCACATGAATGTGCTGACTTTGCGAATGAATCATCCAATAAGTTTCAACACTGCATTAAACACAAATATCCTGGGACAGACACATTAAATTGTTCATGAGTGTTGTCACCAGAGAAAGCAAAAAAAAAAGCATAACCCATGGTTAGGTGATGCTGTAAAAGCTTTTCTTTTGGTTATAGATATTTTAATTAAATATCTTTTCTCAATGGAAGAGACCAATGGAAAAAGAATGACTTAGGATAATTGCTATTTACAAAGACTAGGCACTAACATATTTATATGTGCTGTTTTTCTCAGTTTTGGCTCTCATCTACCCCTCCCACTGTCACCTCCAGACAATTTTTGCACAATCTTAGGGCAAAACATTGGTATGGAAGGAACACTTTCCCTGCAGACATTTGGAGAATGCCTTGCAGAGGTGCCTAGTGAATTGGTACAGGAGAAGAATCTGTGGAAGGAATAAAAATGGCTACTGCTCCATACAAGCTGCGTGACACTAAAAAATTCCTGCATGCAATAGAGGAAACAGGACCTTCATTAAATAATAATTGGAAGATTTCTACTTTTCCTGAACTGTAGAGTGACAGATAGCAAAGCTTTGGATCTGCTAATTATTATATCTGTGATTTTTCTTACGGAATAATTCTCAGGATGCAATTTCTATGTAATGCAATAAATAAGCAGCTGAGTGGGTGAGTTTAGTTATGGGAGTCATGTTCTGTCCTTACATACATAACATGAGATTTAGAGTATATCTTGCCACCAACTGCAAGGAAAAGCAGCAATATAGGAAATCTTTCCTTAGAGAATACCTGGGCTAACAATGATCTTTTAACACCTAATAAATGCTACTAGAGGTCAAGACCACAGCCGGCTCAAAAGAGAGTTTGCCATCAAAAAGTCTTTGGGAATAGTAGGTACACTTAAACCAGCAAATTAAAACAGTTGGATTATTTGATGCAAACACTTAAACATGGTCTTTTGTCTTCCTTTCTCTCATCTTAAGTATAGTAGAGTGGGGAAATTTTCTGCCTCAGTGAACTCAAGAAAATCATCACAGTGAACACATCTGCATTGTGTAGGTCATACGAGCAGAAATGTGTGAAAAGGGCCCAGATCCTCCCAGACTCTCAATGTCAAACACCCCTGAAATTAGGGTTATCTTTCAGATGGATGAATATTATTTCTTTCCACCCTCACTTTTGTAGTCTATGAAGGTCATGACAGAAATCAAGCTTGATGGTTCTTTCATGTCTGTAATGGCAGGTGATGCTGTGAAATGTGGTGTCTCAAAACCCTGCAACTGAGTTTCGTTCCGAACCCATGTTCAGATTTTTTCTGGAGTTATGATGAAGAGCCACATGGCCTAACACCAGGCAGGTTGTGAACAAGGAGACAACTGTTTTTGACTGCAAGGGGGAATCTGAGGAATTTTACAGGTCATTAGAGAATCATATAGGTCATTAGAGTGGGGGCTTGCTCCAGGCATTGAGCTTGTTATTCTGGCTTATGAAACATACAGGCATGTCCATGGGTGCACCCACGCTTGTGTGAAAAATGTGAGAGACATTAGGTGAAAAAAACTTTGGTCAAAACCTAGGCCCTCACACCTCAGTATCACCTTACACCCATCACTGCCAGAGCTTCATAAGCCTCACGTTTGAAATCCTGAGCAATGTGGCGACGACACACAGGCTAGTACCTAATCATGTCACATCGAGACATCCAAGCACACCATGCCCCCGCAATACCCCTGTCAGCCAAAAGACTTTGGAGACATCGTTATCTAGAAGTGACTTCTTACTGACCCAGGTGCTGTACAAGAGCCTACAGCACCACAGTTTATCACCTCGAGCTGCAGTGGCTGTAACAGCTGTGACATCTGAAAAGACCTAGCTCAAGCTTTAAGTTGATTTTTGTTCCATCACTCTTGCACCGTACTAAGGCATTTGTTTTGTGGTGTTTTAGAGGGAAGCTGCTGACATCTGACTCACCATTTCCTGCAGCATGTAGGTGTTTCTTGGAGCTCCATCAAACAGGAACCCATCCCAATGTTGCTCACCACGGGAGCTGTTTATAGTAGCAGATGCATCCTGTATGTCTCCTGCTTTCTAATATCTTTGCTTTGGTTTTGCACTTTGAAAACAAGGGATAAAATATAATTTCTGATAGAACCAGAGTTGTTGCAGTGGAGATGGACTAAAATGGAAATGGCCCCAGAAATTTGATTCACTCTCTACAAAACTGAATAGCAAAAGGATTAAATAAATTGTAGAATGCAAATGAAGCTTTTCCCACCCATCTCTAAAAGTTAAAATCATTGCAATATGACATGGTTGTCATGGTGATCAAGTGCTTGTTTATGGTAAAATACATCAGGCAAAGCTAAAATGTTTTTAATTTAAAGCTCAGATGACAGGAAACTGAGTAATGTAAGCATGAGCAGAAGTATATTTTGGTAGATACATACAATTAATTATTTTTCCTATAAAAATTCCTGTCACTTCTCAGTGTTTTTTCCTTCCTCTTTCTTATCTTCGTTCAAGTTCTGAATATGTTTGTCTTCTGACAGTGCAATGAGCCAGCAAGATAGGTTTCAAGGAAGATGGAAATGGGCACTACTCACAGGCACAGTCCTGGTAGTAAACAGACAATAGGCCCTCTTATAGTAATGTTTTAGAGAAGAACAGTTCTTAAATCTGAATGCTGCACTGTACATTCTGTGGTCCTAGCACCTGCAAATACGTAAGCACTCAGCTGAATAATCTGCAGCATTGAATTAGTTCAGCATTTCCTTCTCCTGAAATTGTCAGATGATTCAATTGTCTGAGCACCAGAGACTAAAATTCAGTTTTCTTTGCCTAAAAATAGCAGTCATTAAAAAAAAAAAAAAAAAGGTAATGAAATATTGAATTTGCTTCTATTTAAATTGAGGGGAAAATCCTGTTAAGGGAGGAAGTGTCTGACAGACTAGAAGACAGTTTGCCACATGATTACAAATTAGTTGCATGTAAATTACTCTTGTTAAGCTGCAATACGCCCTACTTCTGCAAGGAACTTTATGAAAACATTGGGGCAAAGCTGCCTACTTGAATTGGATAGCGAATTTCCCAGAGACTTCAGCACCTCTGGGCTCAGTAGAAGACAACTGTAAAACAGCATCCTCACCTACAGCTGTGTAATTCCAGATGGTATTTCATGTCCACGTCAGAATATCTAATGGACTGTAATAGGAGATTTTGATGAGGTCTGGGACATAGAGCTCAGTTACTGAAGTGTAGGAAGTAGGGATTTTGCAGAGAGCCTAAAGAACATCACAGACGTCACCTTGTCTCTCCTTCTCTCCACCTCTCTCTGATTAAAGGCAATGAATGTGATAAATAGACATGAATATCTGAATGAATTGTGTGAATGAATTGTGCTGCCTCACAGGGGAGGCTTTGGTGGTAGCAGTAGGGAAATAGAATTTCTTTTGCATTTAATGATATTTTTAGCAACATGACACTTTATTATTTTAAATGAACTGGTGAAAAATAAGCTAGTAAAAATCATTATAGATTAATGGTCAGAGATTAATCCCATTGAATTCAGTAGTAAGGCGTATTAATTTTAACAAGCTTGAGATCAAGACTTTAATGGTACGTGATACAAGCTAGGTACCTTTGAAGATGTCACTTCAGACTAGAAGAGGAAAAATATTTAAAGTTCTTATCCTATCAAAGAGGAAAAGATGTGGTTTTAAGTTGAAAAACCTATTAGATGACTTTGCTAAATAATTTCATTTGTTAGCTAATTCGATTTGCAGATTCCTATATAGATTATAGGAATTGTTTTCATGGCATTATTAGTAACCCAAGCATTATTATTATCATCATCATGAAAATAGCTTTCGGATGAAATTTCCATTTCATAATGCTTCATCAGGGCAGTATCAATTTCACATTTATTGAAAAACAGTCCTTGGGCATGGATGAAAGTGAAGGTAAAATTTTTATTATTTGACCTAAGCAAATATATTAAATCAGTGTAGCTCAAATTATTTCAATAGTTCTATATTTCTTGCAAGCCAAGCTGTGTGCCTTTTAAAAGAGCTGAAAGTCCCTCAAGGTCTCCATTTTGCAGAGTGCAATGTCTTTGAGATGCAAAACTAGAAAGTAATACGTAATTAGATTAAGGCTAAAATTCATGCAAATAGAAATACTTGACTGCTGAAGGCTTGGTTTTGGTAAGAGCTGCACGTATGCAGCCCTTGGGAAGTGAGATAGGAGACCTGTATGACCATTTTAATCTGGAAAATTCTAAGCTGGCTTTCTCAGGAGGCAATACAGAAGTCAACAGAGCACTAATACTAGTTCTCCTGGCTACCCATAGTCCAGGCAGAACACATACAGGCAAACATGGTAAACAGCACCCACATCTGCTTTCTTCCACTGGCTTTACCTTTGAAGCAGAAGAAATACTTGCAGTAATAAAAAGTTTGTCCTTTCGTCTTGGTCTTAATGGTACTGAATGATGCCATGAGCTCTGCCATGAGGATATCTGCTAAAAGGTGGACAGAGATCTCTCTACCCTTCTCTCACCATCCATAAAACCTTTTGTTGCACTAAGCAGGAGTTGCCTGCACATTTTTTTTTTGAGTACTGCAGTCCCTTTTTTTCCCATCCCTTAAAGATTTCTCCTTACGTTCATCACTGTAATATCTGATTGTATTATCCACATCCCAGTCAGGCGCCAGTGGTAGCATTGTGGAGGAAAGAAATGGTCACATAAATATAATTTTCTTTGTGTTTTGCTGCATTCGAGGCTGCTATTTTGTCATAACCGTTTAATTTCATTATTCAGCTCAGAGCTGAAACACTAGCCTGAGAGTTTCCACTGGAGTGCGCTAAAAGGGTATCTGATTTCCCTTCTGTTTCCCCTGCCTGCTTTATAATTTTTCCACAGAAACAGATAAGGATACAGATTTTCAGCACAATGGCAAGGAGAAAGCTAAAACACTTAAAGTGCCAAGGCTTCTTTGCTTATGTGAAATCAGGCATGTCCCTGCCTGTGGGCATGGGCTGGGGTCTGGAGCAGCTGCGAGTCACCTGCTCAGCCCCCACAGCCACTCACCCTGCACAGCCAGCATTAACGTGTTGTGATGGAAGGGGCACACGAGAAACAGGTGACCTTTTCTTCCTAATCCAGGGTAAATTAACTTTCCAATAAAATCTGTGCACAGCCTTCAGAGTGTCAGGGCTTAACCACAAAGGTTAGGTTATTCAGATATGACAAAAGCAATGACACACAACTCATTCAAATACGCACTTGTTTTCTAAGAAGGATGAATACTGCACCTCTTTGGAGCCCAGCTGGAGTTGTGGACACTCCTGGAAATCAGGATTTTTATGCTGAAAGATGAATGACAAACCAAACCCAGGAATATTAAGCAAAAATGCCACTTTGCAGGGAAATGAAAAAACAGTTTGGAATTTCAACAAGTCATGAATGATTTTTTTCTTTTGATGGAATCCTGGTCTTCAGCAATTTTTCTTAGTGGCTTTCTGCCTCAGACCTAAAGTAAAGAAGACTGTATTTAAACTTAACTAGATCTGTTCTGGTTGCTCTCTAGAAAGGCGAATAAGACGCCTAAAAAGTGGTAGCACATGTACAAAACAAAATTATAAACACTAAAAAGGCCAGATACTCTACATTCAAACACTATTTTTTTTGTGATGAGCTTTTGCTGTGTTAAGAAATGATTCCTTAGCCTTTTTATTCTGAAGAATACCGATCTAGAAAGGCATAATATTTCTCAGTAATTTCAGAATGTTTGAGCTCCTCAGAATATTTAATGTATTCTTTTGGCAGCAGGTAACATGTAGGCGAGTCCTATTGTCTTATTTATTGAAGTATTATACAGTTTTGAATAATCCTTTCATAATACTAAAGGTTACAGCACAGGTAGTTTCACAATCTTGTGCATGGTGTTTATCTGTACCTAGACAGTCCCAGACCATCTGCCAGGATTGTTTTTCATTGATTATGGATCAGAAGAATTATAGTGACAATGAATAATTATTTTCCCTGATAAACCAGGAGGCAGATGACTCAAAAGACCAGTAATGCCTAGCAAACAAGTCTTTGTCTTCCTGGTTCAAATGCAGTTTGAGCCATAATAGACCAGAAATCAGACCCAAATAATTTTTGGGATAACTTATTGAATAAGCTCAGTCATATTTGACAGTTGAGGCACTTCATGAGAGAATGTGGAAGAAGGAAAGAAAAGCTAATGACCTCAGGACAGGCTGAGTCTACACTACAATAATAATAAACATCTAACTCCACGGCAGCAATATGATGCGTCAAGAAAAGGACCATGGAAAAATAAAAATGAAAAATGAAGAATATGCAGTGTTTGGGTGTCTCTCACGGGCACATGAGAACCTGGCAACCAGGCTGAGACTACAGCTGCTGAGGACCATTAGCACAGCCACTGAAATACAAATGTAGTAGAAGAGAAAGTGGGAAATCAGTCCTTGATAGTGGTTACAAAAACAGTAACTATTTGCACATTTAATGTATAAGCTGTCATCTGCAGGTCTCAAATGCTTTTACAGATGCTGGTGAATTAGGTTTCAATACATCCTTATGAGATATTTTATTCCCATTTTGCTCTCATAATTATTGTATAAATAAATGCACAGGGACATGAGGTGATGTGGCACTAAGAACACTGTAGGTTTATGTGATATACTATAAAAATTAGGCCTCATGGTTCCAGCTGTCCACACCACAGCCATTAGATCCTTCAGTTTGCAAGGGCATCAGTTAATATGCTCAGGGCTTGTCATCCTCTTCATAAAGGATAGAAAGAAACAAGGGAAATTATTAGAATTTCTGTGCAACAATTACAGATTATATTCCTCTTGATTAACTGAGGGCTAGCTAGGTTGCTATTGCTATTTGCTTTTCTGGTTACTTAAAGTGATGTTTCCCCAGGTACAATGATCTCTCTTATCCCATTAAAAATAGAGGCAATGATACCACTCTAGAATTGTTAACAAACTATGCAAAGGTTAGAGAAAATTGTTGTATGCAATAACCAGCAATACCAACAGGGATTATGGAAAGAAAAGATTCAGAGATTTATACTGAACTCTTTTTTTTTTTTTCTTGAATTTGCACTGGCTCCAATGTATTTTAGGTTTGGAATAGTTACAGAGAAAATGCATTATAGGATATACAAATCTTTATGATCTACCAAACAGGAAAGGTTCTTATTCTTTGAAAAAATTAATTCTGAGTAAAACCAAAATCAGCTGTCTTCCTGTGTTCAAAATCTCCTTTCCTTTTAATGATTGCTGTATATATAAGGAAACTGTTATATCTTCCGGTTTTGACTTTTCGTTCAAAGCTCTGGTTCACTTACAGGTGCTTTTCCTGTCCTCTTGGATTGTTTTGTAGAGGACACTTTAAAACAAGCCAAAATCAAGTTGGAGCAAATAACTGGCTTTGGTAAAAGCAAAGCCTGCCACTAATTTTTTTTTTAAATTTATTTTATTTTTTTAAATTTTTTTAGTAATTCAAGTTTCAAAAGATCTTTTTCACATTAGTGAAAATTGTTAATTTTACAGAGAGAGAAATGTGCTTTGTCTGTGGTTTACTTTGTTCCCACTACTATTGTTGAAGGTTTTGTTCTTTTTCACCTTACATGCTGCAGTTCAAGGTTGCTGTCTTTCCAGAACAGGCCTTTGAAAGACAGGTCTGATTGTCCATGCCTTTATTCTAGCATTGACTTTCCTGCTGTTTACCTGATTCCAGGAGAGTATTCCCAATGCACATCACTCCCGAAGGAGGAGTGGCTGGAAACCAGTGCAGTGGGTTAGATGGTATGATTGGCAGCTCAGGAGCCCTTAACAACAGCTCTGCATCTCACTGACAGCTGTCACTGAATGCTTGATTCTGGACTTCAGTCCTAACCACATAGAGCCTGTCTTGAGTGTGCAGGTAGTTAACAACAACAAGCATGGACTTAGGTTCGAGGGGGATGAAGCTCAGCCTTCTGCACAAGCACCTTTGGCTACAGTACATCAGGAGAGTTTATGCACAGATTAGGTGAAAGCACTGGCTTTCTCTCTTCTTCCTTCTAGTAAGGCAGTGATGATGTTAATAATTTTATTTTTAATTTTCTTTTTCTTCAGTTACACTTTCAGATTATTAGCTGCCCTATGCCTCTAAAAGCTTGATTGAACCAAGAGACAAACACATATCTACCTTCTAGAAATGCCAAATGTCCTTTGGGGGAGATTATCAAAGGCACATAAAGGAAGTAGGAACACCAATTATTGGGGTTTTTAAACTTTTGACTCCAGTTTTAATCCTTTTTACCTATAGATCTGATAGTATTAAACAAGGCAGTATTTTTATTTCAGTTTCTTCATAGCTTGGCAGGCTGGCCACTGAGACACCTGTCAGTCAGCTCTCAGAGGCACATATGGCAGACTTGTTAGTGTGTTTGAAACTGAGACCCATCCCAGGTCTTTCCTACATTAATCTTCTTCCGTTCCTTTAGTCACTCATATCATTGAATATCTTTCTTGCCTCCTTTCTTCTTCAGCTATGAGGGCCACCATTACAGGTGCAAGATTTGAAAAAATAAGTTCTTAGCTGCTGTGTTAAGTGATGTATTAGTAAGCAGGATTTACTCAAAAAGATCATTACATGTTTAACTGGGGAGAAAGGTTGCACTGGCCTCACATCGTTCTTCTTTGAATACCTCCTGTGCAGATCCCTCAGTTACCCTGTCTCTGTATTTCTATCTGCTTCTCTGTGCTGAAATATTCTCCCATGACCAGTCGTGTCACTTGGTGGAGAAGCTGTCATTCAGGGAGAAACTGGGGGACGCACAGTGAAAGGATTTCAAAGTCAGCTTACCTGCATCACCTCAGCAAACCGGACTAGTTCTGAATGAAGGTAGCCCTGTTTGCCCCGTAGGGAAGCAGCACTGCAGCATAGCTTGAACATACTCCTTCAGTCAAGTAAATTAGCCTGAGTCACATGTTTTCCACATATACACCAAAGGATTAAAGTTTTTTCCAAAGGAGACTCCTTTTTAACTGTATATTAATGAAATACACCTTCAACGTCAGGGATCCTGCAGGGTAATTAGACATTATATGATACAGTAGACTTTATGCTGCCCACAGGGTAATTAGACTTTATATGACACATCACATAAGCTGATGAAGTTTTCTAATTAGTAAATTTCATACACACAATTAGAAGTATAATGTGAACTTGAAAAAAACCTAATTAAAAAAATCCTTCTTGTGACTGGAGCTCAGTAGGAAGTTTTCCTCCAGCCCATAGTGGCCAGTCTATGCTTCATGTCTTCATGGTTTCCTCTGTGGCTGTGTAGGACGGGATCGCAGCCCTGGATCTCTTTTGTCGTACAGATTCCCTGCTGGGAAAGAACCTGGAGCATTAACAATGTCTTGGAGTTCACCTGCTCTCTCCATTTTTTAATCTTTGTTTGTGCCTGTATGTATTTTATTAAAGGTTTAAGGTTGTTAGGGAAGTGTGGGGAAATGTTTTATGGTGTGTGGGAGTAAGGGGGAATCGATGCTCCATGGATCTGGCTATACCTACCACTGTGTAGTCAGGTTTTTGAAGCTCAAATGTTTGCTTTTGGTCCTACATTTCTACTGTCCCAGTATATTTCTAATTGATCTAGAAAGGTTTTCACATCTTTATGTATCACAGAAAGCTTGTTTTGAAAGTAGAGTCTTTAAAGAGGTTTCAAGGGTTTGAAAGGGAAAATACAAACCGAAAAGAGAATGTGAATGGTGAAACGTTACAGCTAAGACAATTTTAGATAGCAGGCACAAACCTTTCTGAGACACCATGGTATGGGGAATGCTGTGGTAAAAAAAACTGCCCAGGGCAATAAAGAAAGCAGCCGTTTCTCAAGTAAATGTAGGAACTGGACTAAGGAAGTGAAGTAATTGAAATGAGACACTATTAGCCAGAAGGTGAAGCATAAATCACTAGCTGGAGGAAAATGAAATGACAAATGGAGACGGTGCTGGGCAACAGGCACTAGTACAGCTAAAATGACAACAATAACAAATGATAAAATCTACAGCTGTTTTACAGAGCCAGTTTTGTGGGTGGAGAGAAACAAAATATCCTGGATTATGTATTTTTATTAATTTCCATGGCTAATTTCTGCCTACATGCTTGCTACTTCTATTTTGCTAGTGATTACTCACAGTTGTGGACAGATCATGGAGAACATATTCTGAAAGCCTCTTCTGATGTCAGCAATTTCTTGGATTTGATGAGCAATGTGCATACCTACATAACCATCAGTATTTTCTATATATCTAATAATTTCATTGTTTTGAAGATGGTGGCTGTTTTGTAGCAGATTCAATTGCTGTGTGCTCCAAACGTATATCTATTTTTCAAGCTGACACTCTCTCGCATGGAAACTTGACTCCAGATTTTTAAACTGTTTTTGATCTGAAATTATTTCAGTTTAGATTGCAAAATGCCTTTTATGAAAAGGGAATGCGAAACAACAGAAGGCAAACTTCTCCTTAAAGGTAAATCTTACCTACAGATTGCTGTACTGACATTACAGAATGTAAATCTGTAAATTTTTAATTCTGTTATAGATGTTTCATCAAAAAAAAAAAAAAAGAAAAGACAAAGCAACAGACAAACTCAACAGTACTGACACATTTAAAGGGTATTATTGAAATACAGAAAGATTAACCTGACACAGCACAGCTCTTTCAACTAAAAGTTTTTTCTATTACATGTTTTAAACACAATGTCACATAAAAGTAAAAACCTTTTGTCTTCCTCACAGGAGCCTGCACAAAGCCTTTAGCATCTACTTCAATATCCTCTACTGTGCAGAGCCTCCTGACTCCCAGGTGAATATCCCATTTCATTCACAGCTAGCAATCTGGCGGGGGAAACCAGCTCATCTATGCTTTGGACCTCTGACTCCTGCTGTAACTATTCAATCTGTCTTTCTGTTTCTGTGTGTGACATTTTATGCCCTTTCATTCATTCCAAAGAGGTTTTCTCTTTAACCTTGTGGTACCAAAACATTTCACTGTATTTGAAAGTAATGGCATTTGGTAATTGGCAATGCACTAAGTGGCAAAGGGCACCTGCAGTACTTTACTTGAATGCTGTCTGTATGAAGGTGAAATAATGTGATTTTCAGCAAAGGGCTATAAGCATACTAACAGTGTCTTCTGAGCCATTAATGTAAAGAGGCTGTCTTGGCTCTGCACTTTGACTGCTTTAAAATTAATAATCAACACCTATTGATAAGGAGGATCAGTAGTAAAGGCTTAAGGGGATTTGGAAAGACTTTTCATAGCTATTTTTGTTGTCTAGGTTATATAGTCACTTTACTGTAAGTTTACATTTCAATATTTAATCAAAAATTCAAAACACTTCTCATGCTGAAATTGTAGTTTTCTGGCCAGTCCTAAAGATTACCTGCAGGCACACATGGCAGAGAAAGAAAATGAAGTATAAATATATTTTTGTGTGTAAATACAAAAGGGCATATGCACAAGATTCACTGTGGATTAAAAGGCAATGTGAGCCCTGGGGCTGTGTATCGGGCTCAGAGTTGGACATTAGAGGTTATGATGCTTGAACAAAATGATTGAAAAGTATGATTGACCATATGAACTTTACATGAAGTGAACAGTGTGTCTTAAGATTCTCTTTCTTCAGAGTGGAAATGATGAATTCATTCTGTGGAGCATTTTGGGGTCTTTAAATACATATTTCAGGTGAGAAGGACAGGCAGAACAGGGAGTCTTGCTACCTTCTGTTGACATAAAAACATAAAGATTTGTTTTGGCCAAGTTATCATATTTAAGCTAGTCTTGTTCATCTAAGTAGGCATTATTATCTCATAATTATCAAAACATAAGTTAAATATATCTATTTTGTTAAGTTACAGGTGGGAATTACTTGCCTAAGCAGAAAAAGAAGGGAATAAGGAGAGAGGCACATGTACCTGAACTGAATTACAAAAAGATCTGTCTGAGAACCCCCACCAGAAATAGAAGAGCTATCTAGATATATATTTTGATACGTAGCACAATTTTTTTTTTTGCCTCCTATTCCTCAGACCATTTCATTTTCATTCAGAACAATTCTTACTCATTTGCATGTCATTATACAACGCTGATGGTATGTTTAGCAACAAGAATCACATAAGTCTGCAGGTTCAACAACAGTTCAGCTACACAGATAGATGTTTGTTCACTCTTAATGGCATTAGTTTGGCTGACATTTGGCTTTTAGTGCACATTATTCATGCTCAATTATGGTGGAATAGATAAAGAATTGAAAGACACAATCACATCTGTGTTCCTGAATGAGGAGTCTTTGTAACATTCTTACAGAGATTGAAGTGTCATCCAAGTGAATTAATTATAACAATCTGTTTCCCAATTCAATCTGGCAATTATTTCCTTTTCAGAATAGCCAGCTTTGATTTTGTTTACAGATTTTATACAAACTTTGCAACAAACCCATAACTGTGTCACCAATTCACTGCTCTTTTGAGGATCTAGGGACACAGCCGTGCAGCTGCAGAGGTTACAGCGGAACTGAGCCCAGGGACGGACTGGCGTGGTCTCCGTTCTCTGCCGTTGCTGGAGAGCATCAGGGCAAGTCCATCTATCTGAGTCATGGATCAAATTTCTGAATAAGGACCACGAATGAGGGACCCCAAATGACTCTGGTACTCAGTCTTTCCAGTTCTGGATTCTTAGTATGTCACAGAATCACAGAAGCACAGAATAAGCTGAGTTGGAAGGGACCCACAAGGATCATCAAGTCCAACTCCTGGCCCTGCATAGCACCATCCCCAAGAGTCTTACGTCTGTCAATAGCACATAAGATCTACTGTGTGGTAAGTGATAGTTTGTTTGTTTTTCATAAAAGATTTTGATCCGTTCATGTTGAAGCCTATAGAGGAATAAAAAGCTGAACTTGGCTCATATCTGTCAGTGTGGATGCATAGAAACAGTAATGATTTTTTGTTAGACTGAAGTTCCTTCTTAAACCCATAACAGTGTCTTGTACTGTTTAATGCTATGAGATTTGTCTTCAAACTGCAGCTGAATTTCACACGTGCTATCAGGGCGCCTTTATCCTCAGCTCTCTTAGGATACACACTTGTGTGCTAATACTTTTCTGGACTCCAAATCACAATTTTAAACCAACTCTGTCCTATCATTAACCCACTTTTCCTTTAGTGGGATATCTGCAAATTAATCCTGCAAAAAGCCAGTACTAAACCTCGACCTATTCAAGAAAAATTCAGATCATAAATAAACAGGATCTGGATTTACATCTCATTACAGCAAGTCTGAAACTGGCTCTTATATTTCTTTGATGTCCAACATACTTTAACTGATGGTGATCTTAAACCCAGTGTTGGATGGATGTGTGCATATGTAAATGAAACGACATAATTTCTATCAAAAGGTATTTCAAGAAGAATGGAGAATTGCAGGTCGAGGGACACATTTTTTTTAATTGAAATGTTAGTTGTCTCATGGTTATTCAATAAATGAATCCATCATGATAGTGCTGTTTCCAGAGAAACTTCGAAACTTATTCCCTAGAAACAAAATGAAGGTCAATTATCTCCTGCAAAAGTGCAGTGCACTTACAGAACGGCAAAGGCATGCAATGGGAATAGTGGCAAAGACAGGTTTTTTCCCTGTAGTATATCAGTCATATTAATCAGCTGCTTCTTTCTTTGTCCTAATAGATGGATTATGAGGAGAAAGTGCTCTGAATATAAGGAGAGATGTTTTCTTGCCAGCATGTGTCCTTTTCCTATATGATGTCAAAGTATCTTTACACAGAGTAGGTCTTTGTGCCAGTGTGCTGTCAAGAGCAATCTCACTGCAAAGGGGGTCCCTTACTAGCTAGTTCCCACCACAGGGCAGACTTCCTCTGATGACTCAGCCAAGAGTTACATACTGGGTTTGCTTTATCTGCAAACACTGCTAATGCCCATCAATAGCAAATCACAGGGGGATTCAGAGCCCTTCCTTCAGCAATGTAATAGAAAAACAGATTTTTACAGGTGAAAGAACAGCATGAAATGATGCAGAAATAATTCCTTTAATGATTCATGAATCTAATTATTATTGTTATTAACGATGATACCATGCTTAGAGCCATTAGTGCAAATCTTAAATAAATAGAAGGCAAGCGCTTTTTTATAGCCTGGAATTACACAGTCTAAGGCCTATTCATAACTAGAAAGATGCATTATAATAATATGCATTATGGTTGTTATATCAGTTAATTCTGCTGAATTTGTCTAATTTTTGGATTTACTTATAAATCTTAATTAGTCACTGTGGAATTGAACGCAAATGAAAGATTACCAAAAACAAAATAAAATGTTTAGATAAAATCTGTTAAATTATGAGAATGAATTCTGTCACTTATTAAGAATAATAAATTAATTGACTTTAGGTTTTACCACAGCCATAGCACAAAAGCACATTTTATTCCTGGTTTTCAATATTAAGAGCAAGTTGGCTTTGTATTTGCATGGAAGCAAGAGACTAGAAAAGTAGACTCTTATGGAGATGCCATCAGTATATATAAGTCAAGGAAGCTACTCATTTGGCAATGCCCTCCATCCTCTGAAGTTAGATGGGCACCTGTCTTCAAAAATCATGTGCTTATGTAAAGTACAGCCTGGCTTTGTCACTTTCACCACTAAGTTGCCATATATACCACCAATTACATATACACAGTAACTGTTTCCTTTGGAATTTTGAGGTGTTGATGAGAACAATCACATCACCAGTGAAGAGATCTACAAAGTACCCGAAAAAATGTTCATCCTCAACAGAATTGGAAACCATTTGCTGTACTCTGGTGACCTATCTGAACACCACCACACCCCACACCACCCACTCCTCACATCCAGTGGAAACAGTGAGTCTAAGAGAAAACCTGATAGCCCAATGGGAACCAGCCCCTGCAACTGTTGCTGGACAAATGGAAACAGAGATTTTCAGGGTGAGAGGCCTGGAGATCCCTCTGTGCTCTTTGATTCTGAAATGCCTCAGCAATTCTGTATGTTAGCCTATAGTGTGTTACAAAAAAAGACCCCACAGCTCTTAAAATTATGTTTCTCCTGCTATCTCCCATCATAAATACTCAGTTATAAATCACACACTGCACACACTCAGCCTCATGTTCGTGTATATTCTTGTCCCTGTCCTTGGTGTTGAGTTACTGATTTCAGCACTAGTGGCTGTAGCTGGGATATTGAAGGAGCAGCAGGAATGAAAGGCATAGTCTGTTCCCCTCCTTCATGTTGCACAGACCAGACAAAGAACACTCCTGTGCTAGCTGTGCAGGAGGAAGGGCAGCTGTAGCTCCTTCAGCCACTGTAGAAAATCTCTGCTTGCATTCAGGATGAGTGGCAAGGATTCACTCACTCATGGGCCATCACAGTCTATCCTGCTTATCTAGCCTGCATCTTTGAATGCAGAATATTTACTGGAAAAAACTGGATTATAGGTTTTTTGAAACCATCTTGCCTCATTTTAGAGACTCCAAGTGACGGTGCTGCTGCTTTGGGAGTTTACCGATGTTTAAATACCACTGTTGTAAGGAAATGGTCTTTTCCATATGTCAAAATGCACTTTCTAAGCCACTTGGACCTGTGATCCTTTCTGGGTAGCCAGGCAGATAAGCTCCTCCTGTCACACACACCTTTTCAATGTCTAAACATGAAGAAAGTGATCAAATTATTCCTCAGCTTTCTTCTTGGGTGATCAAATATCTTGAATCCTTGTGACACGCAATATGTTTTTCTAGCCCCTGAATACTCTTTTGTGAAATTTAGACTGTACAGCAGAAAGCAATTCACATCTTTTAAAAATTGGCACACACATAAGATTTTATCATACAAAAAAACCAGCAGAGAGATGCTTCTCTCCTATTGTGGGCTCATCTGTGCTTCGCTACCAATAAATTTAAATTTCTCTTCACTGACGTACTGCCAAAATGTCATTAGTGTTGAACACTACATTTATTTAGCCTTAGTGTTGCTCTTAAGACTTGTTCTTTCTAGGAATTACTCTGCCATAGTTAGTGGTACTAACAAAGAACACGTATTGATTTCCAGCCAAACCAAGAGGAAATGCATTATTTCACAGGTGTGCCTTCTCTGGGGTTACTAAAGCAGATTTAGGCTTTAGCCTTTCTTACCTGAAAGGTCGGTAATTTAGTAATGCCAGCTAGTTGGCTCTTTTCTTTTTAACTCATTAATATAACAAAGGGTGGCTCTATCCAGAATGGTTATTATGGAATATATGTTATGCCCATCCGTTACAGTAGGATATCGAGAGCCTAGAGAGGATGATTCATAATTCTGAGGCAATGTCCTATGGAAAGCATAGTGCATGGTGGCAGATGGGGAGAGATGGATCTGAGCAGATGGATCTGGGTGTGGTTCATGTCTCACGCGCTGGTTTACACTGGGACAGAGCACTGGGGCTAGTTTCTTGCCAGCAGGAACAGCCTGCAATGTGCACTTGGAGCAATCACCAGCAGATACCAAAATAATTCCGCTGAGGAGGCAGGCGTGCTCACAGTGCTGCTTATCCCAGCGCGAGCACTGGCACGGCCGCTGCACAGGAATAGCCAAGGGCAGTATTTTGCTTTCAGAGTAGAATGCTAGAGTGAGAAACCGCATAACGTGTTCAGGTATGACGGCTGATGGTGTCTGAGAGTATTCTGGATTGACTGACAGGGCTTCCCAGATGCCCACAGTTACTAGTCAGTGACAGTGAGGTGACAAGCACATTGACAGCAGAATGTACTGTACCATATCATCTCCTGAAATGGTGATAAGTGCAGGAATACCAGAATTTGATTGAAGAAGGCAGTTCTTGGTATTGTTAGAGAACATAGTTTGATTTGAAATATAGTGTTTTCAAACAATATATTAATACTTGTGATACTCCAAAAAAGCAGCCTAACCAGAGGGAAATGTTTGGCAATGACACAGTTATGAAAAAATGAATCACACTGATTCAATACTACTTTCTACTTAAAATTTAAACTTGCCATTACTAATATCACACATGCTAGTCATTTGATGAAATAGGGCATAGCCCAGAGCTCACCAAACTCCCCAGGAATCTTTCCTCACAATCTGACAGGAGCTAGCTTATGCCTTTTGTACACTCATATTGTTTTTGGGAAGAAAGTTGCTCCATGAAAAAAACATTTACAAGGTGAGACAAGACGATGAGAAAGAGAAATAAGTAATATACCTTACCACAGGTGCTTCCCTTCACTGTTGCCATAACCAAGGGAAACAAAATTTTATTTTTACACTTAGATGAATTAATTTATTGAATTGGTGCATGCTATAGTTAAAGGTCAGCATGCACACATAATTTCTAATAGCTGCATCTTTTATGTGAATTCTCAATTCTCTATTCTATTGCCATAGATAGAATAATGAGAGCCACGTTGGAGACAAGGAGGTTCTTCCATTCTGTGCTGAGATGATGACTTCTTTAATATCTTTAATATCCTCTTTACAGGAATCTTTGTGGTTTAGCACCTCATATGAAATTTAATACTTTTCCACAAATGGCTGACAGCAACGAAGAAATACAATTATTTCAGGACAAAGAAGTTATTTTTAGAGCTCTGTATTGTCTGCTTGGTATCAGTTTTTTATAACACTTGATATGTGCATGACATATATAACACGTATATAATTGAACTACTTGCTGCACTGTATTCAGACTCTGAGCTGCACTGTATTCAGACTCTGATCTTATTTATATCTTTGCCGTGGGAGGTTTATATCCAGGTGTGGTGGCTGACCAGCTCAGCCATAACTTTTTTTCACTGTCTGGCACAGTCACTGGTACGGCAAATGCTATTGGTAGTAGCAGTTTGCTAGTAGTTAATATAGAAAAAAAAGTGTATTTGGAAAATAACAGTCATTAAATCTCTGCTTTTATATTCATTAGAAAATAGAGACTGTGCTGGTGATGTATGTTTAAGATGACATACTACTGGTTTGGTAGGGGTGGCCATGCAATACAGGATCACAGCTTCCCATAACTCAGGGAAGGGTATTTTCTTGGCTACAGTAGTTCTCTGCAAAGCCATTTTCCAGCAGTCTTAGATGTCTGTGATTGCATGTGTACACCTGCACACATGCTGCTCCCCTGCTGACTGCATGCACTGCGCCCTTAAAGAGCAGTGATGCCCGACACTAGAAAAGAGCAAAACATCCCAGGATGGCAGAGTGGCAGGAGAGGGGAGAGCATGGGCATAGTGACTCTGGCCTAGCAGACACTCGGCACAGTACCAGGGCTCTATGTTCCTTCGGTATCTGTTTCATACGATCATGTTCCCACAGAACCAAGTATTTCAGATACCCTCCTTACTGATAAAACTTTCAGGCACATATTTTCTTGATCTGTTGATTTTCTTGTTCTGTCTTGAATGGCGTAGAGTGAAAATTACTGGGATGTGTTTTTCTTTTGGTAAATTACACAACCATTTATTCTTGCAAAAAGATTGTGTAAGTGGGAAATAATAATAATAATAATAATAATAATGACTATTATTATTAACAACAAGAATAGCAATAGTAATAGTAATAGTAATAGTAATAATGTTGGTGGGAGCTACTGAGAACATCACCAAAATATATTCTGGAATTAAAAACTAAGCCTGTTTCCAACACTTCAATAATTCTTGAAGTTACAGAGCCTGAAGCTGAAATCATGTTTTCTTGACAAGGATTTACATTCCCAGTGTCTGAACATGCCACTGGTCCTCCCGACACATTATTGATCAGTTCTATTTTTGTTGTTGAAAAACATTG
The DNA here is from genome assembly GCA_013397755.1 of Cnemophilus loriae. Lineage (NCBI taxonomy): Eukaryota > Metazoa > Chordata > Aves > Passeriformes > Corvidae > Cnemophilus > Cnemophilus loriae. The sequence continues at coordinate 2,156,318 of VZTF01007679.1, forward strand.
GTGGCATTGTTGATAACTTCCCAACACAACAGAGTCAATACTGACGGAGGTGAGAGCACGCATCCTCCCTGCATTCAGCTCTGCACATCACAGCTATTCCTGGGTTGTAAAAGGGAAGAATGGAAAGGCTTTTTGTGTGTCTTGTATCAAGCTCCATGGTCAATAGCTAGGAGACCATTTAAATGGGTGTAGCTCACATAGTTATTTGAGCACCTCATTGCAATGCTTATATATCTACAAAACATTTCAAAGCAAATAAAGGCATTTAATACTTTTCTCATTGCTACTCATATCTGAGAATATGGAGAAAATTTCTTTTTTTCCCTGCCTTTCATTGCAAGAGGAAAAAGCACCTCGTTTAAATAAGTAGTTGTTATTCCTGCCCAACATAGCACTCTACAGTTATTCTCTGTTTATTTGCATATAATTATTAATGTGATGCAAGAGCTCAGCAAGATTCTTCTTCTTGTTTTTCTTCTCTTTTCTGATCAAACTGATTTATCTGTAATAATTTCTTGAAATTCAATATGAATTTAGGTCATGCTCATAGTATGCTAAGGTGAGGTAAAGACATGATGTTTATTCTATTAAACAACTTTTAATTTTAAAACTGCACTTTCTAAATTTCTTCAGTTGCATATTAAAGAGCTCTTCAGAGAAGTAGCTAACAGGGACAAAAATAGCCCAAATAAAAGGAAAAAAAAAAGGGCGAAAAGCACAGAAGATTGCAGTAACAAGGAACCTGGGCTGCATGACATCAGTTTATTTTGACATCATATTCATATGAGAAACTTCATGGTGGTTGGCTCTGGAGTTCATTTAAGCTCTGAGAAAATTCTCTTGAATCCTGCTTGTGGGTGCCATTGTGGTAAATATGTCCTTTCTGACCCATCCAAAATACTGATACCTAGTGAGCTTTTTTTTCCTTCCCCAAAAACATGACAGTTCTATGTACTGTGCCATGGCTCAGGGTTGCTTATGTTAGTAATAAAGATGTGAGGAGTTGAGCAGAGATTTTTTTATAAATATTCTTCAGTACATATAATGGACCAAGGTGGAGCAATACAGAGGAATGGACTCTGGAAAAAGAAAAAAGAAGGGAATGAGCATAAGGACTAGTGAAATGGAGGCAGAAGAAAAAGGAAGAAGAGAAACCTAAGGCTTCATATTGGATGGACTTGTGCAGCATAACACTGAACATTTTTCTTTGTTAAATACAATGCTTAGATACACATGACTGAACCAGCAAAATGAGAGCTGATGGTGTACTACTCTAGACAGCTCTCAAGACTTGCTGTTGTGCCTTTTGATTTTTGCTCCTGGGTCTGATGATTGACAGCCTGACAGCTTGCTGGAGCTCGAGGCAGAGGTTGAAAGGACCACGGTGGCTCAACGCAGCTTCGTGGGAACTCGGGGCGCAGTGGCCAGCTCCGTTCCCAAACTTCCTTTTCTTCTGTTTAAGAAACACAGCTTTAAACTAGGGACGTTTTTATGCTTTTCCGTAAAGCCTGCCTAAACAGACCAAAATCGCCACCTAGTGAGGATAGTCTCTCAGCTCACTCATTTTACACAAGTCTTTTATAAATACAACTGAGATAATTGTTATATTCCACTGCATTTGGGTGATAATGATAAACAATATTTTGCAAGAAAAAACCCCAAGAATTTAAGTAAAAATGTATTTGCTGAAGTGACAGGAACACACGCATTTTCCATAAAATAATACGTATCCAAGCACAGGTGTTCCTGCCACCTCTCACTGCAATCATTAAGGGGTTTTCTTTATGTCTTCAGAATGTATTTACAGGAATCTTGAGTGAAGAGCCAGATTTAATGTCTGCGTTTGGTGTCTTATGCCTCCTGCACAGGTAGTGCTTCAAAAGGTCTCAGAGTTCTTGGTCCTGGTTTCTCTGAATAAATTGCTAAAAATAAACAAACTTCATGGTTGGCTAAAACCCAAAGAAGTATCCAGAAGTAGTTTCACTTTTAGTATGTCTGTAATGAATTGAAGTGAATGCACAAAAACGAAAAGATTAACTTATATCTACCATGTTAGCAAGATTTTGAAAAGGCTTCCAGCTAAATCTATTTTGCAGGTTCCTTTTGCTTGTTCTGAGCAATCAAGACACTTTTCTATTATTTCCACCATGACAAACCATACGTAAGTTTTTTCCTGTTACAGTGAAGAAATAAACTGACTATTAAGGTTTGAAAAAATGCATAGCAAATCACTCTTATGATTTTATTTAAAAAACGATAACGGTTAAATATACTATATTTTAAATTCTTTTCTCCTGTCCTACGTTTAGTCTTTTAAAATTAACATTGTAAAGACTGTGCAGTTATGAACATAAAACACAAGAAAAAGTAAGGGAAAATACATGAACCTCCAAATACAAGAGCTGTGACTTTCAGATAACCACATGAAAGAATTCTGAAGAAATCATGAGTAAAAACAACAGTGAGATAGGCAGAATCGGTGGGTTTTCCCCTCAGATAAAGCTATTTTCCTCGACTTGCCTTGGCAGAGATAGAGTTATGGTGCTTACTGCTGACGAATATTTCTAGATCTTTTTGAAACCGCATATGTAAGGCTTATATAAAATCAAATTTTGAATCTACTAGCAGTATACTAAGGATCAAAAAAACCTTCAGGATTTATTTCTTTCCTCTCCAAACAGGTCTAATTTTAAACTGCTAAATGCTACTGCCTAAATTTATTTCCTGCTTTCCACAGAAGTAAATCATCCTCTAAGTGTGAACACTAGACCTCATGATGAAATGTGCTACTCAAACAGAACATGGAGAATTTTCATAGCTGCAAAATTCAACGCAAAGTTACATGTGGAGCCACAGGCAATACACAGTACACTTCACGATACACTGTAGGATCTTACTCCTTCTGTTATGTTATGAGGTATGAGTGCTACATGAACGGGATTGAGACACTGCATTGTGAACCAACAGCCATCAGATGGGGAAGAAAGACTGGCACTGATCACATCAAAACAGGTGTCCAAGAAATTATATCCTGTATTTCACACATTTCTGGCACAAACTCTGTAGCAAATGTGACTGCAGCATTGTTTCCCCGTACAACACCTCAGGATGAAGCTTTTTCCTAGGTTGGTTGTGCTCCACAGAACCCATGTCAGGTTCACATACACTGAGCTGCCAGACAGTGACGTGCTTGTTCTCTATATGCCAGGAAGTAGAGCTCACATGTTTGCATGGGGTTACCATGAATACATCAGCAGTCCTCAATAGTTTGACCTTTTCTGGGTTTTTTTTCTGCTGCAATACATTCTGAGAAGGAGCAGAAGCTTTGGTTTACTGCGGATTATTTATTGGGTTGCACTGCATGAGAATAAGCAAAGATAGCGAAGCCATGTGTTTATGCTCTCATTCGGAGAATACAATGAACCTCAGGAATTCCTTGGTAGGTATTTGGCAGAGCTAAGTGTTCCTTTTGCCCTCTAAGAATTAGTGCTTTTCACCTTCCTTTTTGTTTAAGAGTCCTTGGTTCTCCTATGGTGAAATGATAACCAGACCACCTGTTCAGACACAGGAGACCTGGTGCCTCAAATTAGGATACTCACCTCAGACTCATCAGTTCATTTCATTTAAGGATGTGAGCCTAAGGATGTGAGTCTAAGGAATTCCTGATTTACAGGATCAACAGCATTTTCCTCACAGCGTTTCCTCACAAATATAATTAAGTATGTGAAACACAACACAGTGTATGGATCTCTCCTTTAGACTGTAGCTTTCTGGATTTAGTACTTGTTGGGACAAGTATTAAATAGATCTGGTAAGGTACCAGCTATCAGGTGAGGGAAACTGTGGTAACAATTTCTCCAATAGTTCAATATATGCCTGAGATATGACTAGGATTGAGACGCAAAAACCTCCATGCTAAAATGCTAGAAATTTGAAATAAGATTCTTCCTGTGTGTAGTTCAAAAACCTCCATGCTAAAACGCTAGAAATTTGAAATAAGATTGTTCCTGTGTGTAGTTCTTCATATGGGGTCAGAAAAACAGCCATTACTTTGCTCCCCTGTTGTTAAAAGGAAGGAAAATTTTTAAACAGGGAAAAATGACAGGTAAGGCCAAGATTCCACAAGAAATCAAAATAAAGCTGCAGCTGGTATGAAATATAGCACAGATTTAGGGATATCAGTGCCATCTCTTGCGAAAGCTTGTGCAAGTCATTGTTTATGTTAAATGAACCTCAGTAAGTCATTTGAAAGGCAATGTGCCATATCTAAATGACCTGAAGAATCATCATAGAATCATAGAATGGCTTGGGCTGAAAGGGACCTCAAGGATCACCTGGTTCCAACCCCCCCGCCAGGGGCAGGGACAGATTCCACCAGCCCAGGTTGCTCCAAGCCTCATCCAACCCAGCCTTGAACACCTCCAGGGATGGGGCATGCACCACTTCTTTGGGCAACCTGTTCCAGTGCTTCACCACCCTCACAGTAAAGAGTTTCTTCCCAATATCTAATCTAAACCTACTTTCTCTGTGTTTGAAGCCTTTCCCCCTTACCCTATGTCTACATGCCCTTGTAGAAAGTCCCTCTCCATCTTTCTCATAGGCTCCCTTCAGGTACTGGAAGGCTGCAATTAGGTTGGCCTGAAGCCTTCTCTTCACCAGGCTGAACAACCCCAAATCTCTCAGCCTTTCTTCATAGGAGAGCTGCTCCATCCTTATAAGCATCTTGAAGACTCTCCTCTGGACTCATGCTAACAGGTCCATGTCCTTCCTGTGCTGGGGACTCCAGAGCTGGATGCAGCACTGCAGGTGGGGTCTCCAGAGCAGAGTAGAGGGGCAGAATCCCCTCCCTGCCCTGCTGCCCATGCTGCTTTGGACGCAGGATAGGATTGGTTTTCTGGGCTGTGAGTGCACATCGCAGGGTCATGCCCAGCCTCTCATCCACCAGCACCCCACAAAGGTTATATGTGATTGGACACTAGTACAGTGCTTTTACCCAGTCTGTCATCAGCTCTGTTTTTCATCCAGCAGATCTTGACAGATCTTGACCAGGAAAAAGAAAAGAAAAGAAAAGAAAAGAAAAGAAAAGAAAAGAAAAGAAAAGAAAAGAAAAGAAAAGAAACTTTTATCCCTGTATTGAACCTTTATCAGTTGCTATAGCAATGGCATTTCTCAAAATGCTAAATTTAAAATAACGGCTACCTTTGCTCTTGAGACCACATCTTTTATTTTTTGAATTTCTCTCACACTCCATTTGAAGAAGCTGTGAGTCTGTGCTCCCATCACCAAAATATTCAAAGTTAATTTCGGAAACAGAACAAAAAAGAGATTGACCTATTTTCCCACTTTTTTTTGCACCTCCCACTGTTTTAGCATTTCCATGCCACACTAGTGATATGATGTGTGCGCTCTGATATTCAGTGAGAGATGCTATAGGACACACACTCTGCTGTACAGAGGCTGGATACAGGCTGTATGTGATACACTGCTGACAGTGCCTCTAGGTTGGCAGGGATGAGAATCTGACTCTCCTGTGCAGTGTCTTTGTAATTCATCTGGATCAGGCTTTTTACAGATCATCTGATGCAGTCTTTTCCTTAATGTTTTCTGCTTGGTTTTCGTTGTTGTTTGTTCTTTGTTTGTTTGTTTGCTTTGGTTTGGTTTTTTTTGTTTTGTTTTTTTGTTTGATTGTTTTGATTTGTGCTTCTCTTTTCTGAAGTCCCAGTCCAGAACATACTTTATGTCTTTCTAGGGTATTAAAGGATTTAGGTGAAAAGTTTGGTTACCTTTAATTCATAGCTGAACAGCCAAAACTTCCCTGTGTCAGCTTAGGCTAGCAATTTGTTAGTAACACGGCCATTGTGGTGGAGCAATAAAAGAAAAACCTTTATGAAAAACACATGCACGATGTGTTTTGCTCTTTCCCCTTACCAGTGCTAGAGCATCACTTATCAGATGCTGCCTTGGATCAGCCCCACTGGGGACCCTGCAGGTGCAGGCGACTGGTGGCCTTGGGCAGGGGCAAGCTGCCATCTTCACAGGGCTTGGGGACCACCAGGAGCTGCTGTCTGAGGCAGAAGAGAGCCCTGGCAACTGGAAGCAGTGGCCTGTGGGTGCAGCAGCTGCCCCTGGCTCCTGCTGAGCCCAGCACCGTGCTTCGCTTTCCTTCCCCACAGCCTTTTTCTGGGCAAGCTGATTTTCTGCTGCTATGGTCCTGCTAGCCCCAAGCACTCTTATACTCCCACCCATGTTCTCTCTCTTTGTGTGGAGGTGGGACCAAATGAATAGTTTGGTTCTTTACCACCTTAGAAAATAGAGAACTAGACTTGATGATGACACTGATGACACTGGTAGTTAGTACAGAAATTGGCACATGACTGAACTATGGCCCACTGCTCCCTTTTCTACTGGCATTTAATCAAGAGTGCCATCACTGAAGACTTGTCACTAGACTTTTCAGAATGATTTCAGTAGTGTCATTCTCTGTGAATGGAAACAGGAAATGGAATATATTAAGTTTATAACTCAAATTCATACTTGATCTTTTTCAGTAGTTCTGAAGTTAGATGTGTTAGATGCTCAAAAAAAAAAAAGCCACAGGCTAGGCAGGTGTCTCTGTTAGCCTACAACCTTGTGAGTCGGGACTGGCCTCACTGACATTAACAAAGTGAAGTTTATGTGTAGCTACATTGGAGCAGAATAATGATCTGCAGGGATGCAGGTTGTGGCTGATAGTTGGACTAGAAGATCTTAATGCTCCTTTCCAACCTTAATGATTCTAAGATTCTGAAAAAAACCTCAGATTAAATGGTGCCTGTAATTCCACCAGCTAGGTCACCACAGTTCACTGAAAATCCCTCAATTTATGAAGCTGAGCTATATATTTGCTGAACTTTTGGCAGACAGATTCTGTTTTAAGAGAATTATTGATAGACAAATTCACACCTGCTGCTATTAAGCTGATAGCAATATTCTTTGGCACTGACATTCCATAGCCTGTGGATATTAATTAAATTACCATCACAGTCCTTTTAATTATCCATAATCTTATTATATTGATTTGAAGTGAGATAGAAACTATGGTGACTTACTGAGACTGTACACTAATGTTTGTAGGCATTGTCTGTCAGGAAAACGGAATCTGAATGCATGCCTTTCTTCTTGCTATTAAATAGACACGAGAATTTCATAAAGTCATTTGTGCAAGGAATGTAGTTTCTTTAGGAAGAGCTCCTGTGGATTTGCACTTGTTTTTTGCCTGCAGATCTGCAGAGCCATCAGGAATTCTAAGTCGAATATTCAATAACAATAATACATAGCATGGATTGGAACCTGGATGACATTTTCCATGTCCTATGCCTTCGTGTACAGTGAAAAGTACCTCTCCTGTCACACTGCAATTTTAAAATGAACATAGATGCCCACTTTCATACAGTAGACTTGGTCCAGCTGGGACAAAGTAATTTGGAGAGAGAATGAAAAGAATTGTAAATTTTTACGTACGTAAGAATAATGAGGGAAATACACAAATGATTGTAGTACAGTTCACTATAGTCTTTCCATCTAGAAGTCTCCTCATTTCTCCAGAGAGTTGTGACTTGAACACATAGACAGAGCATTTTTGAACAATCTAAGCAATTAGGTACCTACATTTTATTATCATAAAGGGATAGGACCCCGGACTCACCTGAGCTTTTTCACGAAGCCCAGCCTATGGGCCAGCCACTGTCATGATCTTCCTTTATCTTGAAGTGAATCTTCAGCAGTGCAGGGAGGTACCATAGAAAATGATGCTATGAAAAACATCCACAGATACCCATGTAAGCTGGTCCAAGCTCTGGCTTTCACGAGCATTGGTGGAATATTAAAGAATATAAAATCTCAGAGTGAAATTTTGTGTAAATTAAGCTTTTTGCAGAGGCTCAGGGTCTGTAGTGGTTTGATACTAACCGGGCAGAAACACCAATTAAAGTGTAGTGGTTTTGAGTTTGCTAATCCAATTTAAGTGCAGTAACTTAAATTCGGGCCTATTATTTAGGACATTTCCCTCTGTGAGGTAAGGATTAGGAGAAGCAAAGCAGGCTCAAACTTTTAAAGAATATAAAGAAAGTTTTATTAACAGAACTAAAAGGGAAAAAAAAGAAAAAAAAACCCCAAATAATAAAAATTAGATTAAACTTTCAGAAAACCTCTCCTCCCCACAAACTTCTCTTTCAGATATTTCCCCACTGCCAATGCAAAGACACAAAATCTGATGTTTCTCAGTCAGTTTGCCACCTCTAGAATAACCTTTCTTCAATTCACTTAGAGAGCGGAGTCCCTCTCGTACTATGGAGGTCTTTCTACAAGAAAACAGTTCTCTC